>JAKGUB010000106.1:11292500-11712500 GCA_026261675.1 Hippocampus mohnikei
GTATTCAAAGTGAATGAGGAAGGAAAATGAACATCTTTCGTGAATGATTCTGCACCTCACAACCGACATTTACTTCCGACACTCCTTGAGTTGAAAGTGCGCGTTGAAAGGTTGTGCAGAATCATCCGCTATCATCACCGATTTGCAAAAGTACAAAGGGCTACTTTTTATAATCTTCTACTCAATAAGCACACCCTCATAAACCTCAGCGTATGAAAATCAAAGGTTTGTGGAAATACGATACATTGTTCAGTATCTTTGAAACTACCAACCGCAATGCCAGCAAAGTTGTGAAAGTTGAAAAATCTCATCAGGCATCCACACAAAATGCGGTTTGTCAAGTTTACACATCATGTCATCTCACGACCACCCTGGGTTGCCTGTGCCCCGAAACGCCTGCCGAGAACGTAATTTAAATGTAGCTTTTAACTGCAGTTCTGTACAATAATGATAAACGAAATAAACAATACACAGAGAGTACCAAAAAACCCCAAAACAATATAGACAGGAGCTTGCTCACAAAGTACATCTTTAGGTTGAACCCATAGTTACATCTAATTCCAGTGTACTGTAGGATCCTAAAAAGACAATAAATACGTTAAAAAGAAAAAATGTCATCACATCTGGGTGTCCAGTACTTTCAGTAGTCCTTTGTTAACATGCTTGCGTGCTGCAGGTTGTGTGCGTGTGTGCTCAGCATGGGACGATCCTGCATGCTTTGTTTTTGGTTGGGTTTTGCATGTTTGCCACTTCCCCTCCCCCCGCCCCCCCCCCCCACCTCTCGCTAGGTGCAGCCCACGGCTTGTCGTCGGTACTGCAGATGTTGCTGAGCTACCATGACCTGCTGAGCGGCGCCGACAAGGACCTGGTGTGGCAGAGCGTCGATTTCCTCATGAACCAGGAGCAGAACTGCAACTGGCCTGCCGAGCTGGGCGCCGTGATCGAGCGTGAGAACGAGCTGGTCCACTGGTGTCACGGAGCTCCGGGTACTCTTACACTTCCATTCAGAATTGATTCTGTAAATGAAGGGAATGGCCGACATCTATGGACAAATCAAAATCACTTGACTCACGTGTGACATCGAAACCTTGATTCAGATTCTCAGCTGTAACAAATTCTTGCTAAGGTTATAGGAAACGTGTCTGCAAATCCTTGCTCGCCAATGTCTCCTGAAATGATATAGAATGCGTCTGTTTAATCCGCAGGTGTGGCCTTTCTTTTCGCTAAGGCCTACTTGATTAACAAGAAGCCACAATATTTGGACACGTGCATCCGCAGCGGGGAGCTGGTGTGGCAGAAAGGTCTGCTGAAGAAAGGTCCCGGCATCTGCCACGGTGTAGCCGGCAGCGCTTACGTCTTCCTGTTGCTCTACCGCCTGACTGGCAACTCCAAATATATCTACCGAGCTCAGAGGCAAGAATCCCATCGCACACAACATCCAATACCAGAGCGCTATCGTTAATTTGCTTTCACAAGGAGAAATGCAGTTCTTGAAGACATTCGTTGATCGATTGACAAAACCTATTATCAAACCCATAACACAAGAGATTTATGTCAGAAGTAAGATTCGAACCCACGAAACCAGCATGCCATCCTGACATGCTGGTTTACTGGTCATTTATTTTTATTTTTTTGGTCTCTCGGTCAAGTCATTTGTTTTAATCAGTTCTTGAAGGAATTTGTTGATCGATTGACAAAACGCTTCATCAATCCCACGATGGTCATATGAAAACAGAGCACTGTCAGTAGTGGGATTCGAACCCACGCCTCCAGTGGAGACTGCGACCTGAACGCAGCGCCTTGGACCGCAAGGCCATCCTGACCTGCAGGTGTATTGGTCATTAATTTTTTTGGGTCTTTCGGTCAAGTCATTGGTGGTTTTTTAAATTGGTTCTTGCAGACATTTGTCGATCGATCGATTGACAAAACGCTTGATCAATCCCACGATGGTCATATGAAAACAGAGCGCTGTCAGAAGTGGGATTCGAACACACGCCTCCAGTGGAGACTGCGACCTGAACGCAGCGCCTTAGACCGCTCGGCCATCCTGACCTACTCGTCCTCTATTGGTCATTAATTTTTTTTGGGTCTTTCGGTCAAGTCATTGGTGGTTTTTTAAATTGGTTCTTGCAGACATTTGTCGATCGATCGATTGACAAAACGCTTGATCAACCCATGATGGTCAGAAGAAAACAGACTCCTGTCAGAAGTGGGATTCGAACCCACGCCTCCAGTGGAGACTGCGACCTGAACGCAGTGCCTTAGACCGCTCGGCCATCCTGACCTGCTGGTGCATTGGTCATTAATTTTTTTTTGGGTCTTTCGGTCAAGTCATTGGTTTTTTAAATTTGGTTCTTGCAGACATTTGTCGATCGATTGATTGACAAAACGTTTGATCAACCCCACGATGGTCATAAGAAAACAGACTCCTGTCAGAAGTGGGATTCGAACCCACGCCTCCAGTGGAGACTGCGACCTGAACGCAGCGCCTTAGACCGCTCGGCCATCCTGACCTGCTGGTGCATTGGTCATTAATTTTTTTTTGGGTCTTTCGGTCAAGTCATTGGTGGTTTTTTAAATTGGTTCTTGCAGACATTTGTCGATCGATCGATTGACAAAACACTTGATCAACCCACGATGGTCATAAGAAAACAGACTCCTGTCAGAAGTGGGATTCGAACCCACGCCTCCAGTGGAGACTGCGACCTGAACGCAGCGCCTTAGACCGGTCGGCCATCCTGACCTGCTGGTGTATTAGTCATTAATTTTTTTTTGGGTCTTTCGGTCAAGTCATTGGTGGTTTTTGAAATTGGTTCTTGCAGACATTTGTCGATCGATTGACACAACCTTTGATCAATCCCACGATGGTCATATGAAAACAGAGCGCTGTCAGAAGTGGGATTCGAACCCACGCCTCCAGTGGAGACTGCGACCTGAACGCAGCGCCTTAGACCGCTCGGCCATCCTGACCTACTCGTCCTCTATTGGTCATTAATTTTTTTTGGGTCTTTCGGTCAAGTCATTGGTGGTTTTTTAATTAGGGTTCTTGCAGACATTTGTCGATCGATTGATTGACAAAACGTTTGATCAACCCACGATGGTCATAAGAAAACAGACTCCTGTCAGAAGTGGGATTCGAACCCACGCCTCCAGTGGAGACTGCAACCTGAACGCAGCGCCTTAGACCGCTCGGCCATCCTGACCTGCTGGTGCATTGGTCATTAATTTTTTTTTGGGTCTTTCGGTCAAGTCATTGGTTTTTTAAATTTGGTTCTTGCAGACATTTGTCGATCGATTGATTGACAAAACGTTTGATCAACCCCACGATGGTCATAAGAAAATAGACTCCTGTCAGAAGTGGGATTCGAATCCACGCCTCCAGTGGAGACTGCGACCTGAACGCAGCGCCTTAGACCGCTCGGCCATCCTGACCTGCTGGTGTATTGGTCATTAATTTTTTTTTGGGTCTTTCGGTCAAGTCATTGGTGGTTTTTTGAATTGGTTCTTGCAGACATTTGTCGATCGATCGATTGACAAAACACTTGATCAACCCACGATGGTCATAAGAAAACAGACTTCTGTCAGAAGTGGGGTTCGAACCCATGCCTCCAGAGGAGACTGCGACCTGAACGCAGCGCCTTAGACCGCTCGGCCATCCTGACCTGCTGGTGCATTGGTCATTAATTTTTTTTTGGGTCTTTCGGTCAAGTCATTGGTGGTTTTTTAAATTGGTTCTTGCAGACATTTGTCGATCGATCGATTGACAAAACGCTTGATCAACCCACGATGGTCATAAGAAAACAGACTCCTGTCAGAAGTGGGATTCGAACCCACGCCTCCAGTGGAGACTGCGACCTGAACGCAGCGCCTTAGACCGCTCGGCCATCCTGACATGCTGGTGCATTGGTCATTAATTTTTTTTTGGGTCTTTCGGTCAAGTCATTGGTGGTTTTAAATTGGTTCTTGCAGACATTTGTCGATCGATCGATTGACAAAACGCTTGATCAACCCACGATGGTCATAAGAAAACAGACTCCTGTCAGAAGTGGGATTCGAACCCACGCCTCCAGTGGAGACTGCGACCTGAACGCAGCGCCTTAGACCGCTCGGCCATCCTGACCTGCTGGTGTATTGGTCATTAATTTTTTTTTGGGTCTTTCGGTCAAGTCATTGGTGGTTTTTGAAATTGGTTCTTGCAGACATTTGTCGATCGATTGACACAACCTTTGATCAATCCCACGATGGTCATATGAAAACAGAGCGCTGTCAGAAGTGGGATTCGAACCCACGCCTCCAGTGGAGACTGCGACCTGAACGCAGCGCCTTAGACCGCTCGGCCATCCTGACCTACTCGTCCTCTATTGGTCATTAATTTTTTTTGGGTCTTTCGGTCAAGTCATTGGTGGTTTTTTAATTAGGGTTCTTGCAGACATTTGTCGATCGATTGATTGACAAAACGTTTGATCAACCCCACGATGGTCATAAGAAAATAGACTCCTGTCAGAAGTGGGATTCGAACCCACGCCTCCAGTGGAGACTGCAACCTGAACGCAGCGCCTTAGACCGCTCGGCCATCCTGACCTGCTGGTGCATTGGTCATTAATTTTTTTTTGGGTCTTTCGGTCAAGTCATTGGTTTTTTAAATTTGGTTCTTGCAGACATTTGTCGATCGATTGATTGACAAAACGTTTGATCAACCCCACGATGGTCATAAGAAAACAGACTCCTGTCAGAAGTGGGATTCGAACCCACGCCTCCAGTGGAGACTGCGACCTGAACGCAGCGCCTTAGACCGCTCGGCCATCCTGACCTGCTGGTGCATTGGTCATTAATTTTTTTTTGGGTCTTTCGGTCAAGTCATTGGTGGTTTTTTAAATTGGTTCTTGCAGACATTTGTCGATCGATCGATTGACAAAACACTTGATCAACCCACGATGGTCATAAGAAAACAGACTCCTGTCAGAAGTGGGATTCGAACCCATGCCTCCAGTGGAGACTGCGACCTGAACGCAGCGCCTTAGACCGCTCGGCCATCCTGACCTGCTGGTGCATTGGTCATTAATTTTTTTGGGTCTTTCGGTCAAGTCATTGGTGGTTTTTTAAATTGGTTCTTGCAGACATTTGTCGATCGATCGATTGACAAAACACTTGATCAACCCACGATGGTCATAAGAAAACAGACTCCTGTCAGAAGTGGGATTCGAACCCACGCCTCCAGTGGAGACTGCGACCTGAACGCAGCGCCTTAGACCGCTCGGCCATCCTGACCTGCTGGTGCATTGGTCATTAATTTTTTTTGGGGTCTTTCGGTCAAGTCATTGGTTTTTTAAATTGGTTCTTGCAGACATTTGTCGATCGATCGATTGACAAAACGCTTGATCAACCCACGATGGTCATAAGAAAACAGACTCCTGTCAGAAGTGGGATTCGAACCCACGCCTCCAGTGGAGACTGCGACCTGAACGCAGCGCCTTAGACCGCTCGGCCATCCTGACCTGCTGGTGTATTAGTCATTAATTTTTTTTTGGGTCTTTCGGTCAAGTCATTGGTGGTTTTTGAAATTGGTTCTTGCAGACATTTGTCGATCGATTGACACAACCTTTGATCAATCCCACGATGGTCATAAGAAAACAGACTCCTGTCAGAAGTGGGATTCGAACCCACGCCTCCAGTGGAGACTGCGACCTGAACGCAGCGCCTTAGACCGCTCGGCCATCCTGACCTACTCGTCCTCTATTGGTCATTAATTTTTTGTGGGTCTTTCGGTTCTTGCAGACATTTGTCGATCGATCGATTGACAAAACACTTGATCAACCCACGATGGTCATAAGAAAACAGACTCCTGTCAGAAGTGGGATTCGAACCCACGCCTCCAGTGGAGACTGCGACCTGAACGCAGCGCCTTAGACCGCTCGGCCATCCTGACCTGCTGGTGCATTGGTCATTAATTTTTTTTTGGGTCTTTCGGTCAAGTCATTGGTTTTTTAAATTTGGTTCTTGCAGACATTTGTCGATCGATTGACAAAACGTTTGATCAACCCCACATTGGTCATAAGAAAATAGACTCCTGTCAGAAGTGGGATTCGAACCCACGCCTCCAGTGGAGACTGCGACCTGAACGCAGCGCCTTAGACCGCTCGGCCATCCTGACCTGCTGGTGTATTGGTCATTAATTTTTTTGGGGGTCTTTCGGTCAAGTCATTGGTGGTTTTTTAATTAGGGTTCTTGCAGACATTTGTCGATCGATTGATTGACAAAACGCTTGATCAACCCACGATGGTCATAAGAAAACAGACACCTGTCAGAAGTGGGATTCGAACCCACGCCTCCAGTGGAGACTGCGACCTGAACGCAGCGCCTTAGACCGCTTCGGCCATCCTGACCTGCTGGTCCTCTATTGGTCATTAATTTTTTTGGTCTTTCGGTCAAGTCATTGGTGGTTTTTAAATTGGTTCTTGCAGACATTTGTCGATCGATTGATTGACAAAACGTTTGATCAACCCCACGATGGTCATAAGAAAATAGACTCCTGTTCGAAGTGGGATTCGAACCCACGCCTCCAGTGGAGACTGCGCCTTAGACCGCTCGGCCATCCTGATCTTCTGGTGCATTGGTCATTAATTTTTTTTTGGGTCTTTCGGTCAAGTCATTGGTGGTTTTTGAAATTGGTTCTTGCAGACATTTGTCGATCGATTGACACAACCTTTGATCAATCCCACGATGGTCATATGAAAACAGAGCGCTGTCAGAAGTGGGATTCGAACCCACGCCTCCAGTGGAGACTGCGACCTGAACGCAGCGCCTTAGACCGCTCGGCCATCCTGACCTACTCGTCCTCTATTGGTCATTAATTTTTTTTGGGTCTTTCGGTCAAGTCATTGGTGGTTTTAAAATTGGTTCTTGCAGACATTTGTCGATCGATCGATTGACAAAACGCTTGATCAACCCACGATGGTCATAAGAAAACAGACTCCTGTCAGAAGTGGGATTCGAACCCACGCCTCCAGTGGAGACTGCGACCTGAACGCAGCGCCTTAGACCGCTCGGCCATCCTGACCTGCTGGTGCATTGGTCATTAATTTTTTTTTGGGTCTTTCGGTCAAGTCATTGGTGGTTTTTAAATTGGTTCTTGCAGACATTTGTCGATCGATTGATTGACAAAACGTTTGATCAACCCACGATGGTCATAAGAAAATAGACTCCTGTCAGAAGTGGGATTCGAACCCACGCCTCCAGTGGAGACTGCGACCTGAACGCAGCGCCTTAGACCGCTCGGCCATCCTGACCTGCTGGTGTATTGGTCATTAATTTTTTTTTGGGTCTTTCGGTCAAGTCATTGGTTTTTTAATTAGGGTTCTTGCAGACATTTGTCGATCGATCGATTGACAAAACACTTGATCAACCCACGATGGTCATAAGAAAACAGACTCCTGTCAGAAGTGGGATTCGAACCCACGCCTCCAGTGGAGACTGCGACCTGAACGCAGCGCCTTAGACCGCTCGGCCATCCTGACCTGCTGGTGCATTGGTCATTAATTTTTTTTTGGGTCTTTCGGTCAAGTCATTGGTGGTTTTTAAAATTGGTTCTTGCAGACATTTGTCGATCGATCGATTGACAAAACGCTTGATCAACCCACGATGGTCATAAGAAAACAGACTCCTGTCAGAAGTGGGATTCGAACCCACGCCTCCAGTGGAGACTGCGACCTGAACGCAGCGCCTTAGACCGCTCGGCCATCCTGACCTGCTGGTGCATTGGTCATTAATTTTTTTTTGGTCTTTCGGTCAAGTCATTGGTGGTTTTTTAAATTGGTTCTTGCAGACATTTGTCGATCGATTGATTGACAAAACACTTGATCAACCCACGATGGTCATAAGAAAAGGGACTGCTGTCAGAAGTGGGATTCGAACCCACGCCTCCAGTGGAGACTGCGACCTGAACGCAGCGCCTTAGACCGCTCGGCCATCCTGACCTGCTGGTGCATTGGTCATTAATTTTTTTTGGGGTCTTTCGGTCAAGTCATTGGTGGTTTTTTAATTTGGTTCTTGCAGACATTTGTCGATCGATTGATTGACAAAACGTTTGATCAACCCCACGATGGTCATAAGAAAATAGACTCCTGTTCGAAGTGGGATTCGAACCCACGCCTCCAGTGGAGACTGCGCCTTAGACCGCTCGGCCATCCTGATCTGCTGGTGCATTGGTCATTAATTTTTTTTTGGGTCTTTCGGTCAAGTCATTGGTGGTTTTTGAAATTGGTTCTTGCAGACATTTGTCGATCGATTGACAAAACCTTTGATCAATCCCACGATGGTCATATGAAAACAGAGCGCTGTCAGAAGTGGGATTCGAACCCACGCCTCCAGTGGAGACTGCGACCTGAACGCAGCGCCTTAGACCGCTCGGCCATCCTGACCTACTCGTCCTCTATTGGTCATTAATTTTTTTTGGGTCTTTCGGTCAAGTCATTGGTGGTTTTTAAAATTGGTTCTTGCAGACATTTGTCGATCGATCGATTGACAAAACGCTTGATCAACCCATGATGGTCAGAAGAAAACAGACTCCTGTCAGAAGTGGGATTCGAAACCACGCCTCCAGTGGAGACTGCGACCTGAACGCAGCGCCTTAGACCGCTCGGCCATCGTGACCTGCTGGTGCATTGGTCATTAATTTTTTTTTGGGTCTTTCGGTCAAGTCATTGGTTTTTTAAATTTGGTTCTTGCAGACATTTGTCGATCGATTGATTGACAAAACGTTTGATCAACCCCACGATGGTCATAAGAAAATAGACTCCTGTCAGAAGTGGGATTCGAACCCACGCCTCCAGTGGAGACTGCGACCTGAACGCAGCGCCTTAGACCGCTCGGCCATCCTGACCTGCTGGTGTATTGGTCATTAATTTTTTTTTGGGTCTTTCGGTCAAGTCATTGGTTTTTTAATTAGGGTTCTTGCAGACATTTGTCGATCGATTGATTGACAAAACGCTTGATCAACCCACGATGGTCATAAGAAAACAGACACCTGTCAGAAGTGGGATTCGAACCCACGCCTCCAGTGGAGACTGCGACCTGAACGCAGCGCCTTAGACCGCTCGGCCATCCTGACCTGCTGGTGCATTGGTCATTAATTTTTTTTTGGGTCTTTCGGTCAAGTCATTGGTGGTTTTTAAAATTGGTTCTTGCAGACATTTGTCGATCGATCGATTGACAAAACGCTTGATCAACCCACGATGGTCATAAGAAAACAGACACCTGTCAGAAGTGGGATTCGAACCCACGCCTCCAGTGGAGACTGCGACCTGAACGCAGCGCCTTAGACCGCTCGGCCATCCTGACCTGCTGGTGCATTGGTCATTAATTTTTTTTTGGGTCTTTCGGTCAAGTCATTGGTGGTTTTTTAAATTGGTTCTTGCAGACATTTGTCGATCGATCGATTGACAAAACCTTTGGTCAATCCCACGATGGTCATAAGAAAAGGGACTGCTGTCAGAAGTGGGATTCGAACCCACGCCTCCAGTGGAGACTGCGACCTGAACGCAGCGCCTTAGACCGCTCGGCCATCGTGACTTGCTGGTGTATTGGTCATTAATTTTTTTTGGGTCTTTCGGTCAAGTCATGGGTTTTTTAAATTGGTTCTTGCAGACATTTGTCGATCGATCGACAAAACCTTTGATCAACCCACGATGGTCATAAGAAAACAGACTCCTGTCAGAAGTGGGATTCAACCCACGCCTCCAGTGGAGACTGCGACCTGAACGCAGTGCCTTAGACCGCTCGGCCATCCTGACCTACTCGTCCTCTATTGGTCATTAATTTTTTGTGGGTCTTTCGGTCAAGTCATTGGTTTTTTAAATTGGTTCTTGCAGACATTAGTCGATCGATCGACAAAACGCTTGATCAACCCACGATGGTCATAAGAAAACAGACTTCTGTCAGAAGTGGGATTCGAACCCACGCCTCCAGTGGAGACTGCGACCTGAACGCAGCGCCTTAGACCGCTCGGCCATCCTGACCTGCTGGTGCATTGGTCATTAATTTTTTTTTGGGTCTTTCGGTCAAGTCATTGGTGTTTTTAATTTGGTTCTTGCAGACATTTGTCGATCGATCGATTGACAAAACGTTTGATCAACCCACGATGGTCATAAGAAAACAGACTTCTGTCAGAAGTGGGATTCGAACCCATGCCTCCAGTGGAGACTGCGACCTGAACACAGCGCCTTAGACCGCTCGGCCATCCTGACCTGCTGGTGTATTGGTCATTAATTTTTTTTTGGGTCTTTCGGTCAAGTCATTGGTGGTTTTTAAATTGGTTCTTGCAGACATTTGTCGATCGATTGATCGACAAAACCTTTGATCAACCCACGATGGTCATAAGAAAACAGACTCCTGTCAGAAGTGGGATTCGAACCCACGCCTCCAGTGGAGACTGCGACCTGAACGCAGCGCCTTAGACCGCTCGGCCATCCTGACCTGCTGGTGCATTGGTCATTAATTTTTTTTTGGGTCTTTCGGTCAAGTCATTGGTTTTTTAAATTGGTTCTTGCAGACATTAGTCGATCGATCGACAAAACGCTTGATCAACCCACGATGGTCATAAGAAAACAGACTTCTGTCAGAAGTGGGGTTTGAACCCATGGCTCCAGTGGAGACTGCGACCTGAACGCAGCGCCTTAGACCGCTCGGCCATCCTGACCTGCTAGTGCATTGGTCATTAATTTTTTTTTGGGTCTTTCGGTCAAGTCATTGGTGGTTTTTTAAATTGGTTCTTGCAGACATTTGTCGATCGATCGATTGACAAAACACTTGATCAACCCACGATGGTCATAAGAAAACAGACTCCTGTCAGAAGTGGGATTCGAACCCACGCCTCCAGTGGAGACTGCGACCTGAACGCAGCGCCTTAGACCGCTCGGCCATCCTGACATGCTGGTGCATTGGTCATTAATTTTTTTTTGGGTCTTTCGGTCAAGTCATTGGTGGTTTTTTAAATTGGTTCTTGCAGACATTTGTCGATCGATCGATTGACAAAACATTTGATCAACCCACGATGGTCATAAGAAAACAGACTCCTGTCAGAAGTGGGATTCAACCCACGCCTCCAGTGGAGACTGCGACCTGAACGCAGCGCCTTAGACCGCTCGGCCATCCTGACCTGCTGGTGCATTGGTCATTAATTTTTTTTTGGGTCTTTCGGTCAAGTCATTGGTTTTTTAAATTGGTTCTTGCAGACATTTGTCGATCGACAAAACCTTTGATCAATCCCACGATGGTCATATGAAAACAGAGCGCTGTCAGAAGTGGGATTCGAACCCACGCCTCCAGTGGAGACTGCGACCTGAACGCAGCGCCTTAGACCGCTCGGCCATCCTGACCTACTCGTCCTCTATTGGTCATTAATTTTTTTTTGGTCTTTCGGTCAAGTCATTGGTGGTTTTTAAATTGGTTCTTGCAGACATTAGTCGATCGATCGACAAAACGCTTGATCAACCCACGATGGTCATAAGAAAACAGACTCCTGTCAGAAGTGGGATTCGAACCCACGCCTCCAGTGGAGACTGCGACCTGAACGCAGCGCCTTAGACCGCTCGGCCATCCTGACCTGCTGGTGTATTGGTCATTAATTTTTTTTTGGGTCTTTCGGTCAAGTCATTGGTGGTTTTTTAAATTGGTTCTTGCAGACATTAGTCGATCGATCGACAAAACGCTTGATCAACCCACGATGGTCATAAGAAAACAGACTCCTGTCAGAAGTGGGATTCGAACCCACGCCTCCAGTGGAGACTGCGACCTGAACGCAGCGCCTTAGACCGCTCGGCCATCCTGACCTGCTGGTGCATTGGTCATTAATTTTTTTTTGGGTCTTTCGGTCAAGTCATTGGTTTTTTAAATTGGTTCTTGCAGACATTTGTCGATCGACAAAACCTTTGATCAATCCCACGATGGTCATATGAAAACAGAGCGCTGTCAGAAGTGGGATTCGAACCCACGCCTCCAGTGGAGACTGCGACCTGAACGCAGCGCCTTAGACCGCTCGGCCATCCTGACCTACTCGTCCTCTATTGGTCATTAATTTTTTGTGGGTCTTTCGGTCAAGTCATCGGTGGTTTTTTAAATTGGTTCTTGCAGACATTAGTCGATCGATCGACAAAACGCTTGATCAACCCACGATGGTCATAAGAAAACAGACTCCTGTCAGAAGTGGGATTCGAACCTACGCCTCCAGTGGAGACTGCGACCTGAACGCAGCGCCTTAGACCACTCGGCCATCCTGACCTGCTGGTGTATTGGTCATTAATTTTTTTTGGGGTCTTTTGGTCAAGTCATTGGTGGTTTTTTAATTAGGGTTCTTGCAGACATTTGTCGATCGATTGATTGACCAAACGCTTGATCAACCCACGATGGTCATAAGAAAACAGACACCTGTCAGAAGTGGGATTCCAACCCACGCCTCCAGTGGAGACTGCGACCTGAACGCAGCGCCTTAGACCGCTCGGCCATCCTGACCTGCTGGTGTATTGGTCATTAATTCTTTTTTGGGTCTTTAGGTCAAGTCATTGTTGGTTTTTAAAATTGGTTCTTGCAGACATTTGTCGATCGATTGACAAAACGCTTGATCAACCCACGATGGTCATAAGAAAACAGACACCTGTCAGAAGTGGGATTCGAACCCACGCCTCCAGTGGAGACTGCGACCTGAACGCAGTGCCTTAGACCGCTCGGCCATCCTAACCTGCTGGTGCATTGGTCATTAATTTTTTTTTTGGTCTTTCGGTCAAGTCATTGGTGGTTTTTTAAATTGGTTCTTGCAGACATTTGTCGATCGATCGATTGACAAAACCTTTGGTCAATCCCACGATGGTCATAAGAAAAGGGACTGCTGTCAGAAGTGGGATTCGAACCCACGCCTCCAGTGGAGACTGCGACCTGAACACAGCGCCTTAGACCGCTCGGCCATCGTGACTTGCTGGTGTATTGGTCATTAATTTTTTTTGGGTCTTTCGGTCAAGTCATGGGTTTTTTAAATTGGTTCTTGCAGACATTTGTCGATCGACAAAACCTTTGATCAATCCCACGATGGTCATATGAAAACAGAGCGCTGTCAGAAGTGGGATTCGAACCCACGCCTCCAGTGGAGACTGCGACCTGAACGCAGCGCCTTAGACCGCTCGGCCATCCTGACCTGCTGGTGCATTGGTCATTAATTTTTTTTTGGGTCTTTCGGTCAAGTCATTGGTTTTTTAAATTGGTTCTTGCAGACATTTGTCGATCGATCGATTGACAAAACCTTTGATCAACCCACGATGGTCATATGAAAACAGAGCCTGTCAGAAGTGGGATTTGAACCCACGCCTCCAGTGGAGACTGCGACCTGAACGCAGCGCCTTAGACCGCTCGGCCATCCTGACCTACTCGTCCTCTATTGGTCATTAATTTTTTTGGTCTTTCGGTCAAGTCATTGGTGGTTTTTTAAATTGGTTCTTGCAGACATTTGTCGATCGATCGATTGACAAAACGCTTGATCAACCCACGATGGTCATAAGAAAACAGACTCCTGTCAGAAGTGGGATTCGAACCCACGCCTCCAGTGGAGACTGCGACCTGAACGCAGCACCTTAGACCGCTCGGCCATCCTGACCTGCTGGTGCATTGGTCATTAATTTTTTTTTGGGTCTTTCGGTCAAGTCATTGGTTTTTTAAATTGGTTCTTGCAGACATTTGTCGATCGACAAAACCTTTGATCAATCCCACGATGGTCATATGAAAACAGAGCGCTGTCAGAAGTGGGATTCGAACCCACGCCTCCAGTGGAGACTGCGACCTGAACGCAGCGCCTTAGACCGCTCGGCCATCCTGACCTACTCGTCCTCTATTGGTCATTAATTTTTTGTGGGTCTTTCGGTCAAGTCATTGGTTTTTTAAATTGGTTCTTGCAGACATTAGTCGATCGATCGACAAAACGCTTGATCAACCCACGATGGTCATAAGAAAACAGACTTCTGTCAGAAGTGGGGTTCGAACCCATGCCTCCAGAGGAGACTGCGACCTGAACGCAGCGCCTTAGACCGCTCGGCCATCCTGACCTGCTAGTGCGTTGGTCATTAATTTTTTTTTGGGTCTTTCGGTCAAGTCATTGGTGGTTTTTTAATTTGGTTCTTGCAGACATTTGTCGATCGATTGATTGACAAAACGTTTGATCAACCCCACGATGGTCATAAGAAAACAGACTCCTGTCAGAAGTGGGATTCGAACCCACGCCTCCAGTGGAGACTGCGACCTGAACACAGCGCCTTAGACCGCTCGGCCATCCTGACCTGCTGGTGTATTAGTCATTAATTTTTTTTCGGGTCTTTCGGTCAAGTCATTGGTGGTTTTTAAATTTGGTTCTTGCAGACATTTGTCGATCGATTGATTGACAAAACGTTTGATCAACCCCACGATGGTCATAAGAAAATAGACTCCTGTCAGAAGTGGGATTCGAACCCATGCCTCCAGTGGAGACTGCAACCTGAACGCAGCGCCTTAGACCGCTCGGCCATCCTGACCTGCTGGTGTATTGGTCATTAATTTTTTTTGGGGTCTTTCGGTCAAGTCATTGGTGGTTTTTTAATTAGGGTTCTTGCAGACATTTGTCAATCGATTGATTGACAAAACGTTTGATCAACCCCACGATGGTCATAAGAAAATAGACTCCTGTAAGAAGTGGGATTCGAACCCACACCTCCAGTGGAGACTGCGACCTGAACGCAGCGCCTTAGACCGCTCGGCCATCCTGACCTGCTGGTGCATTGGTCATTAATTTTTTTTGGGGTCTTTCGGTCAAGTCATTGGTGGTTTTAAAATTGGTTCTTGCAGACATTTGTCGATCGATTGACAAAACGCTTGATCAACCCACGATGGTCATAAGAAAACAGACTCCTGTCAGAAGTGGGATTCGAACCCACTCCTCCAGTGGAGACTGCAATCTGAACACAGCGCTTTAGACCGCTCGGCCATCCTGACCTACTGGTGTGTTGGTCATTAATTTTTTTTTGGCCTTTCGGTCAAGTCATTGGTGGTTTTTAATATTGGTTCTTGCAGACATTTGTCGATCGATTGACAAAACCTTTGATCAATCCCACAATGGTCATATGAAGACAGAGCACTGTCAGAAGTGGGATTCGAACCCACGCCTCCAGTGGAGACTGCGACCTGAACGCAGCGCCTTAGACCGCTCGGCCATCCTGACCTGCTGGTGCATTGGTCATTAATTTTTTTTGGGTCTTTCGGTCAAGTCATTGGTGGTTTTTTAATTTGGTTCTTGCAGACATTTGTCGATCGATTGATTGACAAAACGTTTGATCAACCCCACGATGGTCATAAGAAAACAGACTCCTGTCAGAAGTGGAATTCGAACCCACGCCTCCAGTGGAGACTGCGACCTGAACGCAGCGCCTAAGACCGCTCAGCCATCCTGACCTGCTGGTGCATAGGTCATTAATATTTTTTTGGGTCTTTCGGTCAAGTCATTGGTGGTTTTTTAAAATTGGTTCTAGCAGACATTTGTCAATCAATTGACAAAACCCTTGATCAAGCAGCACCTTAGACAGCTCGGCCATCCTGACCTACTTGTAGCATTCTTTCATCTTCTCTTATTTGGTCTCTCGGTCAAGATTGGTTCATTGATTTATGAAGCATTCAGACCCTCAGGTTTGTGCTCTCTCTTCATCGCAACATTATTTTTCAACTTTTGGCTTTCCCTCCACAAAGGTTTGCAGAGTTCCTGTTCACAGAAGAGTTCAAGGCAGGTTCGCGCTCAGTCACCAGTGTGTACAGCCTCTTCGAAGGCCTGTCTGGAACCGTCTGCTTCCTGGTGGACCTGCTGCAACCCGAGCAGGCCGAATTCCCGCTCTTCTGCGTCTTTGAGTGAAGGACAGAACCCACGGAGAGATTGAATACTTTGTGATATTGTCTTAAAGTGCGAGAATCAAGACGGTATTTGTTTTTCGAGTACAGTAGAAACATATGTCTAGTTAAGATTGTTGATAACAGCTCTTATGTTGGGTCTCATTCGATTGTGCGGGTCTAGCCAACTGTGGAGATGCTTCACAAAAGTGACGGATTACATTTGGTTTAAAAAAGGAAAAAAAAATCCCTGTGAATTCAGGAAACCAAGTGTTCTGATGCTAACTGTGCCTGTTTGGAGTGTCTGTATGTGTTTTGCACATGTAACCCACAAATGGAATGATAACTGTTGATCAAGTGTTCAGCTGGAAATGCATGTTCAGTCTTTATTAAATGGGTCATATTTTTTTTCCGAGTGTATGTTTCACTTATTTTAAGCCTTTAGTGTGACACAGAAGCTGCATTTGGTTCCAAACTGCTGATCGATCATGAATTTAACACTTCATAAAGACAGTCATTATCTGCCTTCATCTTGGTTTCTTATTTATTACCCCGATCAACATCAAATATTGATTAAATGTGGTTTTATGTGTTTTACACATTTTTATGCCAATTTGACAAGTTTTCATTTTGTTGTTGTTAAGTTTGACCTATAAAGCTTGCGCAGTGGATTTTACCATGCTTTGCAATTTTTACCTGTTTCAGAATATTTTTTTTACCTGTTGCTGAACCTAAGAGAAGATTCAGAATCAGCACCCAAAAAAGTCTGGTAAAGTTTACTCTCTGATTCAGAGATGTTGTCAACAGTATTATTCAACCCCTGTAGGTAATTATTATACAATATTTAGTTCGTTTTTACTCTATTCCCAATTTTGTTTTGAGTACAATACTATCAATTAATTACATACTAACTTTAATATCCGATTATTTCATTATCCACCCATCAACCTTTTTTTCTTAAGAGCTTCATCTATGTTGGTGTGCTTGTGCGTTAGACGGTTGACTGCGCATAGTTTAAACGGAAATGCAACCTAGCATCACAATATATTTGTGAAAATTAGGTCAAAATTTTGAAATGCCACTTTGCCTGTGGCTGTGCTGACTTTATACTGACTATACAATGTTGACAGTTTCACAGCCCGGACTGGATTTTAGTGGACTCGAACAACAATTTGGCATTGAAGCAAAATGCGCTCGTAAAATATGTCTTAAAAGTCAATCAAATTTCGTAACACTTGAGCTCTGTAGATCTTGGGCCATATTTGACTGTTCCTGTTTACAGGCTGCGCACTTGTTGGCAGATTATGTCGTCCAGACTTCTGACACTCCCACCGTACGTAACCCGGAAATCTGTGCACAACCACAAACATCCATACGACAGCGTCTTTCATGAGAATTCGTGTCTTGTGATCTTCTTCGGATGGCGCACGTCACAAAGAGCTTCGTATTGAACGCGACTAGTCTGTCCCGGCAGTGCCGTGTGACGCAGCAGCGACCTGATCATCGACGCGTTACAGTATACCCCGCACGATAGCGCCCTCTATCCACGAGGCGGCCGCTGTCAGAATTACACCCTGGCTCGTGAAAACATCTCTGGCGGCGGTGACGGCGCGGATGGTCTGCGGTAGGTTGCGCGGTGGTCCACACCAGGGCGCCATCCGAGCCGCCGACGCCGAACGGACGCGCGTCCATCGGCTTGCCTCCTCCATGGCGGTGTGAGCGAGGATGCGACTGCCCTTCTCCATCTTTTTGTCGGTGTCCCTGTTCACGGCCGAGACCACTGCGGCGCTCTACCTGAGCTCCACGTACCATTCGGCGGGGGACAAGGTCTGGCAGCAGCTCACCTTGCTCTTCTCGCTGGTGCCGTCAATGCTGGTGCAGCTAGCACTCATCTTTTTCCACCGGGACCTGGGCAGGGACCGGCCGTTCATCTTGCTCCTGCACATGCTGCAATTCGGACCCATCGTCAGGTCGGTGGTTTGGTTTATTTGCTTCTGTGTTTAAAAACACACAAGGGGGCGGCGGCGGGGATTAGCGTGCGTGATCTCTGTGCACGTGAGCGCATGCAAGCATGCGGTCGTTTCCATTTGCTGATGCACTGATTTGTTTGCTGCAGCCATCTGATCAATAATAATAATAATACATTTCATTTATAAGCGCCTTTCAATACTCACTCTTTGACGTGTTTTCCATGTCCTCGTTGTTGATACCCATTGGGCCCACGAGCCATGGGCGCACTGAAGGTGGGCTGGAAGGGGCAGGAATCCCTCCAGATCTATAGTGCCCCCCCCCCCTTTTCAACACACATGTACACCTCAGGCTGCATATCTCCAGTTAAATATGGCATTAGGTTTGTGCAACAAACATGAGTATGTGAAAAGAAATCGTGAGCACAAATACCACCTTATTTTCTGTCTCTGTTGTACGGTTGTACCAATAACTCCGGGAGAAGAATGACATGCATATTTCATCGATAAAAATGTAAATATAATTTTTCTCTTTGAAGGTAAATTTCCGAATGCTCCTGAAAGATTTATATGCATCATGTTGTCAGAACCATGAACGATGACATGAAAATGTAAACCTAACCTCTGTCACGATACTGAAATAATATACTAGGAATGATCGAAGCAAACAGTGAAGTTGGTCCTTGAAGATCGTGCACCGATAACACTGTTTTCAGTGAAAATATAACAAGTTGGGTTTCCTGCTTTCTACTTTCCTCCCGTCTACCAAACACGTGCATGGTAAATTATAATTCAAGATTTTAAATCAGGGGTCATCAGCCTTTTTGAAACGGAGAGCCGTTTGCTCTTGCCCACAATCTGCCGGAATGAACTCTGGCACACCCGCAGGCTGTCCAAAGGATAAGTGGTACACAGAATGGATGCATGGGTTATTTAGCATTTTAAAACAAAACGTTAAATGACTTTATTATTTCAAATGCAGAAATTTAATTACTTTGAGGTCATTAAAGGCTAGGAGAAAAGGGATGGAAATCATATATTTCTGAATCCTTTTTTTTTTTGGTGGCAGTAGCAGTATTTTTTTCAACGTGTAGAAACTGTGAGAGCACTACTTCTGTGCAAAGCTTCTGAGAAAATGTGCACTTGCGTCTTTTTTATGTATACATTTCATATGCGCGAGACGATCTGATCCCGTTCTTTCCTTTTCCTCCTCGAGTGTACACAAGTACCCCGCCCGGCAAGGGGGATTGCATGCTTCCCGAGCGAAGAGCAGTTCTAAGAATAGCGTGTGACACCGTTGGCCTCCTTATCTTCTGACAACATGAGCTGAGAAGGGAAGCGAGCAGACGCATTTCCCCTTATCTGAGACAAAAAAAACCTACTTCTGGAATGCATGTATGACTGCTGTTGATATACATACACACGGAATGGTACACACTAAGTGTTTCTCGACCTTTATTGAGCCAAGGCACAAAGTTTACATTAGAGATTAAAAATAAAAAAACAAGGCACACCACGAAACAAAAATGGTACAAAAAGGTTGATACATAAGTAACTTGTGAAGTAGAAGAGCATTTCGTTGGACTGCTTGTCTTTGTACGTCCCGGGCATATCGGGTTGAACAGAAAGATAGATTATTTCTGCTCAGTAAAACATTTTCTGAACAATGAAAGTGGATCATTTCCTACCCGCCTATTCGAATCTTGAAATGGCTCTTTTGCTGATTGGATTGCTGCTGACATTGACAAACATTTGATCAAACTTGTTATGTTCAAAATATTGCTGTCAGAAGTGGGATTCGAACCCACGCCTCCAGAGGAGACTGCGACCTGAACGCAGCGCCTTAGACCGCTCGGCCATCCTGACCTTTGCTTCGCTTCTTATCGTTACTTTTTTGCTGTCCTTGGTCCGATTTGATCATTGGGGCTGAACACATTTTCTCATTTTTTCTTCTCTCAGTTGCTGATTTGCGTCATTAATTCTTTAAAAGGCACTTATGTTGATTGGATTACTATTTTTTTTTGTTCTTTTGAGGAGGATTACTGGTTATACTGACAACATTTTTTCGGAATCCCGTTATGGTCCAAGGACTCCCATCAGACGTGGGATTTGATGTTCATTGACCTTTGTCTCTCAAAAGGTGTTTGGAGGCATTCTGGACCTACGGCAGCGTGGGCCGCGTTGAGGAATCCTATGTCAGCATCACCAGGAAGAAGCAGATGCCCCGGCGGGGCGAGCCAGAGGAGGTGGAGCGCCAGGTGGGCCAGGCCGAGGGCAAGTTGGTGACGCACCGGGCGGCCTTCGCGCGCACCGCCGTCATGCAAGCCTTCCTGGGCTCAGCACCGCAGCTCACCCTGCAGCTCTACATCTGTGTGCTGCAGCGAGGCGTGTCTGTCGGAAGAGGTGAGACGGATGGGGTGGACGCGGTTGGGGTCCGAGTCGCCGGCAAACTAGATGATCGCGGATGAATTTCAAGGTGCATCTCTGGATTTGTGTTTTTGTCCAGGCACTTTGATGGGGATCTCCTTGCTGTCCATCGTGTACGGCGCCCTCCGCTGCAACATCCTGGCCATCAAGATCAAATACGATGAATACCAAGTGTCCATGAGTCCCTGGGCCTACCTGTGCATCTTCATGTGGCGCAGCTGCGAGATTGCCAGCCGTGTGGTGGTGCTGGTTCTGTTCAGCTCGGTCTTGAAAGTCTGGGTGCTTCCCGTGGTTGTGGTCAACTTCCTCGCCTTCTTCTTCTACCCGTGGATCCTGTTCTGGAGGAGCCATTCGCCCTTCCCGCAGCACATCGAGAAGACTCTGACGCACGTGGGCACCGCCGTCGTGCTGTGCATGCTCACCTTCCTGTACGCCGGCATCAACATGTTCTGCTGGTCGGCCGTGCAGGTGAAGCTCAGCGACCCCGACCTGATCAACAAGTCCCAGAACTGGTACCGCATGGTGGTGTACTACATGGTGCGTTTCATCGAAAACGCCTCGCTGCTGCTGATCTGGTACATCTACAGGACGGACATTTATGAGTTCATGTCGGCGCCGGTACTGATGCTGGAGCTACTGGGGGCCTATGGGGCCTGCATTTTTTTCATGCTGGTCTTTTACCAGTCCTGCCACCCGTGTCGTCGGCTTTTCATGTCCAGCATGAGCCAGGGCTTCGAGGACTGCTGTGCCCTCCTCTGCCTTTCGTGCAGCTCCGCTGAGTTGACCATCGACCCCCACAAGGAGGTTGGGCCCCACGGCGAAGTCGGCACCTCTGCCGGGGCACGTTGCAACATTCCGAATGACCGGGCCGAGAACCGTTGAATGGTGGCGGCCACAGTGCTTGACCCTCAAGTGCCCCGCTGACTACTTAGCACGTTTACACTTCAATCCTTCATCAAATTGGACTCTTTTGTACCATTCTCATAGCACACGCGTCCTTAAATACTTGCATTATGCCAGTTCATTTAAACTCATGATGTCTTTTGGTAGCCTACAGATAAACCATGAGATTGTTTTTATGGGGAAAAATAGTGAAAATACCAGTGGGGCTGAACGAATTTGAAAAAAAAAAACATCGAAGTGCCATTTTTTTTCTTGAAATGAGTGATTGCGATTTAATGTGTTTATTTTTCTAAAGGTCCTCTTGCAATGTATTTTTTTTTAGCCAACACAAGCAATAAGTTTATATGGATCACAATAATCAACATCCGATTTACTATACATAAATGTTTTGCTCTTACAGGTTAGGCTTATGCTACAATAATGTTAAATGAACCATGAAAGAATGTAAAATATCCATCCATTCATGCATTTTCTAATCCGCTTATACGGACAAGGGTCGCGGGCATGCTGGAACCTATCCAAGCCATCTTCGGGCAAGAATATTTGCATGTATGTATTCATCGCAAATACCTTTTGGTGGGGTTCCAAAACAAACGCATCCAAGCATACAAGTTTTTTGTCACAAGCCGGTGGCCCATATTTGGCATGCATGTGTGTTTGCGCATGCATGTATTTTATGAAGACCTCCCCCCAGTTTTATGGCTGCCTACATTGTTTTTCCCCCGTTTGTAACTTGGCCATGAAAGCTTTATTTGTGTTACTGTTGTTGTGTGACGTGCAGTATTTCAGACTAAAATCACCAAATACACGACTGCAACGCGCGTTTTTTTTTTGCACGTTTTTATAACCAAACCGAGATATTCCGTTTGCCTCCCTCCTGCTTCAGTCAAGTCAGCGAGTTTGTCTGAAGTTTGTGCGCGAAGAACATTTTTTTCAAAGAGCGCACGCACACGCACACGTACACGCACTCACACACACGCAGACGCACGCGCACGCACATATATATGACTGGATGATGACGTTTCACCGTTTCTGTGGCAGTGTCGAGTGTTGTTTTTCATTGAACATATCAAACCGAGATGCATTTAAAAGTAGAAATGCTACTTAAAAATGTAATAAATCTATATTTATACCTCGAGTTTTAGGTGTAATTCCGTCAACGTACCTTTGGGCTGTGAAATATTGTATCGTCACTCTCCTGACCTCTAGTGGACAAAAGCATTTTTTTCACACTGACTCGTGACTGTAATAGTACTGTAACTGCATATCATGTGGAATCGAACAAAATGACTACAAGTCCCAGCTGTCAAACCCGGAAGTAGAGTGCCTACATGATTAACCCCAGCTGTAACCCCAGCTGTTTTTTTAAATATACACTTTATTTGTTCAACACCCCAGAAAATACAGACACATCTCGGTTGGACTCCGGGCCTTTTTTCAACTGCCGTCCAACTCGAGAGACGTTTAAGGGCCGCCTCGGAAAAAGTGTAAATTAACGATTACTTCACTGACACTCAGAAAAGCGAATATATTGCAACAAAACAGAAAATCAAGTGAATAACGAACAGTCTCCAACATATACTCGTAAGATGTGAAAAAAATGGTGACGTGCAAGAACACTGACAGCAGTTTTGGAACTAAAAATCAAACAAATTGATGAATAATATTGAAAATGAATTAGTGTGATGTTATTTTGAAACAATTTTATACACACATTTTAACCACTTTTAACCATCGAAGTGAAGGCCCATATTTACCGTAACTTATAATCAAATAGTTGGGCTTCTTCATCAGTTTTATTTACAGTGCCGCAACATTTTGTTCTCATCAAATCAATACTTGAATGTGCAACTAAAAAGTTATACCGGTACTACTATTCGGAGAGTAAAGTCATACTTTTTAATTGGAAAAAATATACAGTAATTTCTCGCAAACAAAAAAACAAAAAAATCACAAAAATGTTGCTTCATGAAAATACTGTGATTCCATCAATTACAACTTGACATTTTTTTTCCTTTTCGGTGAGGCTTCGAGTATGCTATCACACTTTCAACCTGATTCATTTTACACAAATTATGCATTTTTCATGGTTGCATTACGGCAAATGTAGGACAACATCATATCCACCATGGTCTTGACAATGAGCCGAGGAGGGTGCAGATTGTGAGGTTCGCGGTGCGCCAAGCATATCTGCCAGGCATCCACCCACATTACGTTGATACCCTTGAACATGGCACGTAACACAATGTCCTGCTGCAGCATCAACCAGTCGCTTTTGTACAGGCTGACGTCGCGTTGCAGGCCCTGAGGGTTGGCCGTGCGGACTACCACCACTGTCTCTGGGGACCGGTCCAGGAGTCGCACCACCGCCTTGCGGATATGCCGAAGGCGACGTATGTACACCTCCACGGGGAAGGTGCTGAAGTGAGACCAGATGCTGAGCGCCACCACCGTGTTTGGACCGCCGGTCAGGCTGTCCAGCTCGTTGGCAATGTAGCGCAACTCGCTGATCATGATGGGGTGGATGCGTAGAGGTGGGCCGTGGAACCGGTAACTGAGCAGAATATTGTGGGTGACGTCCACTGCCATAAAGGGCCCCTGCTTTTTGGAATTCTTCAGGGGGACATTCTTCAAGTCTGCAGGGCAGAATACAAAGACAGGTGATATCTGCAGATGCCACAAAATGGTAACAAATAACTCCCCCAGCCATTAGAATATATGTAAAGGATTATTGTGTACCTACTCGCGATAAAAAGGTGTTATGAGACGTAAGCGCTCACCTGGAAGCACAGAGACGAGGTACTCGTACCACTGGCGCAGAGTGGAGTCGCCATACATGTAGACCGATTTGTTGGTCAAACACTGAGCGATGGCAGATGCCTCGTCAAACTGGCGCATGGGAACGCCGCCCAATGGCCTCCACGAGTCCTGGTAATAGTAACCAGACGTCGCCAACATCACAGGGTCCAGTTTTTGAAGGCTCCTTTCTAAATGGATGACAGACACAATGATGTGGATGGAATTGCAACCCCCCACCCAAAAAAAAAAAAAAAGTGAGTCATTCGTTTGAAGGTCTGCAGTACCTTTCCTAGGAGGCAGCACATTGATGGAGTCTGTTGTGGAAGCGTGGATGGGAACTTTGATGTTCTTGCCACTGACATTAAAAAAAGCAAAAGGTGAATTAGAAAGGTTGCAACGGGAATATCAATCATGAGATTCCACCATCACCGACACTTGCGAGAGACGGTGTTCAAAAGTGTCATGTTTCGGTTTGTGACCAACAGGTGGCACTGTAGGACTCTCCCTGCAGCTGCACACCTGTTGGTCGCTAGGTCATTAGCTCTTTAAAAGGACTCCCGCCCGACCACTGATTGTCGCGTCATTGTTGCTTGTCGCTACTGTCATGATTGTTGGTTTGTTTGCGGCTATCAGGTTTGTTTCAGTCATGTTTCGGTTACTGTTATGTTTTATCTTCAGTCATGATTTTTGTTTGATACTTTGGACTTTGTTTGTTTTGGATTCAGTTTTCTGTTTTTTATTAAATACAATTCGTCAAGTTCACGATGCTCCTCCCTCCTGCCTGCTTTTTGGGGTCCACCACCACCTCGCAAACGTGACAAAAAGGAACGTCGCGCATGTCATCCATGAGAAAGCAAGTACCCATCGCTGCATTTTAAATAGATACAGTAATTGTGTAGCAAGTGATCGCCTCAGGCTCAGCTCAAGTTAATGTGCACTCAAACGAGACCATCTCCAGGGCTTTTACTTTCTGGATTTGTTTTTGATGATAGGTCATAGAGGGATGAAACCAAGTTCTATATAAACAATAGCAGAGGTGAACTTTCCAACAGCAATAGCTAGTTCTGTTTTGAAATTCTCATGTCAATCATTTATTATGTGCACAAACCTCTGAAAGAGCAATGCCTCCTTTTTGGTGATGAGGTTTTTGGTGTCTCCTCCTGTAAAGTGGTTGTATCTGGTGTCACAGCCGAGCCCTTTGGGCTTGTAGCAGTACCACGGCTCACCGGAGTGAAGTTCAGTGTAGTTGCATAGTGGCCCCTTGTCTGGCGGCAGGCACACGTTGCACACAGTCTCCTCCGAATGACGGCCACGGCGAAACTCGCTGAGAAAGAAGGATCGATCGGGCCGTTCCTCCCTCAGGCGCCGCAGCACGGCGATGGCCTCGCTCGAATGCACCATCATGACATTGGCCTGGGCCGAGCCCTGCCACAGCAATGGGAATCGGACCGAATAAAGTCCGTTTTGGTGGTCCGACACTTGTCCAGCCACACCCGCCCTGTACTCTGGGGAGTGTAACCGGGCCAACAGGAAATCGCCGCCATAACGCTTGGGTCGGCCCTTGAAGTCACGCAAGTGGACCTGCACTTCCAGTTGGTCGCCCGCGTACCACTGCTGGTTGTCTTTGGAGGGAACTATTGTGAACCAGCTGTGAGCCGGGTCACTTGTGTAGGACAGGTCCGGTGATGCTGAGCCAGAGGGAGGATGGGGCCAGGCGATGGAGTTCAACAGGTTGCGTTCCTCCTGCTCTTCTTTCGGTGACAGTGACTTGGCCAAATGTGCACAGAATGTGATATTGTGGTGAAATGTTTGGAGGCTTTCAGAAAGATTTGATGACTGCTTCCGGGGGGTCTGAACCTTGTACATATTGTACTTCTAGTGAAGAAAAGACACAATGTTTCAGAATCAGAATCATCTTCATTGGCCAAATATGTAAAACACACAAGGACTTTATCACCGGTAATATAGTCGAGCTAGTATTGTAATAACAAGAAACTACCATTAAAAAAAAAATGAAGCCACGCTGGTATGACGTGAGCACGGCCACACCTCCCTAAATGCAAACCACGCAACTGTGCGTCGGGCCTTGCCGTGGGCGGTGGTGAGGTGATGGGGGGGTTCCCATACTGGAGTGTCGATTATTTTGTTATTTTATGTTAACTGTACCTGCAGCGGCTCCTCTCTGTCCTGTGGTTACACTGTGGTTGAGAGGAAAGAAATTTCGCCAAATAACTTAACTGACTTGTATTTTCTACAATTTTAGGATGCAGTTGTCGTTAGTACTTATGCAAACGTGTGTTATAACGTTTTTGACTGATGTGATATTAAAAATGTTTTTATTTATATATATATATTATAGGTATTTTTATAGACAAGCTGTCCTATTCTGAAAGGCCTTAAGGCCCTGTCACACCTTGACGATTTAGCCAGCGTATGCAGACGTATGCAAAATTTGGCAAATACGCTGGCGTACGTCGAATAAGTTATGGGTAAGTTTTGTATACGTTAACAGCACGCTGAAGCACGTTGGTATACGTCGAAGTACGTCGAGGTCGTCGAAAAATTTTGTGCATGCTCAAAATTTCTCAACGTATGTCAGCGTATGGCTATACGTCCCGTATACGCAGGCCATAAGTAATAGGTAAGTTTTATGATTTAAAACCCATGATAACATTTTATAGACATGTAGAAATGCATTACTAGTCAAGCACTCAGTAGTAAATAAACACGTTTGAACAAATCTTATACATTCTCATTATCAAAATAAATAAACGTATCACTTTGTTTGTATATAAAAATTACGTTGTTTTGTCTTCATTTATGAGCAAGGATAGCGGCCACACTTACATGTATTAAATAAAAGCTAATAAAGACAGACACAAAATACATACAATAGTCGCCGCTTTAGGACCACCTCGGGACAGGGCCAAAGTGGTCTTAATAAGCGTTGTTTTTATTAAGTGACATGCCATATACGGTAGGAAATTTACTTCTATGAAATACATGTACATTATACATGTGCTTTAGACATTTTTCCACAATAACAGGAAATGAAGGGATCTAAAGTATAATGATCTAAAGTATAATTTTATTATCTTCTAAAAATTAGGGCGTTTCCATAAAAAGATTCCTGAGAGTCCAGAGATGTTATCCAGACTCTGACCGCTCGTGTTAAGGGCGCTGGGGCTCTGGTTCAGTACCTGGGCAGCCGAACCTAGAGCAGTAGATACAGAGACGGTGCTTGGCTGCTGCGTGATCTGATACTGGAACCCATGCTGAGGAGGATGCTGAGGCATCATCTGCTGGTACTTAGGCTGCTGGTGTTGGTACTGTGGCTGCAGTGGCTGCTGCATGTACTGGTGCACATAGTCAGCTGTCTGTGAACCCCAGACTGACGCAGCCGGTGCCTTGTGTCTCCACATGTGGGGAGGTGGCTGGTACATGTCCGACTCCGTGGGGGTGTTACTGTAGGTAGGTGGTGCTGAACTGGGTCGCACGGAAGCAGGAGCAGGAAAGGTGGGGGCTCTGGGGAGTCCTTCCTCATCACTCTCCTCGTCCATCAGCTCACTGAGGATGGTGTTGATGCGTGACCGTGCCTTCCGGAACTTGCGCTTGGACACGCTGACCAGGCTGTCACGCACGTAGTTGGCGAAGGCTGCAGTGGCTGTGATGGGCTGAGGCTGTGCGAGACCTTTGATGAGCTCCCCAGACTCGTGCACCCTCTTCTGGAGTGACTGCAGCAACTGGTCATCGTCCTGGCCACGCTTGCCCTTGCGCTGTGAGGATGAGGAGGGGACAGTGGAGGGCGTGCTCTCGTCATCAACCACGATGTCTGCACAGGCAGCCTCGGCAACCTCGAGGTCCCCGCTGTGTGCTGCAATGGTCGCCTTCACCTGCAATTATGACAGATGATTGTTAAAATACAAGGCAAAAATACAAGGCACATTCAATGCTTTGTAATCACAATAAAATTAATATAAATAAATATTAATATTAATATTTGTTATACTTACACTGTTGACGGGTTCAGCATGATGGCGGACCACACTCTTGAGGAAGCTGAAGTTTGCCTTCACCCACTGCTCCCTCTCTGTCAGTTCCGGGGCGCCGTCACCGCTCTTCTTCTTGTGGAGACGGGTGTGAGTGTCTCGGAGGGACTTGAACCACCCTTGAAGGTGCTCGACAGTCTTCCCCATGGCCTTGGCTTGATCTTCCCAGAGCTTTGCCTTCTTGTCCACCCTCCGGTAGTCAGTCTTCTTGATGTCCCAGAGGATGGCGTTCTCACGAAGGAAATCACACATGAACTGCTCCTCTTGGACATCAAGACAAAACTGTGTCTTCTTGGCCCTCCTCTTCTTGGCAAGGGTTGGGTGAGAGGAGGTGGAGGCCTGGGACGCAGCTACCGACGCCACTGACGATGCCCGAGAGGCGTTAGAACAAGCATCATCTCCATCAAAGGGTGAGGGTGTAGGTGATGATGGATCCTCCTTCCGTTCACGTCCACGCCCACGGCCACGGCCAGGAGATTTCTTGGCAGCGTTCCTCGCACTTTTCTTTGGCATGGCGCTGATGTTGGTACTGCAATGTCTAGTGCAGTTATGATTTGAAACGTCGAGCGGCAGCCTTTTTATAGACTAGGACACGTGATCGTCGGCAATACGCTGCTGCACGCTATGCATAAGTTAGACTATCGTTGGGCATAAGTTGTGTACGCCGGCAACACGCTAGGCATTCGTTGGAATAAGTTATCTATAAGTTATCGAAACGTTCCATATAATTTACTGATACGTTATGTATACGTCCAACTCGTTATGAATACGCTATGTATACGCCCAAAATTGAAAAAAATTCGATAATTCAGCGTATGCCAGCGTTTTAGGGAAATTCTGATACGTCGGCATACGCTGGCTGAATCGTCAAGGTGTGACATATACTGTATTCTAAAACAGTTCCGGTTTTATTTTCAACACAAGACACCACCTACTGACGAAAGTCGGGAGTGACAATTATTTCGTAATTTTTAGGCCAGGGACATTGACGACTGGTGGATTTTCAAAATAAAAGCTAGCACCCAATAAACGTTGCATGCCTCGTCCATAGAAGTGCAGCAGCATCACACAGTCACACATGGAATTCATGTGTTCATCAATGCAACTCTATATCCACTTGAGCTCAACGGTTTCCTTGTTGAACACACTATGACGGCCTGCAAAGGCTTCTGGGTGCTCCTTAAACGTTTGAATCTATGTGAGCGTTTCAAGTTGAGGAGTTGATAATTAAGTGTGTATTCTGGCCATTACACAGTTTAATTTGAATCTCTTTAAAAAAAAATGTTTCCTGACCTGTCATGTTTTAAAAAGTGGTACATAACTTTCAAATTCTTCCAGTTCCGAGGCATGTAAACTTGTGAGAACAACTGTAAAATGTAAAAATAAAAAGATCTAACAAACTTATCTTACCTCGCTATTGGTGAGGAGGCACAGCAGCAGGATGATTCCGAACACAGTGAGAATGATGAAGACATATTTCCAAACATTTCGGGACATGTCTCGGATCATGGTGATTACCCACCGCCGCCTTGTAAAGATAATATCAGAGAAGTAACATGATTACATGTCGGGCTCGCGAGGAGGAGTCGATGAAGAGTTTCAGCATCCACGGTTTACCGGCAATGGCTGGTCACGAGTCCAAAGATGAAAGGGATTCACATCTCATAAGGGCGTTATCGAGTCACAAAGTGTGACATCAGAACCTTTGTTTCTACGAAACCGTTTTTAGTTTGTATCAACTGGTGCATTCCATTCTCCAGTCCGCAGTTTTCCAATTTTAGGTGATGATTACTTCAAGGACACCAAGCTACACTGCGGGCATGGGAAAGTTATACAGCACGACTGAATTTGGGCAGAATACACACTTAATTATCAACTCCTCAACTTGGAACGCTCACATAGATTCAAACGTTTAAGGAGCACCTAGAAGCCTTTGCAGGCTGTCATAGTGTGTTCAACAAGGAAACCGTTGAGCTCAAGTGGATATAGAGTTGCATTGATGAACACATGAATTCCATGTGTGACTGTGTGATGCTGCTGTACTTCTATGGACGAGGCATGCAACGTTTATTGGGTGCTAGCTTTTATTTTGAAAACCCACCAGTCGTCAATGTCCCTGGCCTAAAAAATGACGACATAATTGTCACTCCAGACTTTCGTCAGTAGGTGGTGTCTTGTGTTGAAAATAAAACCGGAACTGTTTTAGAATACAGTACTGTATAAGGAACTAATTTTATTAACGTTTACAAAATTCTTAGAAACATCAATCACAAACAGCTTTTACATGTAAATTGAATCCAAACCAGAAAAACACTCTTTTTTCGAACAGTGTAAATATTTTTAACCTCCATGCATGTTGTTTTTGGTTACCCGGACGATGACCCGGAAGTACATCAACCGCATTAAAAAAAATAATAATAAAAAGATTGCCAGGGAATGTAGTTTTATTCCTTCCATGTCCCCTTAGGGGCTGCGTAGAATGCTGAGTTTTGATCAGCGAAGGCTATGTGTCTCTAAACCGATTCTCGACGATGGTTATTATTAAAAAAAAAACATCTTAGCACATTAGGATCTACATTTACATCTCGATATTAAAGTTTGAACGATAATACTGATTTTACCATACGTTTGGAGTTTATATCTATGACGTCACACTCAAAAATTCCACCTGTTATTGAACTTAACCATGAATTCATAAATATCATATAATAAATATGTGTGTAGTGTTCATGCATCTATTTTGAAGATTGCTCCCCCCCCCCTCATTATGGTTAGAATTGAGCTGGAGCCTATCTCCGCTGTTCAGAGTGTGAGGGGAGGTGCACCACTTTCAGACTGTTTTTAAAACTTGAACAGTAAAAATAAACCATTTTGAACATACTTGTCATGGTCTAATTTTTTTTCCAAAACAAAAACTTGAATTTAAATAAACCCTAACAAGAAAAAGGCACAATTTACAACAAAGCTTTTAAAATATCTTTAAATTCAGAACGAAACGAGACATTTGGAAGAAATATTCTTGAAAACATTTGGACCAAACATGTAATAAATAACAAATCATTGCTTTGTGTATATTAATACTGTCAGGACAGGCCTACTTCAGAACATAACAATGGAGATGCCACAATGCCTGGAAAGAGCTGTGCGGTCACTACAGGCGCTCAATTTACATTGAGTAAGCTCTTCAATGCGTCGGAATGATCAGGTACAGTACTGTATAACGACACGTCTGACTCATTGTGGCATCCCGAACATCATGACATGATTCCTTTCAGTCCCAGGCTGTATGAATGCTGGGATGAATACTGGAAGCTAGCAAAGAGCATCGTCATGGTCCCGGTGAGGTTTCACTGCCGTTATATTGCCACGGCGAAGACGCTGACCACACAATACATGGTGCGGTTCTCCCATCGCACTGTGCAGCTTCCTGGAAAAACACGTTTCAGAGAGTGCTGAACTTCTTTTAAACCATATGTAGAACAAAGTAAGAGAAAATGTGATAAAAAATTATAATCCACAGGTCTCATCAAGTGTAATCATGACTCTGGAGTATGTGTGCGTTGGATGTCGGCCTTTAAGGGGCATGGCCTCGTGAGTGAGATCTTTTAGCCAGCACGTGAGCATCTGAGCCTGCGCTGTGGCCTATGTGTGGTTGACATTTTGTCCCATTCAAAAAACTGTTGAAAGTGCATCGCAAGTGTGGCTCTCCTGTCCTTGGCGTTACGGTCCTTTAATTGCTCCATTTTTTTCCCACTTCACTCAACCTGCAGTGTATCTGTGATGCAAATTGTGGTTCACCAAAACAAAATTAGCAAGCGATGTCTGGGGCACAAGGTATGACTATATTAGCAATCCAATGTGATGGATGATATCTCACCATCCGTGGTGTTGTCCCAGTAGCACGAATTTGCCGTGTGCAGACCGGCACCGCTCTTCTGCATGACAGTGCAGTGAACTGGCCCCACCCCCCCAAAAAAAAAACACACACACATGCGTCACATGCTACATTCAATCACTAAACACACATCCCGTACATCACACGTCACTGGCTAGTCACCTATGTACTTGAACGGGCGTCCTTGTTTGACCAGGTGAGTGAGAGAATGCTCCACGATGCTGGCGCCCCACTGGTTCACGTTACTTTGACTGTAGTCCATGCCACCGATGACGCCCTCGATGCACTGTGACATCGACACACACAAGCACAAAAACTGCTCGGTTACTATCATCAATGGTAACACTGCCTGTAATCAGTGTGAGATGAGCCGTTCCACTTACCTCTTTAATGTTATTAGTGGCTTCATCAGCATTGAAGACCACCTACGGGAAGAACCAGTGGGATCATTTCGTTTGAAATTAGATTCAAATGTAAATATTGCAAATTGTTTGATCGGATGCGAGAAACTAATGTCCAGTTGCGATTTTTGCAGGGCTGCAAGTCACAATAATTGATTATTCGGTCAAATTTAATTTTTTATTAACTAATGAATCTAATACAATCTTGTTTTAATTTGCACAGTTTCACAAAGTTTAAATTACGTTTAATTGAATTAAATTAAATGAAGTTAAGATGAGTTGAGTTAGTACGGCATAAAGCCAGAAAATGATGCCAAGATGATGCTAAAGCCCTGGCTTACAGTTGCCAAGTAATAATGTAATAATTGTTTAAAGGATGCTGATGAGCTACATCACGAGTGAGACACTAATATCTTACATACATCGGGTAAGAGCGGAGTTTAGTCTGGGTTGTTCGCGGCCGTTAGGAAAACCCACCGTGTATGTTTTCCCTCTGCTGGGTTACTGTGGAAAAGCTTGGTGCAGATTTTCAAACTAAAAACCATCTGCAGCCATTTAATTTATAATGCTAATGTTGTAAAAACACCGATAAAAGATGTGCAACCCATTCCGCTCAGACTCTTGGGACGAAGGAATGACTCTTGCAGCATGTGTTGTTGTTTGAAGGAACAGCGTCTGATACAATCCACTGTTACCTGTACTCTAAGCAACATACGTACACAGTACATATATTTTTGGGAGCTTTTGCACGAAAAGATCAAATGTATTTCCTTTCTTCCCATGCCCCACCCACAGTTGCCAACGCAATCGCCGTTTCGCTCCTCGAGCTGACCGGCCCGTGACAAATCCAAGCCAGCTACTACTTCCATTTCAACGACGTGCGTCAAAATGTGACGGGTAATATATTCACATAGAATTTATACCTCGTCGCCATTGTTATACTCCTCCATTTGTGCGCGGACTTGCTGCTGTCACTGCCTCAGTCGGTAGTTTTTACGACTGTTCCTCTTTTGCGCATGCGTCAACCAACGAGCGCAAGAAAGAGAAACGTTTCGTCGCCCGGTCAGCTTTTGGCGCCCCATGGTGGCCGTATGCAAACACTACTTCAATGACCTTCATTCTGAAAATGACATGCACGACAACGTGAACTGTTGACCACAGTTGGCTAAAGTACTCACAAGGTGAGCTTCGGACAAAAGGTAAAAAGTACAGATCTATAAAATATAAAACGTAAAAACTAACTTACCAATTTTAATACCTTGGTACAACGACAACAATCAAATGACATTACCTGTCACGTTTTGTTGTTTCACAGGTGGCTCGACTTTATGCTATCAATACAACTTGTCACCATGCCGTTGCTTGCATTGTGGACGAAGTAAAAACGGCTTACTTAGGTAATAATCTCAAATATATAATAGATTAATATAGTCCTTACAATAATATATCACAAGAAAAATATATAATATAGCATGTTATATTATTGTTATCCATCCATCCGTCGATTTTCTAATCCACGTAGTCTCGCAAGGGTCGCGGGCACGCTGGAGCCTATCTCAGCGGTCTTCGGGCATTAAGTGGGGTACGCCCTGAACTGGTTGCTAGCCAATCGCAGGGCATTATTATTATTATTATTATTATTATTATTATTATTATTCATTCATTCATTCATTCATTTTCCGATCCTCACAAGGGTCGCGGGGGGGGGGGGGTGCTGGAGCCTATCCCAGCTGTCTTCAGGCAGTGGGCGGGGGACACCCTGAACAACCGGTTGCCAGCCAATTGCAGTGAATTATTATTCTTCTTCTTGTTATTTTATATTTTGTTTTTTCTCGTATTTTATAATTTGTAACTTTTATTTTCATTGCAAAACACTCACGCGCACGCAAACCTGCACACTACCTCACTAACACGCAGTCGCCGCACACATTTGCACACCTCAACACGTACACACCCACACGCACGCAGCATGCAAGCTCACACACACACACACACACACACACACACACATGTTTACACCACGCCCCCTCATCTGGAACCACCCTGCCAGTGGATGTGTCTTCTCACACACAGTGCGCGCCGAGAAGACGAAACCCCCACACGGTCTCCGACAACCGGAGGAGCCGGATAGTGTCGCCGGCCCTCGGACCAACACTGCTGTTTGCGTCTCCACCCCCTCTCTGTCCCTCCCAGGTAAGACGTGTCTCTCCCGGCGGGCAAACGGCGCGCGAGGCACACGCACACAAAACAGGCTGGTGTTTTGTCACTGACATATGGCAGCCGCTTTTTACTTGTTCCTTTTGCGATTGTGTGTATGTGTGTGTGGGGGGATTTCAAAGGTGGGTGGGCGAGAGGAGGGGCGCGATCACGACCGCAGAGGTTCAACCAGTCACTAGTGGGACCGTGGAAAGTTCGGTGGTTGCACATGTAGGTGCAATGCAGCAAAGAGACCATTTTCTCGCCACGGCCGCTGCTGCTGCTTGCTGCTGATGTGGATGATTCTAGACAAGACTATCGTGTCAACTCTTTGCACCGTCACATAAATTCATGTCGGATTATTGTTGTCACACTGAAGCACATCCAAAGCACCCAGAAGCCTTTGCAGGCTGTCATAGTGTGTTCAACAAGGAAACAGTTGAGTTCAAGTGGATGAAGAGTTGCATTGATGTCATGAATTCCATGTGTGACTGTGTGATGCTGCCGCACTTCTATGGACGAGGCATGCAACGTTTATTGGGTGTTTGCTTTTATTTTGAAAATCCACCAGTCGTCCATGTCACTGTAAATTGCCTTTGGTGTGCATGTCAGAATCACTCAGTCATCAAGAAAATGTAGCAGAATAATGAAACTCTGAGGTCTGATTACAAGCGGCCAAGCACTTCAGTAACTCTTCTCAAGATAGGAGGCTGTATTTTGAAGCTTGATTGAGCTTGATCAATATGCATTTCTAACAGCCCACGACGTCATAGAATAAATATGAAGTTCAATGGAGAATGTCACAATTTTCATCTCAGCTCCACGCTGCTGCTCTCGAGTAACTATAATAAATATAAAATGATATAAAACGTTAAGTTTCAGTGTGGGAAACCAAACCAAGCCCCCGGAGTGCATTTCACCTGGGCACAATATTGTGCCACAGTGGCTGGTGGTTTGCAGGCTGTTTGATGCTGAGCAGGGGGTGCGATGAATGTAATGCTGTGTAACCATGAGGACAACTGCATGTGGAGCACGCGCCAGGCTGGTGAGGGAATAAAGGGCTCAATAATGCAGGGGAAAAGCCTGCAGGGGACTCCCTCGTTTCTTGACTGTGGACGTAGGGGTTGACTAGAGGTCAGTGCATCATCACAATAGTTGGCATGCCCGTCAAACGCTCGCACATACACACGCGCACGCTCTGCGGGGATTCTGCTGCACTGAAAACGTCTTCTGATGTTATGTAGTGCGGGGTTCCCCTCCCTCCCACACACCGGTGCCTCCCCGTTCGCTTGGTATGCAGCCCCAAACCTCCTGCAGCCTCAGCCAGACAGCGTGTCTCCCCCTCGTTCATCCAGCCCGTGAATGAATGCAGATCCGCGACGGGTATGATGAATGCATGGTTTGATCAATTGCTATTATTTTCATGTCTAGCGTGTTGAATTTGATCAATGGTCTGTATAGTCTTGAAATCCAGGAATGGGTTGCACTACTGAGCAGCAGCGTCATGGAGTAATTTTGAGGCTCGAGCAGTTTGCCGCCTCGACAGGTTGCGCAAGAAATGGAAATGGGAAGGAGGACGTTGATTTTTAAGACGTAAAGTTGATTCCTACTCTGTTCTCTCTGTTGACTGCCAATCCTGAAGATACAGACCATTTGTTGCAATCCCACCAGAAATTATGGGGGCAGTGTTGCGATTCAAAGTGAATGATTTTCAGAAATGTCAAATATTAATTAAGATCGAATTAGATGAAGAATAATCCGACGAAGGATTGGCAGTTTGACAGTCCCTAAATACATGGTTAATTGAGATGTGCAGCAGGTACCCATATTGAAGGGAAACCCCTCCTCTGCCACCCGCTAGAGACACACAAAATCAGAATCATAACAGCCAGTGAGTAAATACTGAAGCGCTAACTATTGTTGTCAGGGGTTTGCCACCGGCACATGCCACCCAAGAGCATCGTCACCATTTATATTACTCTTGCGCTTCACTGTGCAGTCAAAAGTTTAGTGTTTTACGCAAGACTTCACCGCTTCACGAATTCTTCATCATCTATGTTGTCAGGTTGTACAGTCTGTACGTGACTTGTCGTGTGGTGGCCTGAGGCGATGCCTCCGTCATTGGTCAATCGGGAGTGAGATGGCCGCAGCTAGCCGCAGTAAAACACACAAAGGTGGGGGAAATGCGGCCATTGTCGTGATATTTATTCAGCAGCGGCGTCGGTGTTTTGACTGTGCTGAAAAGTCAACGCGACCGAGTATCATCCAAGCATTAGGTTTGTGATTAATATATGTGTTTGAACACATGGCGGGCGTCACAAGCAGGGTGCAGTTGTGAGTGGCACACTCTCAAAATATTTGAGCAGTGAATTTGAATTTTGGTGTTCAATGAAGTGAACTTGAAAACTTTATTACGCACTCTCACTTTCTGATTTTCATGCAAAAAAAAAAGCATTTTTTAAAGATTGTTGGAGAAAAAAAAACATTCCCGTAAAATCACAACTGTTTTGCAACAGACTAGATTAGTATTATTGACTTTTTATGTAGAAATTATATATTTCTTTCTTACTTTTTCTCATAACGTTGTACTCTTAACTCAGTGAAATCAAATTTTATTTTGGTCACATTATGCCGCCTTTTTCATTTTTGGGGAAACCTAACCCTACCGCATTTTCTTGAAACATTCCATCTTTTTGAAAAACATTTTATTTTTTTGGTACGGTAATGTTACATATTTTTCATTGAAATATTATGAGAAAAAATAACAACAAAAAACATTAATTCTAACTTTTTACTCATACTTTTCTTGATGACACCGTTACATTTATATCATTACCACAAAACAACAACAACAACTTCAGTAAGATTGGAATTGTTTTTGTTTGTTTTTTTTTAATTTAAAAACATTCTGACTGGATTCTTGAAGTTTTCCACTGATTCCTCAGACAAAAAATGATGGCGATCAGTGAAATTGAAATTATCCCCCCCCACAAAAAAGAAAAAAATCTATATATGTGTATATTTATATCAATAGCTCAATAGATAGGAGCTTTTTTTTATCTCATTGGCGTCTGACAAGACCGTCCTTATGAAAAGTGCATTGAATGACTGGCGCCATATAATAAAAACCGAATTGAACAGATCGACCACCTTAATGTCTAAATTAGACCGATGAGCGAGGGTGCAGGCGTCCGTCCGTCGAGGTCAACGTAATACTGTCTGAATAAAGATTGCAGATGCAGCGGTTGCCTAGACGATGTAAACTGTTTAGCGCACCGAGATGAGGATCAAGTGGAGCACCTCTCGACCTCTTTGTTAAAGAACACGGCGGCACGAATGCGGCGCCGTGATATACGAAAGGGGAAATGCATCGTTATCGTGGCCGCTTTGGCCGTCGTCCGCCAGATGTTAGCGTCAGACACGAGAACGTGAGCAAGCATCTGCTTCTGTCACTTTTATGCCATCCGGCGTGCCACTTCTTGTCCAACTGTGGGAATATGAGCAATTCAAATCTGTTTGGGTGACGGCAATTTTTTTTTCTGATTGACTTCACAAGCAGCGCAGCCGTTGTCGCAGTTTGGATACCGAGAAGTTGTGATCCTCTTGCCTTCTTTTCGTGAAAGACGAATGTGAAGTTTATCGAACCAACATCCTGTGCTAGTCCTTCCTGGAATACAGTGAACTGTTTGATTAGTAAACGAAAACCCAATGAATTATTGCAACAGCAAAGAGCAAATTCATAATTTTGTGCTTGGGTAAACATTTAAACAAGTCTTCATGCAGCCGGTTTGACCTGCATTCATGCTAAACTGTTTCAGCATAAAGAATAAATTAAGACACATTTAACCTTATTCATAATGAAGGCGTTTTGTGTGTCCCGATGTTTGTCTGGGCTAAGTTGCCTGGGGGCTTTGGAACTTTGGAAGATGTTTTTGTCAGGAAGCAGATCCCAGGGGCTCCCTTCAGGAGTCAGGCCTGGAGTTTGGGCACCATGGCGAGCGCCTAATGGCCGATGAGGCCATGTGGGTCGCCCTGCCCATGGGCTCACGACCTTTAAACCAGCCTTGTTTAAAATGTGCTGGCTTGCACGCATCTACAAAAATACCAACACTCGGTCTAATCCACCTCCATGCAGATTTAGGCTGCTCGTTGTGCCAGACCTGGTCCTGGAAAATAGAGCCCAAATGTTAGGCAGATTGACTTTTCTGGGGAAAAAAAAATCTCTTAGTTTCTGACTTTTTTTCTCATCATATTTCATTTCTCATCATGACTATATTTTATTTTGACATATTTTAACTCTTTACTATCCCAATGCTTCTGTTTTGATTTTCTTGTCAGGGTCCCACATGCTAACTGGGAAACGGACTCGAAAGCTTTTAAATTATTCAGCCTTTTTGTCCGACCATGTTTTTAGACACAACACATGCACAGCCACTACATTAGGTACAACTATACACTTTTGTCCCTTTTCCGAAATAACAATGCCCACTTTTGATTGACAGCGTCGGTGAAGCATTCATCTAACAATTTGTTTGTTATTGTAGCTGTAGTTCACAATGAGGTACAACCTCACAGCATCATCCTGGCAGTTTTTTTACATGAGTGAGAGAAACTCAAGGCACCGCCATTTCCATGTTATCACTTGCGCACCATTGATAATTGATGAGCAATCAATATGCAGCATGACACTTTTAAAAGCTGCAATTTATTCCAGTTATCACATCTGGAAGCAGTGAACCGGACAGATTGCTCACACTTTTCCCTCCCTCTCCCCGTGACTGTAATGATTATTAGGGTCGTTATCTTCATCTCGTTTGTTCTTTGAGGTCGGAGATACAAGCCCACAAGTACCACATGAGCCATGATGCCTTTACGGCCACCGTGTTTTGAAAGACATGTAGCCGGCTCGCCCGTGACGGCGAATGCGTACAGCAGAGACAGGAAAGAGCCCCAATTAATATTCAAGCGTGAGCGCATTGCTTGTCAAGGTGAGGCTGCGAAATCGGGTTAATAACAACCAAACCTGCTCTAAAAAAATAAAAACCTCCCCAAACATGCACACTGGAAGCAAAAAGGCTCCTCTGGTGGTCCGCAAGCAACGACTTTGATTGTGAGAGATGCATGTCATTAACCAGAGTATATTCATTGTTGTGATTTCTGTTGCGAAGTCCCGACGGAGTGACTATTCAATCTATTCAAATGTTTGAAGGTGTTTCTTGAAAATGTTCTAATTTTGAAATGAAGGCATTCAACTGCTTTTGTGACTGAAATCCTTTCCAAGGTCACAGCACTGACTCATGTTTCCAAGTCAATGTGGAGCATCCTTTTCCGCCCCTTATTTCGACACCCCCCCCTCCTCTTATGTTGATCACATCAACACAGCTCACTAAACCAATCATCTATTTTCCTTCCTGTGGCCCCCGCCTCTCCTTCTGCAGCTCATTTTGGGAGGAGTGGCACTCATTTCCTGAGCCAACGCCACCCTCTCTTTGCTTTTAATTAGTGGCAAAAGGACACAAACAAGCCATTAAGGGGACGAGGTTCAAGCAGGTTGACGTGAGGGCGCTGAAATTGAAGACGTGTTGACACAGCAACAACCACGAAACAAAACTTTCGTCCTTGGGGTTAAAAAAAAAATGCTTGTTCAGAAAAGGATGGAATACGCATTTCAGCGAGTGGCACTGGCGATGTCACTATTTTTAAAAGCACAAGGTCACCAAAGTAACCTGAATTAAGCTAATTGAATTTCAAAGTGTGACTTATCGAAGTAGAGAAAACAGAGATGGCAGAAAAAGTACACAGCGTGCTGGAGTAATGATGACTTTGTCTCAATGTACTCAATGTGAAATCTGGCCTTGTTTAGTTAAAAACAAGATTATTGGGGTGAAGATATTTAATTGCCTATACCACAAGGTGATAGGAAAGCACTACTTTTGTCTGAATAACTGACTCCTCTACTCACACCAGTGTAGTTCCTCAGCAACGGAAGGCACTAGCTTTGTCAAAATGAAGCTCCTCAACTCACTTCACCGTAGTTCCTTGCCACCATGATGGCACAAGATGGTGCAGAAGCAATATTTTTACCTAACATGCTGACTTGCGGGTGACATGGTGGTCGACTGCTTAGCACGTGCGCCTCACAGTGCAGAGGTGTGAGGTTGGATTCCTCTGTGGGGTTTGCATTTTCTCCCCGGGCCTGCGTGGGTTTTCTCCGGGTACTCCGGTTTGTTTCCACATTCCGCCCGCTTATCCTCACAAGGGTCGCGAGGTATGCTGGAGCATCTCCCAGCCGTCTTCGGTCGGCAGGCAGGGTACACCTTGAACTGGTTGCCAGCCAATTGCAGGGCACACATGGATGAACAACCATTCACGCTCACAATCACACCTTGGGACAATTTCGTGTTCCATTAACCTGCCATGCATGTTTTTGGAATATGGGAAGAAACCAGAATACCCGCAGAAAACCCACACAGGCACGGGGAGAACATGCAAACTCCACACAGGAGCCAGAATCGAACCCTACACCTCTGCACTGTGAGGCGGATGTGTTAACCAGTCGATCACTGTGCCACCTTATACATAAGCGGTAAAAAAAGAAAATCTCCCCCCCCGTCCCCCCCAAAGTTTCAAGTATTTCATCAAACCTTGCTGCTAATTACAGAGCTTTATGTTTGGTCGAAACATTCCTCTTTTTTTTTTTTTTTTTTTTAAACGTTACACAGTAAATGACTGTAAAATATATTTTTTAATGTTGAAGTCAGGACATTGATTACTTCTGGCAGCTCTGCAAATTTCCAGGTATTTACAGTATAATGTTCGTCTTCAGCATTCGCCCGCAGGTCCCATGCAGCGTGTTCCTGGAAACACAACACGGCTGCCGGGTGTCGTGGAGAATTGATTTAGCGGGGTGGGCCCCTGAGAAGCAGCTTAGAAACGGGGCATTATTGACCTCATGCTGATGCATTTTTAATGTTTTCAACACTTCGTCTCCCCTGTGTGTGTATATATAGTATGTGTGTACGATGTGTTTGGGTCACTGACTGATGACCTGCTGGTTATTGGTCACCAATTCCTGCGTGAATTATTCAGGAGGAAGTCATTTGCGTCAGAGGGGTGTCAATTACCACACGACAGCTGCAATAAGTGCGATGTGTAATCTCTCATGGCAATCACACCTTATTAACACTGAAAAAGCGTCGATCAAATGAGATCACTGTGTGGAAAAAACCAAATCTGACTTTTACAAAGATAGCAACATTTACGTTTGATTGACGCAGTCAGATGTCGTCGTCACTCCACTGCTCAATTCGTTCCACGTCTAATCCCTCTCAAATGAATTTCCCCCATTGATTTTAATCCAACCCAATCCCCGCAAAACCACCCCAAAAAGTTTTTGGACATCTTTTTTAACAAGAAAATACAGCACTCTACACTATTGCACTTGGTAGAAACACAGTAATAGGATCATTAAATACAATGTGAATAATTAAACACTTTTCTGCTTTCATTCACTCGACATTGTGCTGCTCCTTCCGATGTTCGCACACAGGCTGCCACCGGGCAGCGTAGTCCATACATACTGTGCATACATACATTTTAAAACTATAGATCGTAACCGATTACCTTTAGGGCTGCTACTGGCGATTATTTTAGAAATCGATTAATCTGTCACTTATTTTGTTGATTAGTGGATGAATCAAAATTAACAAATGTCTTTCTCGAGAATCTCGACAAATGTGATCATCGATTAGTTGTTTATGAATCGTTTCCCTTTGAATGACATTCCTCTCTGCCATCTGTGCGATGAAGTGCAACATGTATTATTTCTCGCGCGTACGGTCTTCATCATCGTGCCCTCCGCTTGCCTGCCAACGGCAACGCGGACGCCTCTGCCGTTTGCATGTCAACATGGCTGATCTTACAACTTCCAAGGGGTCTCGCGCATGTGCTCCCGCAAAGGCTTCAAGTCGGTGACAAAGGACTCATAGGCAGTGAGAAAGAGAAAAAGAAAAATGGGGTGAGTCACGCATTGCTCTGAGCAACGTTTTTATTGTGCGGCTCGCCGGCGCATTCATTGGGGCTGAAAAGCCAAACATTTCTGTCATCTCCTGTTTGCTCAAGAGCAGAGCCAATCGGAATATGTTGGGTGTGTGTACTCGGGGAGAGCACACGGAACATGACACCTTTTGTGACACGCACACACACACACACACACACACACACACACACACACACACACACACACACACACACACACACACTAAACTGTGAGATTTTACTTCAGAACTCGGCACTTTTCGAGGACCACTGTGTGTTTGGTCCTTGATCAGAAGCACTTTAAATTTTGTTAATTTAGCGGATAGTACTTTCAAAACATTCCCGGTAATCCTTTTCATAAATGATTCCAGTAAACAATAAATGCAAGAATTTTCTGGGGCTAAAATTTTGAATGTGAGTGCCATAAAAGGGTCAAACGTCCAAAGAAAGATTCATTATTTCCTACTTAGAATTAGTCCGTGTCTTCATGTTTTTTTGAATCCCAGAAATGCAGGCTCAGACAAAATGCGATAACAAAAATATGTATTGACAGAAAAGCAAAATTACAAGCAGAAATTGCTGGTCACAAGGGGCCAGGAAAAACAATGCGAAAACAATTACGTGAAACAAAATAAGAGCAAGATCAAAGACAAAAATAAAATCAATAACATCAATAAATGGGGAACTAGAGAGCAACGACGACGATGAGATCGAGAAAACAACACTTGCGCATAAGCAGCTAACAAGGTCAATAATCCGACAGTGACTAGGCAGCCTGGCAGTCCTTAAATACGTGGCAGCAGGTGTGCACGCTGGCAGGAAAGCCTTCCTCTGCCACCTGCTGGAGACACACAAGAAGAGAATCAAAATTCCCACCGTGGCGACTTAAAGGTGAAAGAAAATCTGCTCAATTGATTAGAGTGCAGCTGCAGCTTAGCTCAGGAGGCAGCAGCCCAATCGTTCTGTAATGAAGCTGCGCGGCTTCCCTAATTGGCATGAAAGGGACGGGACGAGCGCACGGAAGAGGATGTCGCTGAAAGAGGAGGAAACCACGCAGGATGGAAAGGATTGGAGAGAATGAAAAGAAAGTGTTCTCATGTAATAGCAAAGCTGTTCGCAATCAAGTCAACATCCGCAAGTACGTTTGTGTGATGTTGTCGGAGATACAGTATTTCTACCACGGTCCCAATACTTTTGTCTGTATAGTGTTGAGGTTCAAATGCTGTTTGGCTCAAGGGCCACGGGTTCCCAACCCCTATTTGCAACTTGAGATTCTTATCTCGTCATGAACAAGAACACGTGTGAAAGTGTGTGTGAGCGTTGAAATGTCACCACCAATTAAATGTGACCTTACGACTCTGACAATCACCGTATTCCGAGATTGCGAAACCCGAAAATGCCAAACCCATTTTTTGAATTCTTGCAAGCATAATTTGAGTGATTTTTACTTTTGTCTGCGTGCTGTACGGATTTCATCTCCAGAAGTTCAGATGACGATGTGAAGCTTCAACAATAACGATGCCAATGATGGAAACAAAGTCGTGTGGTGAAGTAGAAGTCGGCAACTCACCGCATGCGGCGTCGCCGCTCGGCTGATTCCACCGGCTGCGTGTAGAGCCGAGGCAGTGATGGATGTGGCCGATGACCTGAACCTCTCCTTTCTGCTGGAGCACGAGCGAGATAGCATCCTGAAAGTGCTGCAGAAGGACGAGAAGCTGAGGAAGCGAGAGGAGAAGAGGATACGGTGAGAATGTCTCTTCACGGGCTTCAAGCTCTTATGAAACTAAACCAGTGAATGGGTGTCAAACATACGGCCCGTGGGCCAAAACCAGTAGAGGGTTTATCTGGCTCACAGCATGAATTTGTCATTGTGGTAGCAGGGATTGGTGAGAATTTTGCAAATGATTATGCTCATGTAGAAAATGGAGTGTAAATAATTTCTTGACTTTCATACATTAATCTAATTTATTGTGCAATATTGTATTTGTTTTCGTCCCTTTATATAAAATTATTGTGGTCAGGTATGAATATACTGTATGTTACAAATTAGCAAGAACCAAAAGTTCCAAAAACTCCAGTGTCTAAATTTTGTTCTGGGTTCAAGACCCTGCCAGAGGTAGAGAACTTCTGATAAGTCCTAGAACCGAGAACCTCTGTGGTGCTTCTCACATCTGATCGGCAGGTAACGGACAAACATTTCTAATGTATAGAATTTTCAGGAGAGTTTACCTTTGATTGGCGGCGATTGGAGTCGGCCGAGTTCACGCCCACAACGGCGCAAACTGCCTTTTATTAAATAAACCAGCATGCGCATGTCTGCGAAAAATCTCCTCCTATGGTAACACGAAAATAGAGCCCATAGTCTCTTCAGCGTGTCCTGGTTGGAACACCTCACCCGGGAGGTGTCCAGGAGACATCCTACCCGCATACCCAACCCTCCTCATCTAGCGCCTCTTAATGCAGAAGAACAGCAGCTCTACTCTGAGCCCCTCCCGAATGACTCAATCACACCCCAAGATACCTGAACTCTTTCACTTGGAACAGGATCTCAATCCTGACCACCAGGGAGCAATCCATTTTTTTTCCGACTGAGGAACATGTCCTCAGATTCGGAGATGCTGATTCTCATCATCAAATCTGACTGGAAAAGTTTAGCTCAAGACACTACAAATACCAGGACCAAAAATTCAAATTTATTGTTGAGGTAACAGTTTAGCACGGCTAAAATAGAGCTTTACATTGGTGGTGTTAAAGTTCCAGGACTCCCAACTTCTGATTGGAGCTTTTCAGTGCTAGAAAATGCCAACGGCCTTGCCAAAAGTTCATCAAACTTTCAGTCGAAATAGACAACACATGCATCACTAAGGTGATGTCAGCGTGGGGTGAGAATGTTGGCTCATAGGCTTCATTTCTTTTTTTTCTTCAAGCTGTCATATCGGTGCGTTTTCCCCAACAGGAAGTTGAAAAATGAGCTGCTGGAGATCAAACGCAAAGGTTCCCGGCCACCGCGGGAGCCGGCTGAGCGCCAGTGCGCCCGCTGCATCAAGACGCTGGGCCTAATCTTCGACCGCGGCGAGCTATGTGACGAGTGCCAGCTGCGTGTGTGCAGCGAGTGCCGCGTCTCCGCTCCAAAGCGGCGTCAGTGGAGGTGTAACGTGTGTGCTAAGATCTCGTAAGTGTCCGCTTGGTTACCGTGTGTCTGAAGAAGCTCACCCAACAAGGTTGTTTTGTTTTGTATTGTTTTGTTTTACTCATTTTTGGTGGCTTGTAGGCTTTCATGTTCAGAAATCATAACACATAACCAAGGCGAGTGCTTTATTTATTGTCTCTCTGAGATGAAAAATGATTAGAAGTTAAAATAAGTAGAAACGTAAACCCAAAAGACAACCCAATAAAAATAAAAAACTGAGGTTTCGTGAGGTGTACAGGATGGTGTTGCCTCGCGTGAGGTCACCCATGATTGACTATTGATCTTAGTCGTAGATCTTTGCAGCTCATCGGTCTGCCGCTGTGCAGATCAGACTGTTTCCATTATGTGCGCAGGGAGTTGAAGGTGGCGACAGGCGAGTGGTTCCTGGAGGAGCGATCAAAGCGCTTTGAGCACAAACTCTTGAGCAGTGACGTGGTTAAGCAAACAATCCTGAGCAGTCCGACAGGTGAATTTCACTCACGCGCTGGTGCTTCTGGTCTCGCCTTTCCTAAACCGTGTCCATCCCTCATGTCTTTTATCCCAAGTCACAGAGGATCAAAAGTCCCCGGAGAACTCAACACTCCGTCCTGAGAGGGCGAGGGGCGATACGCCAAAATCCAGCAGGAGTTCCAAATATCTTGTTGATGGACTGAGAAAGAAAGGGTAAGACTGAAGAGATTTTCTGGGAAGAAGTGCTAATAAAGTGTACGTTAAAAACAATGTTCACACACTTATGAACCATATTAGGACATATATTAGCAAAAACTTTGCCAACTGCCTTAAAAGACTTACCACCTAACTGACTGACTGACAAATGACTGTTTGACTCAGTAATTAACGACCACATTTTCCACACTAAAAGGCGCACCGGATTATGAGGCGCACCTTTGAATGACCTATTTTGTCTTTTTTTTTCACATATTGGACCAACCGTATTATAAGATGCAATCTACAATGCATCCACTAGATGGCGTTACGCTCAAGGAAATGCCAACAGAACGCCACACTTCACCCTCATTTATATAGCGACGATCAGATGTCAGTAAAACATATTTAATAAAGCAGTGACATAGTTCACTTAACCAACAGCAAGTTATAACATTGACTCGTTAACGTTGAACTCTCTTGCCGCTGCTCTATATCCGCGTTCAACTGCGAAACCAATCGCCTTAAGTTTGAACTCTGTGTTGTAAGCATGTCTCGAGCAAGGAGCCATTTTGGGGTGGACATATTACCGTAATGACCATACACAAGGCGCATCGGATTTTAAGGCGCGCTGTGAGCTTTGAAGAAAACGGAAGGCTTTTAGGTGCGCCTTTTAGTGTGGAAAATACGGTAATTTACTTCTCTAGTTGACGAATCGTAACCAACCAACTAACTGGCTAGCTAAGTGACTGACTGACTGATTGACTGACCGAGTAGCTAACTTTCTGACTGACTCAATGACTCACTGCCAAACAAACTGCCGACTAAATCGACTTACTGCCTTACTGACTCGCTGATGAAAATGGGATAGTAATGCTCAGTATTGTCTGAGCTTCCTGCAAACACAAATCTACATTCGTTATGGATGTGTTTGTGTCTTTATGACAGGAGGATGAAAATGGATAAAGTGAACGGCAGGACCTTGAGGTCGGAGAACGGCATCGGTGGCCTCAAATCGGCTTCAGATGGAGACGCTCAGAGCGTGCGAAGCGTTTGCTCCGCTCCAAATTATCCTTCAAACAGGTGTCTGTTGAATAATAATAATAATAATAATAACAATACATTTTATTTATGAAGTCAAGTTCACCTTCACGCATCCCAAAGCGCAAATGTGTGTTTTTTACTGTACTATTGTTCCTACCCATGAAGGTTTGACAATAAAAGTGGCAACTTACTACTTCCTCTGTGCTCTTGTCAGCGACTTCTCCGGGAAGCCGACAGTGCTCAACAATCGACGATCTAAAACTCCCGACAGATACTCCACTGCCAGCAGCAACCGGAGGGTCAGGGTTAGCTAACGCAGCACGCAGCGCACGTACTCACGCACTCACGCACTATCCTCGTTCATTGATTTTAAATTCTACATTGTTTGCACGTAGCCGGACGGAGCAGAAAGCGTTTCCAGCTTCCACTCCAGCGGCAGCGTGCCTGAGAAGAAAGCGACAGGAAATGATGGGAGAGGCTACGGCGCTCCGACTATTTCCGTGTCCCAGGCTTCCGTGTCATCGGGTTGGTACTGTTGACTTATTTTAATGAAATCCCATCCAGGTTTTATATTACAAATGGCTCTAGTAAATAAACACGTTGTTAAACAGACACTTGGAAGCCTTTAACAGCTGCTGCGATGAAGTGTGCGTGGTTCCTAAGTAACTCCAGCTGCCTATAAAAGAGGCTGTAAAGGGGCACATCGGTGTATATCACCAATTATATTTATAGCGCAGCAATTCTGCTCAAGCACCTAGCGCAGAGCATCTTGCCAGAATGTCTCAAATGCGTACCGACGTCACATCGTGGTCAAATATGAATGCAGACAACCTACCCAGACAACGCTGTTTTAGTTCATGCTAAATGTTTTCTTCCTTCCATGCCAAAGTCATTCAAGCAGTGGTAATCTGTAAGGGGAAGAGAGGCACTTTCTGCTGGACTAAACATTACCAGAATCACTGATTTATAACTGACATTAAGAACCGAGCTTCTAATAATTGATCCATTAAACTTTATCAACTTTTAACAAACTTTTAACAGTTTTTTTTTCCTTAGGGTTAGTGTTTGTTTCTCTTGGCTTTCTTCTTTGTCCAATCAGATTTCAGCTTCTATGTGCTGTTATTTCAAACTAATCTGCCCAGGGCCTTCTGAAACAGTCTTGCTGAACAACATGACTTGAATTAATTACAACGTCCGTGGACTCTTTCTTTAATCAATCAAATTTCCAGATTTCAATGACATCAGCAATTATCTGTACTCCTATTGGTTGGTCAGAGCAAAATTTATTCAAGCCAAGTTCAACAAGTAAAACACGTCTGTAGCCATCTGCAACCATTTATATGTTTAATAATCAGCATCTCTGCTTGACATCATGAATTTTAAGAATGTTTTTATCATGTTAGTAGATAAATATTGATTTCATTAGGACGTGGTGCATTGGAACGTAATCAACGATCGACAAATGTGCCATGATATTGGTGGTAATTTTCTACTTCGGGCCCACTAACCAAATGAAGGACCCATCACGTCAAGGAATCATGCCATTCTGGACCCTAGAACAGAAGAAGGGCCTTAACATCAAGTTGAAAGCATAAAATGGTCCAAAATTCGATGTTACAATGAGGAATCACAGACAACGGGGTTTAGGTCAACCACTGATTTAGTGATAAATTAATTGAAGAGGTGTGTTGTAATAGTTTTGGCTATTTGTGAATTTACATGTGTCTTGTTGATTTGTATTTGTTTGTTTTTTTTTAGAACGCCGCCGATTATTTTTTACTGCTGTTTCCATTCACTTCTGTTTAAGGCACCTCCGTATTATTTAGAGTTTGGCATTCACATCCGCATATTGGGTATTTGTTATTCATGTACAATTGCCATATACACTTTTGCAGCTCATTCTGCCCAATCTCATGTTGTAAATGTGGACATGGATATTTTGGGATTATTTGATTTCAGTAGGCGGCCCGGTAGTCCAGTGGTTAGCACGTCGGCTTCACAGTGCAGAGGTACCGGGTTCCATTCCAGCTCCGGCCTCCCTGTGTGGAGTTTGCATGTTCTCCCCGGGCCTGCGTGGGTTTTCTCCGGGTGCTCCGGTTTCCTCCCACATTCCAAAAACATGCATGGCAGGCTGATTGAGCACTCTAAAGTGTCCCTAGGTATGAGTGTGAGCGTGGATGGTTGTTCGTCTCTGTGTGCCCTGCGATTGGCTGGCAACCGATTCAGGGTGTCCCCCTCCTACTGCCCGGAGACAGCTGGGATAGGCTCCAGCACCCCCCGCGACCCTAGTGAGGATCAAGCGGTTCGGAAGATGAATGAATGAATGAACTTGATTTCAGTATTCATCACAAAGGCCAATACTCTATTCCTCACTTGTCAATCAGATCACAGTCGCTCCGAGATGGACCTATCGGCTGCAGGATCAGAACTCAGTGACGACACCTTCAGCCTCAGAAGCCGCTCTGTGCCAGGTCTCAATGAGACGGTAAGTAGCCCTAACTCATGGAACAGTAGCATGCGTGTCGTCCTGCAGTCCAGACATTTTGACCTTTTTTTGGCCTTTCCACATCCAACATTTACATACGCAATTAATGCAAAAAATTAATTATCGTTGCGTGTATACTCATGGCTGACTTGATTAAATTTGTGACCATGTTTTTCCATTTATGTGCAGCATAACAGCTCAATGCAGTTTCACCCTGTTTCAAAGCAAACATTAACAGTTTAGAGTGTTCAACTCAGCTAAGATTTTGGAAATGTTAATTATTTTGTTTTCAAACCTCGACACCTACTTATTGATTTTTTTAATTGATTTTTTTTTGAATGATTTTTCAACTGACGTGACCAAATGTGGTTCGTTGATGACAAATGAGGATTTTGCTTTCATTTGTTTTGTTTTGAAGGTAAGCGGAGCGTGTTTGGCCGATAGTTTGAGGCTTAGACACACTTAGGCTCTCAGCGGCTTACCGTAGTTGTCAAACAGGCACAAAAATGATCACACGCTGTTCAGACTCGTCTCATTGACTTTATGGAAGGTGGCTGTATGCGTGCGCACACGTACACACGGCACTGCAGCGACCAATCGCGTTAGGGGGGCCCCCACCACCACCTGCCCTCACTTTCAACGTGATGGTCCACAGGAGTTCTCCGACCAGGACGGCGAGGAAGACATCGACGCCCTGATGTCGGCCCACAGTCAGACGGCGGGACGCCACCTCAGCAACGCCGTGTCCACGGTAACGACGCGACCTCTTTTGAGCCGCCACTATGTGCACATGGCGGGGGGAAGCGTGAATATACGCAACCTTGTGGTGCAGTGCAAACATGCGTAACACCTGCTGTGTGTCTTGGCCGTGTAAATAGGCAGGGAGCTTGAAGGCATCGCAAACACTATATCTTGCCGCTGCACACACAGGGCGCCGAACTCAACAGTTTTGTTTTATGATATCATAACATTGATCGTGGCGTGCCTGAGAATTATATCCACCGTGCAGTACATTGATTGAGGGCGTGGGTGGAGGATGTGGTGTATCGTAATACTGTACACACAATGAACACACAGGATCTGCTGTGAAACAGACAAATAGTACCGGAGGCAAATCAAGTTGAAATGTTGTCAAGTTATAATATCAGACAGGAAAAAAAAAAGATGTCCGAGTGTAAGGGACGCGCAATCTCATCCGGCGCTGCTTGAGCTAGAGAAGTGGTTCTCAAAAGTACTGCTTCAGAATCACACGAAGCTCTCGCAGCACTTCCATCATGACCGCCATAAAATACAGCTTTCTGATAATGTTCATAACGTTCATTAAGTCATATTGCTGCAAGAATACAGTCATTGTCTTGGGAGATAAAAGTTGCGTCATTTCAACCAGTCCCAGTCTTAAAATTGTGATTAAAATGACAACGTGACAAGAATGAAGCGTTAAAAATACAGTTGGATTTTATGAAGAAAAAGTCATATTTTTTTTCCAGGAAAAATAAATGTCTGCAAAAATATTGCAAGGAAAAGGTAGTTCAAGAAAAAGTCGCAGCCTCACGAGGGAAAAAAAAGTGAGTTGAATTGTGAGATTTTTTTTATTCCCTCAGGAAATGAATTCAACCAGAGAAACTCGTGTTAAAAAATATCGCTTCCTAAGTCACCTGTTTAATGAAATTAAATCTTAATTCGACATTTGTATATTTATATAACCAAATGACATCACTCGCTTTCAAACGGTCTACCACCTGTTTGTTTTAGTTGAATAACAAATGTTTTCACTTGTGGTTAAAATGTGAATAAGTAAATATGATCAGCAGGTTTGGAACTGAACAAGTATTGTACTGTATTAGTGATGCCCAAAAATATATACAAATATTTTGGCTCCAATACTGATGGAATTTTAGTGTTCTCACATTCATATAGCGCACGTTGAGATTGTGAGGAACAGCTTATTGGCATTAGCACTGATGTAAGGCTATTGTCACTCAAGCCTAGTGTGATGTTAGCACTTTAAAAAAAAATCTTTACAAGTAATAGAAAGGCTATTCAAAAGAATTTACAGTCGCAGTATAAATATATGGATGTAATGTGATATGATGGGCAAAGCTGAGTAAATACAATGGAGGAAAAGGCCTTCAATTTGATTATGTGCGCTCGTGCTGATATCACGGCCAATTCCGGACGAGCCGTAATCTCTGTATCTTGGCTCTGATAATCGCCATGGTAACCAGTGTGATGTTGTTCTTGGATGTACTGCCGGCAATCTCTGCAGTCAGTCCTCCGCTGGTGGCGGGGCTTGCTTTGTGCTGAATTTCTGTCTCTTCGACTAACATGTCAAATAGGTTTAGTTCGATTCTCTCTCTCTCTCTCTTTCTCTTTTTTTTTCCTCTTCTTAACCCTCCGCTAGTCTTCCACTCCTGCCTCAGAGAGGAGGTGGGCCTTCCTCAATGTCCCCGACTCAGACGCTGAGACAGTAAGACTCCCGCTCCACTTTTTCTAATCCAAAGTGCAATGTGAAGCAAATATACGGTCAAGTGGTCATGTTTCTTATTTATGTAGTTCATTGAGGACAATTTCCAGTAAATTTCCAGGAGGTGTCTCGTAAATTCCCAGTGGGAAGTTAAGTTAGGGATTTTTGAAAATGGGACACTTCCTTACCAGCAATGTCAGCCATCTAGTAGTGAATTGTGAGATTACAATTTAAAATTATGCAGTTGCACCCCTCCCCCCTCATTTTATGAGAAGGGAAATTAATCGAGGCGCCACTCAGAGCGTGGGTGGTCAGTTGCCCATCCCTGTGCTAGAGGAATAAAATTGTAGTCTATTCGTTGCCGTCAAATGTAAACTGGTAAAACAATATAAAAGGGTTAAAAAGAAGTTTGTATAAAGTTTGGGAAATGGATGTCCTCCCGACAAACTTTTCTTTCAACAAATTCACCTCACCTCCGCTCCCTCTGCTTTGTCGTCGTCCCCTTGGGCCATCATGGACCATCATGGACCTGTGCCTCTCATGTCTGCGCCCACCAGAGTAGCATCAGCAGTATGATGAGCATGTACAGCGAGACGGGTGACTATGGCAACGCCCGCGTCAGTGGCGAGATCCTGTTGAACATCAGCTACAGCTACAAGACGGGCGCTCTCAACGTGCTGGTCAAAGAGTGCCACAACCTGGCCACGGGGGACGAGAGGAGGCAACGCACTGACGCGTGAGATGCTCGCACGCACACACACACACACACACACACACGAAAACCATCCAACGTGACCCAGCAACACTCGAGTATGTTCGTGTGAGTATGTGGCCATGAATGAGGGAATACTGAGGCACAAGCAAAACGTCTTAGTCTTAAAGGGACAGTTCGCCATTTTCAAACTTGTAGCATGGTTTGAAATTAGCCTCACTGCACTCCAACCCATGCAGTCATGATTTTAATGGTTGAATTACATTTTCTTTTTACCCAAAATGATGGATGAATATATGAGATTTTTGGGGGCTTTGTTTGTTTGTTTAGCTGTAACCCCAATTGCCTTCATTAAATAAAACACAGCAGGGATATAATGCTGTTTCACTCTTTCAATTTTAGAAAGTCACAATTTCATGAGATCATATTTCGATACACACACCAAAAAAAAAGAAATAGTGACCGAGTGTGTTTCCTGACAGTTACGTGAAGACGTACCTGCTGCCGGACATGTCGCGCCAAAGCAAGAGGAAGACCAGCATCAAGGCCAAAAGCATCAATCCTGTTTTTAATGAGAACCTGAGGGTGTGTGCATTTCATCAACATCTTTTTGGTTCAGCTCCAACTGATGTGTGTGTGTGTTCTTCTTTGGTCTAGTATGTGATCAGCCACTCGCAGCTGGAAACGCGTACATTGCAAGTGTCTGTGTGGCACCATGACCGCTTCGGACACAACAGCTTCTTGGGAGAAGTAGAGCTGACTTTTGACTCCTGGGAGTTCGATTCCCAAATTGATGAGTGGTTCGGTCTGCAGCCCAAGGTAGCCACCCCGCTCTTGAAGACTTCTTCCTTCGTAATGTGCCAAAACGCACTAGAGACGATGTGTTTCTGCAGCTGGAGAGCAGCGTCGACGCCGCCATGCAGTACAAGGGAGAACTGACTGTGGTTTTGAAGTACATTCCTGCAGAGAAGAACCTCATGCTGCCTCTAGACCAAGTACAAGGTATATTCACAACTGTAGCGGTCCCTTTGGATACAAGTTTCATTCGTTCCGTTGCCACGCTCTTAAATCAGAACACTGCATTCAGTGATGCCATTATTAGAGTTGAATGTAAAGAGGGAAACAGCTTGTGCGTTTTGATTTAATGCTGCCTTTCAATTCACTGTGCCGGGAAAATTGGTATTACGTCAATGTCAACGTATCGTGTATACTTCAGCTGCATTCATGGTTGTCCAACTTAAATTTCCTCAAATCGTGGCGGACACAGCATTTGAATCGTTTTACAAAACCTCAGATTTTCTACCACACTGTATGGGTGCATGTCTTTGAAGAGAAACATGCTGGCGAATCTTGGAAACTGACTTAAATTGGGGAAGAGCCCAGCCAGAGCCCAGACCTAAATCCAGGCGAAAGTTTGTGGCGTGAATTGAAAGCGGGCTGTACACAAGAGATGCTTTGTGAGATGCAATGTGGCACATTTGAAGAATATTTGCATGAAGATGTGTGCAAAATATTGTAAAATCAACACTGCGTATCTAGTGAATAATGCTCATTTTGCGGGTGGGGAGGAATCGTCCCATATCAAGGGCAGATATTATAGAAGGGGCTTAAAAAACACACTGCTTTGATGTTTATCAGTACCTATGCAGGATTGTGAAAAAACAACAACTTTTTTTTAAAGTACCAAGGCACATTAGACACTGGGTGCATGTTATTCACGGGATTCTACACTAGTTTTATTATATGTGACCACGCATAGATGGAAGACAGTGTTGTTTTGTGTGTTATTCTACATAAAGAAAAAAAACCACTGCTTCTTTTAGTGAAAAAGGGCTTCCTGAAGGGCAAGAAGAAGAGCACCTTCACACCACCCAAAGGGGGCATGGTTGAGCTTCTTGTCAAGGGGGCCAAAAATTTAACCGCTGTCAAGTCTGGAGGAACGTCTGATCCTTTTGTCAAAGGGTGAGATAATAATCACACTTCATCAAATGAAGGTTGTCGAAATCAAGCAATGTGTTGGATCATACTGTGCACAGTTACCTGCTCCCGGACAGCCAGAAGTCCACTAAGCACAAGACGGCGGTGGAGCGTCGCACGGTCAACCCGCATTGGAATCACACTTTCACCTACTGCGGTTTGCAGCCAGGAGACCTCAACAATGTGTGCCTGGAGCTCACCGTGTGGGACAAGGAGGCCCTGGCCAGCAATGTCTTCCTAGGCGGAGTCAGGCTGGGTGCCGGTACAGGTGTGTGCAAGACTGCAATCGGACACCAGCACAATCGGAAGCAGGAGTAGGCATGACTCTGGACAGACGTCCAGCTTGAATTTTTGTGTCGTTTCCAAAAAATATTTTCTATCCAGGCCTAAAAATCTAATTCGAGTTTTACTGAGTTCATACCTTTGAGCAATGGCCTGCTGTGTTGTAAGTTGTAAGTAACACAATAATAATGGGGGTTATTTTTCGCTACTTGTCCCCTCAAGGCACAAGTTACGGGAACCAAGTGGACTGGATGGACTCATGCGGGGAGGAGCAGCGGCTGTGGCAGCGCATGATTGAAAATCCAGAAGTCCCCCAGGAGTGTACTCTCATGCTGAGGTCCAGCATGCGCAAGTGCACCACGTGCACCGAATGAGCCCGAATGGATTATAAGCAGAAGACATGTTTCCACCAGGTAGTACAGCATAGTTTGGAAACCCATCTGGCTTGTATTTGGACCGTGTTGTACAACTCAGTTTTGTCCCGGAATCAAACTTGAGATGTCGCAACACACAGCCCGCGGATGCCCTTTTTCACATCGACACCGCATCTTCCGATTGGATGAGAAAGTTGCATAAAATTGGTCTTAAAAATAAGAAGAACAAACAAAAAGTAATGCAAAACAAAATTATTTGCCGATACAACAGGAAATTTTAGCTTGGTAAGATTTCCTTGTCGAGTGAATTCAGAGATATATTTCCAATGACATTATCTACTCAGTTTGAAGATGACAGGCCCTATTTTCAGGCCCAGAACAAGTCCAGCGCAAAGTGCAGTCCAACTGTGCAGATGGATGGAGTTTTCTTTCTTTTGGTATTCTCAAAGACTTTGCACAGGTAGAAGTGGGCGTAACGGGGCATTTGCACCGTTGTGGGACGGAAAGTAGCTGACTCCCAGCCAGTCGTAGCAGCATTTGCATTAAAGTCAGGGCGGTCCAAGCTCACCCCAAAGAAGAAATAGACTTGCTGGGGTTGGTGCATGTTTTCGGCATACGCAAAGTGCGTTCATCCAAGTACATTGCAAGATCTCCCCTTGCGGATTATGTGGTGTGGTACCCAGAACTTGTCAAAGTGGAAACACCAAAAAGACATACCCTTCCTAATTGTACTGCTTGGTGGAAATGGGTCAAAAGAAGGAGCGATGGCAAGGGAAGAAGCACCAGAGACTTGACAAGAAAGGAGAGCATCTATTTCCAATCTCACTTTTCCTCCCCCAGTATGGAACAACCGGCCATGCCTTACCCTCGGATCTAAATGTGCCCCACTGCCCTTTTACTCCTGCCAAAAAAATCTCAATTTACTCTTCCAAACAGGAAACACAATGCAGCATTCTATCAAGTTTTAAGCACACCCAAATGGGATTCATGTATTCAAATCATTTTAGCTTGTAGATAGCTATGGCTATCAGAGACTTTTTTTTTTATAACAAGACATGAGTCAAAGCACTGATAAATTTGGTGGCGCCGCCCTTGTGAGCAAGCTAACTGCTGTGAAGCACATCCTTCCAAGTACAATGAGTGAAAGTGTCTGCTTCATCATAGCTTCGGAGTGAATTTTCCCCGTTTAGCTAGATAATGGCATTCTCTATTGATAAGCTAGCTTTCCATTTCTCAAAATCTCTTTAACACGATAGTAAAGTACCAACGGTTAATGCAAATACAGTTGTGCCTTGATTTAAGAGTGCCCTATCTTATGAGTTTAGTTACGAGCTGTCGCTTAGTCCATTTTTTTTTGTTGCTTTTGTACAAGCAAGCTTTAGATACTCCGCCACTCGAGCGAAGTGAAAGACGAAGTGTGACGCCCTCCCATGTGGTAAGGAGAGCCACAGTAAACGATATTATTTCACCCGTTTATTGAACGGGACAACAAGTCAACTATACAAAAACATAATGAGAAAAGGAGGAGCTTCTGTAGTCAACAACTAACATCCAGATGCTCACAAGTAGACTAACCTACCATCTCCTGTCACTTAAAGGCCACGCCCCTTATAGGCATACGTCCAAAAATCTAATACAGACACTCCCCGACTTACGAACATCCGGGTTACGAACAACGGTACATACGAACATTTTCACGGGTATGTCGAAAAAAAAAGAAAAAGTTAGATTTTGTATTGCGCGCCTTTTTCCGAGTACAGGCACTGCAGTACTTCTTTCCGCCGCTAATACCGACGTGAGAGCTCGCCCAGCATCCACCCCGAATCCGGCTTCCTCTGCCCAGTTGTTAAATATATCGTGCATCTATTATTCAATATGGTTGGTAAAAAGCGAAAGGCTTCTAGTGGGAGTGGACGTGTAAAGAAGAGGCAAACCATTTCATTTCAAATGAAAGTGGCAATAATAAAGAAGCTTGATGCGGGTGAGAAAATGGTGAGCGTTGCACTTGCATACAACATGAATCGTTCGACCATCAGTACCATTTATAAACAGAAATATCGGGAGCTTCAAGCTGAAGCCGCTGCTAGTTTACAAGGCAGCTAACCCTCGAGCCCTGACGAACGTGACGAAAAGCTCTCTCCCCGTTATATGGATGTCAAACATATAAGCCTTAAACATACATTCCAGACAAAATATAGCACTGAAGCAACTTACGAACGAATTCACCTTACGAACAATCGTCCGGAACGTAACTAGTTCGTAACCTGGTGAGCGTCTGTACTACATCACATAAAGTAATTATCGGTGATTTACAAAAACATTACAGTAATTTCTTTCCATTCTCTTTTGTTTATTTTATTGTGTTGTTTAGCCTTTGCCACAATAAAATTGTGGTGGTTTTTTTTTTGGGGGGGGGGAGTGGCTAGATTAATGACTAGTAAGTCAAGGTACAATTGTAAAATGTTTGGTACCAAAGTTATTGACAAGTTAGACCATCAGTGGACGTGTCGTCATCATCTTAGCATGCTAATGTTAGCATTTAGCTCAAAGCACCATCGTGCCTGTGACACACTAGCTTACGGAGCGCAGTCTCGCTAGCATGATTTAGCCTCGTCTTGACCATTAAATTGAGTAGTTAGTAATTCGTTGATTAAATATTTCTTTGACAACATTCCATGCCTGCTTTGAAAAAAAAATCTGGCAAAAGGAAGTACTGTAAGTAAGTACTTGATATCCAGCTTTGATGTAAATGTAGATAACACTGTATCAGTGTGATGCCTTAGCCGCATGCTCGTAGAGGGAAATACGAACAAAAAAACCAGGAAGTTTAGCACTGATAAACACACCATTGGTTGACTTTGATAGTGGCGCTTCCATCCGAGGGGCTCACAACTCACAAAAACATGTCGCCAAATAAAAGCTGGTTGAGCATTTTCCGATAATAATGAATGCTAGTGTATGCTTGTGTCATAGTATAGCATTCCTGCACTACTACGACTACTAATACATGTACAACATGATTTTTGATCACAAGCTTGTGCAATACCCGCCTACTGATTTTTGATGAATAGCATGTTATCTCGTATGTCATGTTTCCAAAGTGTCCAAACTATTTCATCTCGTTGAAAAAATATTTTGAAAATAAAAAACTTCACACAGATTGATTGGTTAACTGTGTGTTATTTGACAAAATGAAATCTTGCCCATTTTAATGCTGCTTAAGTGGCATTGCCATTTGTTATTGTAATAGAAATCACGTAAAGGACAAAATGTGTGTCTTGTTTGAGATGTGTGAACTATTTAGTTTCACTACATAAACATCAACCAAAGCAGAAATGTTATGAAATATTGCATTCCCAGCCTAAAAAAGGCATATTTTATTTATTTATTTTTAGACATACAGTACTGTACTTGTACTAGCATGGAAAGAGGAGTTTGATCAAAAATAAAAGTTGCCATTTATTTGATTGATTGATGGTTTGCCCCCTTTCTAATTAATGGAAATGTGTTTCTTCCATGCGTACTTTCAGGGAAAAGGTCCAGATAGCGTTGTTTTGTTTTGGGACGGCCGCCAACGATTCCAGGTGGCCTTGAGTCCGTGGCTGTATCCCTTCACTGGCGCCGATCAGCCAAATCCTCCTCCCTACAATACGGTAAACAATTAGTCGTTATCCAATGAGATACATTATGGTTGGCCACTTCCATGCATTTCTTCAGTTGTCAATTTGAGCAAGTCTTTCTCCTGTTGTCTGAATCAGAATCCATCAAAATATGTCGTTTAAATGTTAATGGTCATGTAAACATTCATTACAGCTACTACCCTTCTTGGTTTAATGTCACGCTGTTGCTACATCCTGTAATATGTTTAATAGAGTTTTGTTAACATTGGCTTCCTGCATTCTACTTCAAGTGATTGCGTGTGTACTGAGACCAGAGGTTCTGACGTTGGATTCTGGGAAAAGTTTCAAAAATGTGTTGTTGATGATAGCGAGAGAGAAAGAGAGAGAAAGAGACAGAGAGACAGAGAGTCAAGGGGAAAATAAGCAAAAGCGCAACACAATACAGAATGAAAATGTCAATATCATAAATATATATTATTTCTAAAGTAAAAGTGTTTTGGTCTCTCAACATATTCAAACTCTATCAAATGAGTGTCTTGTTTGATACACGTGAGCTATTTCATTTTTCATCTCAAACATGACTCATAGCTTCACAAAATGATGCCATGGCATGGCTTTCAGCACCCAGTCAGGTTTTTATGTTCAGACTAAACTGTTTCGAGGTATTTTTCATGATTTATCTAATGCATTTTTAAAAATTAATGTATTTGTGACATAAAAATATTTTGTTTGGGATATTCTAAAATTACTTCACATTTGACCTTTAAGTACACAAAGAGCTTGTGATATTATTAACACTGGTCACTTAAATGTCTGCAGACCTTATGTATTTATCCCAACCCACTATTGTTCGTATGCCCCCGCACCCCCATAGTCCGTAGTTCTTTTTAAAATTGTACTAATAAAAATAATAATCCACGCATACCGGCAGAGCTTTAGTTGGACTTTGGAGATTCCACTGTATTTGATCCAGAGAGTGTACACAACATTCTGACACACATTATAATCCAGAGAGTGTAAGAATACATTATTATTAAGGAAGTGGGACATAAATAGTATAGTTTTCCACTCGATACAGTAAAACCTTTTCTTTATATTAAACATACTTACATACGTTTTGAAAAATAATTATTTAAAAAAAATACATACCAGTAGGCAAGACACAGTAATCAATATGATTGTCGTGACATGTGACTTGAACGGCTTAAAAAAAAAATCTCCTTTCAGATGAGTGGCATGGCAGAGAACTGTTGTTTCAAACACACACACCCACATACACGAGGATGGTGTGTCATGATCATACAGCATGTGTTGTGACTAGGGGGAAGCCACTGGATCAAGAATGGCTGCAAGTCCCAGGGTAGCGGGGGATATGAGCATGGGCCATTATGACTGACAGGTCTGTCCGGCTGCCTGCTGCATCAGCATCTCGTCCTTGCGTAGAGGAAAGGTGTCAACGGTGGTGAACAGCTCGGCCGCCGTAATCGGGAACGGGTAGCGTTGCTTGTCCGTGCCCTGCTTGTCCACTAGAACCATTTGGAAGGACCTTTGTGGGATCTGGAGCAGTAACCTTGGTAACGCAGAGTGACACAGTAAGAAACATCATGTGTGATGACATCACACAAAAAAGAAAGTGTGTGTGTGTGTGTGTGTGTGTGTGTGTGTGTGTGTGTGTGTGTGTGCGTGTGTGTGTGTGTGTGTGTGTGTGTGTGTGTGTGTGTGTGTGTGTGTGTGTATACCTGAGTTGCAAGGCTAGCATGGGAGGGAGGAGCCTGTGTCGAATGCGGCCGATTTGGGCTGGGTAATTCCCGACCAGCTCAATGACGGTTATGTGCCGTAGGTCCAGTCCACACTGGGCGTGCTGTTGTGCCCACAGATATACAAGTTTAAAAGTCTGACACGTAATATACCAGATATCCAGTCAAAGTTTGTATTAATATTTTAGTCGTCCTTTCGACAAAAAAACATGTTTTGATCATCTCTATGGGCCCTCTTATCATTCCCAGCGCAAGTATCGTGCAAAGTTAAGTCTAACAACGCATGGATGGAGTTTTTGTTTTTTTTGTTTTTTTGGTATTTTCGTAGATGGGAGAAGGTAGAAAAGGATGCTTGCTTCCCATTGTGCACCAATGAAATCACAGGGAGTGGGAACTAAACCCACGCGTTTGCATCAGCGAAAGGCAAGTGCACCACTACAATACTTGGAAATCCATTATCCTCCAGTTATCCAGGTGCAGGTTGTCATGGTATGAGCAGGACATGTACACCCTGGTGGAGCCAGCTCCACAGAGAGGACACCAGATGGATTTATGGGTTGCAGACCCCCAGCCAAAATATTTTACATTCAATTGAGCCTTATTTAGTCCAGTTCAATCACACCCCGAAAGGTCTTCTCTACACACTGACATCTTTCCATGGCTCAGGTCACCCTGGAGTTGCCCCTGGAGATCTCAGCTGACGAGCCATCGGTCTTGAACAGGTCAAACATTTATAGGCAATGTGACTTGGTCGCTTATGAGAAGGCCCTCAGAATAGCCTAATTAGAAGGGGTGTCAGTCATCACTTTGATGTGTACTGACCCATGGGTTAGCCGCTAGATACACAAACAGACATATACAGTATACTCACAACGCTCTCTCTCTCTCACTCACCTGCAGATTGGTCATCTGGAAGCGATAATTATGATTGGCAGCCGTCGGGGCGGAGATAATGAGGAGTCGTCGCTTCTCGTAGAACTGATCGAGCAGTGCCGCGGCCCTGCGCACCCCCACGTTAATGTTCATGGCTGTGACGGACAAAAGAATGCATGGATGACGGAAGGCAGCGTGCAATGAATGGAATTAGATTCAACGGAACACACTTAGTGGGCTCCCTTCCCGCTCCCGTCAGGCTCACAGGAAGTGAAATAGCACGCCAAAGGCAAAGGCACATAAATGAGCAGCATGAATAATAGAAGAGCAAAACTCGAATGCATCATAACGGTTATGTTTTCGACTTCATTTGTCATTCAATGTGCGTGTGGACTAAGGAGGCAGTACATTTGGGCCCGATTTCATTTCATCACAAAACAGCATCGAGTGCAAAGCTCTCAAGAGTGCTCCTGGAATAATTACAAGAATTATGTGCCAATCTGTCATATTACATAATAATTGACCACAGTGGAAAAGAACAAAGTATGTGTAAATACAATTTGTATCAGTGTTATAGACTGAGTACAGTACTCTCTCACATACTGTACCTTCGTGTACATATAATTAGAGGAATGAATGGATGGGAGATGGATAAGAAGCTAGATAGATAGATAGATAGATAGATAGATAGATAGATAGATAGATAGATAGATAGATAGATAGATAGATAGATAGATAGATAGATAGATAGATAGATAGATAGATAGATAGATAGATAGATAGATAGATAGATAGATAGATTTCATTGACTCGGTTTTCAGATTGTTTGTGTTGGGTCAATATTCTGGGTTATTTCTTATGAAAGTAATCCAATTATTGGTTCAAATGAAACATTTTTGCATTATATGCCTAAATGTTTTTTGTTGGGTCAAAAATGAACCAATCAATTCTGACCGGCGGCCATGACAGCCTTAGACTTCCTGTTCATACGTCTCCACTCTCGGCACCAAGTTCAAGTCGACACTATTGACAGTTGGATTTCTTCATTTATCGCTGTTTTGGGAAGCGCTTCGCCTGTTTAAATCTTTTGAAAACCGCCACGTTGCCTTTTCACCTCGTATGTGTTGGACAGGGCGAGTGTAGTAATCATAAAAAAAGCTCAAACACCTCGCGAGGGGAAGGCATTGTGATCTTTTTTTCTGAATTCGATTGGCCAAGAGCGGAGAAGCTAAGGTAAGATTTAGAGAAGTTAAGTCTCCATGATTATCCATTACACTCTTTATATCTTATTAACGCCTTTTCGATGTGTGAATGTCATTGACGAAGTGCTTTGGCGCAGTAATTTTTAAACGCCGTGTGCTTGTGAGAAAGTCATGACCACATGTAACTCAATGGCTACGGGTGACGAGTGGTTATTTTGCAAGTCGCCACTCATGGCTAACCTACTATTTCCTGCATATGTAATTATTATTAGTATCTTTTTTTCCAACTGCAAAATATATTTTTTTGATTTCATGGCCCGAAACCTGTGGCTACATGTGTCACACAAAAGCAACAAAAGTGCAAATAAAATACACTTCGTATGTCTTGTTATTAGTGAGTTTCCATTTTTAACAATTCCGATTTGATTGAAAAACTCACTGTTATGCTCTCCACCAGGTTTGATTTATACTATAAAATAGAAGTTTTTTTGTAACCTTGTTGCTGCGCCCCCCCCCCAGGTTCCATGGACAATTATTCAACAAGGGGCAGCTACCAGAACTTGTCCATGTTTTTCATGGTGAGCATTTTTATCCAAAATGTGTCTGTGTGTATTGGTATTTTGTACATCTCGATTTTTGATACATATAGTTTTGATCTCACAGGACGTTCTAGATTTGTATAATGAGACCAAATACCAAAACGTCTTGAGAATTGGTAGCCCCACCATGCAGAAATGGTTTTGCATATTGCAGGGCAAGATGGGGAAACTCCCACATCAAAATTGAAGTTTTGGGTTGCAGAATAAGTAAATTCTTTTTTAAATTTTAATTTCTATATGTACTATTATTGTAGATTTTGCTGAATCTGGTTCATTATTTATGATAATATGCCAAATTGTCCATTTCTTCTGTAAGTCTTTGGTTTCTTATAATATCGATAAGGTCTTTTGTGATTTTAAGTGCCACCCATGCCATACTGACAGGATGTTGGCTTACAGATACCAAAGAGGAACTGCCCCCCCTCGCTGCTGCCCATCCTGTTACCACAGGCAGTTTATCGGGTGAACAGAAAGGCTGTCAGGCCCACCATTGCCGAGGTCCAGTCAGCTTTTATTAACTTAATGCCTGTAAGTACAATTTTGCATTCTTTCAGGAAATATGATTTGAAAACTGCATTTTATTTGTCATTCTAATATAATTTATATCAATATTTTACCTCAAACTCGTATTTGTCAAAATGAAATTTTAATTTCAAATTAATCACTGACCAGGATATTCATTTCAGTGAATAATTGATTGAAAAGAGGCTGTTTAGTCCTCCGCCGAGATTGGTGTGATACATACGTGCACAGTTGGTGTCACTACCGGACCAGGTGAGTCCGTACTGGCACACTCTAGCAGCGCTGCCCTGCAGATCAGCGCCGCCCGTGCAAGTAAATTCACAAGTGGCGCCGTAGTTGTCCCCGTCGCTGTCGCATTTCATGTAGCCATTGTCGGGGGGAGACAGTGGAGTGCAGCGTCGCACTAGAGAAGCAGACAGTGGTCATGGGCAACATGGTAATGTCATATACAGCAGCGGTTCTCGTTATACGTTCGCGATTCATTGAAGGGGCTGTGAGGCACAGCTCGGGGATCCCTAAAGAGATTTGGAAAATAATTGGGGCACCAAATGGGGCACCATTGCCAGTAAAACAAATATAATTACAGCAATTACTCCTAACTAACTTATATCTGTGCCAATTAAACACTGTGATGTCGTGGAAAATTACCTTTTACATTTTATCCCAAACATGCAAGGATATCCCGATTTGCTGTTGTTTATGTGGATATATCACAATAACATCAGACACCCACGGTAAATCAAAGAGTTCTATTCCTTTTTCAAAATCCAACCTCGCACTCTGACAGTGAAGCGACAGGATCCTTGGTTGCCCGCACGATCCAGCACAGTGTAGGACATCTTGTGAAGACCTTCGGGGAAGTCCGATTTGGGAGCTTTCCCTTTCAGGATTACGCTGCAAAAGATCAAGTCCGAGGTTGGATGAGCCACTGTGATGCCCTCGTCTATCTTGGTGGGAGGACCGAGCAGAAGGAAAAGAGGGGAAGAAGGCGAAACGGGAGCACGCACTCTGTAAGGATGCCGTCGGCCGTGTCCACGCCTTCGGGCGTGTCCCAGGTCACCCTGGCTGTGAGCTTGCCTGGTTCTGCCCACTTGTCCTTCACGTGAGGACACTTGATCTTTGGAGGCTCCTCGTCTGGAGCAAATGCAAACAACAATGAAGAGAAATCCTTTCAAGAAAAGGACATTTTCACTCAATCGTATGTCATGTACAACATGTGAAGGTTAAATGTGTGGGTGAGTGCAGAAAGTAGAACCATTAACAATGCCTCAAGTCTATTCAGTTATCTAAACAATTACATCGGTGAAGGCCTTGAAGGCAATGGAGAGGAACCTATTGCCCCCACCGTCATTATTTGTCCCGGTAATAAATAGTAGTTCAATTGCTGCATCACATTTTTTTATACTTTCACGTATCGACACAAGCTTACCGACACAAGTGGGGACGGCGGCGCTCCAGGCTTTGTTGAACTGGCAGGTTGCCGTCTTGGATCCCTTCAGGGTGAATCCCGGAGAGCAGAAGAACTCGCAGCGAGAGTTGTAGTAGGAGCCGTCTGAGCACTTGTAGCCGCCGTTAATGGGCATGTTCATCTTGGGACAGCGGATCTCTGCCAAAGACAGAGAGAGAATACCATTCTCATAATTGAATTGAAGGCGTCGGTCAGAACAAGACACACTAAGACATACGCTCTGATCAATGGAGGACAATCAGGTTCTTCTGTATTTACTTCTTCGAGGTAAGGGACCCCCCACCCCCTCACCGTAGCCTCCTAGAAATCCTTGTTCTCACCTCGACATGCATAGTTGGAAGACCAGTGTTTGCTGGCCATGCACACCACCTCAGTGTTTTGGGACTCGTATCCTTGTTTGCAGCGGATTTTACAGCGTGCCCCCATTGCATTCTTGGAGTGGTGACCCCGTGGCGTGCGGCAGCTCACGTCTCCGTGTTTCAGCTTAATTGGCGCACACCACGCGGACCCTAAAAAGTGCATCAAGTCAATATGTCGGTTCCATGTTTTCATTAAGTGGCACTTACCAGATGATTTTTGAAGACAGTAGTACTTTGTAGTATTCTTCCTATTACCATTATAGGAAAGTGCCCAACCACATCCAGCAGGGGGTGCTGTTTTTATTTACAGCGGAATCTCACGTTAAGGTGTACAATTCATAATTTCGCTGTCAAACCACTGTTTCATCGTATTGAATTGAGGTTGATTGCGGTGAACTTGAGTGATTGCAATGAACTTGAGTGAACTTCTTTTTACACTTGTGTAACGAAAGTATTTTCAGATTCATCATCACATTATGCAAGCATTTTTAGATTTTTCTTTGCCATTTTTCCAACACTTATTCCGAATGAATAAATGGCCTCAACAAGGGGTGTTAAGAAGCCTAATCACTTTTTATCAAAGTTAATGTTTTACACATTTTTATTCTGTTAAAGGAGGTCACATCATGCAGGCCACATTACACCGAGGTGTGTTGGGCTTTTTTTTTTCCAAGCATAATTCAACACAACCATTCCAATTACTCTCATGGACCCTACAAAAAAATGTATTGCCCTCCACTGACTTATCACATGGGATTGTGCAACAAGCTGATATGACGCAGTCCTCCAGGGAAGCGGTCTGGTTCCAGTCCCAACCTTGTTTGCAACACTGACCAATTTCATTGAGAATATTTTAACGATTGCTGGGAAGTGTTGCCATTCGTGCGAACTCAACTCAACTGAACTGAGAAAGGAGTGAATCAATTCATGGAGTCATTCGCTTATAAATAAAATGTATTATTATTATTATTATTATTATTCCATTCATTGCAGTCACTCAAAAGGTTTGTTCCTTTGAACAAGTTTTTTCCGAATGACAACAAAATTCAAGCCCCATCACTTTGCAAAAAAAAAAAGGAAAATGCTTCATACAAAAATATGCAGCGACAGACATGAACAGCAAAACGCAACTTTCAATTTCTAGTGCTCATGCACACTCGTGCACCGGCAATGTGCACCCCTGCCTATTATCTTCATTTTATAGTATATGAACCCAGATTCCTTTTAGGAGCTCATCCAAGATTGGACTACTCTGCAATTGCTTTAGATTTCCTCTTTGCAACCTTTTAAGCAGTCCAAGTTACCATGTCAACCACCGTCATGGCAGAGAGAACTTAACTCACAGTGAGTTCTCGGAAGTTGAAAAAACAAAACATGTCTCCTTGTTTCTTCCCAAGTTGGATACATGCCTACAACGCTTGCAGGAATAAATTCTTGCCGAGAGGTTTCTCATCTGACTTGCAATCTGCATCTTATTTTCTGCTGGCTCAGGACAAACACCCACGCACAGCTAATTCCCTGAATGAGGAGTATCCATTGCAGGGGAGAAGAAAGAATAGACATTGTTTTTGAGGATTTTTTTTTTTAATCGCTCCCTGACTGACAACTTTGATGAAATTGTTCTCACAGCGCACCGCAACAATGTAAAGAGTGATGTCACCTTTGAATGCATGAGAATACCACTCCTCATCATCTCCGTAGGCCTGCTGTCCTGACCCTGGAGAGGCAAGCAAAAGATAAAAAGAAAAGAAAAAGAAAGCAACTAATAAGCAGGGGAAAGATGGCGTCTAAGATGTTAGGCAATGTTTTTAATACTCTCCCGGGATTTGTGCAACAAAACGGCTCCGGGATCAAGTTTAAAAAATTGCTTTGACATCAGAACCGCACTCAACAAAAGAGAGCGCGGGTGTTGGGGCATGTGTTTCTGCGGATCTTTTGGGTTGAAGTCATGCAGAAGGAGTAAACCTCAAATGATCCATTTTGTTCCATTCTCTTTGCACTTCTTTTGGCCGAGGGGGAATTAGTGGTGATTTTTGTCTCAGGGGCGATAGTTCAACAGTGATTTGCTAGATATTTAAAAAAACTGTGCTGACTTTGTATGAATTCACTCTGTTATTATCACTGCTCATTCTCCCTGTCATTTTTTCTGATGTGACCAGGAAGATGAATCTGAGCACTTATTTATTTTAAATACGATTCTCAACTTGCACAGACGATTTGTTGTGGTAATGTGATACATTGCATTTGAAACCCAAATTGGAATAATAAGCAAGACTATAATGGACACCCGCCCTCCCCCAAGGCCATGCAGTTTGGAATTGGACCCCAAAATATGTCTTGAAAGTAAAAAATTCAAAGCGCCGTCACGCATGACGTCACGAAGACATCGTGTAGCTTCAGCTCAACGAGACTTTTCGAATACTGCTTTTCTGTGGCGCTCTGTATTTTTTAATTTTTTTTGTATTTAATGCCAACGCAGTAGGGTGCCATGAAATCTGTGACAGCCGTCGATTTTAAATTGAATTTATTTTGCTGTGAAAAAGCAGCTTGCGCATCTCTCTCCTGGCAGACCTGTATGATATTGCGACGATAATTTGATTGAATTTACATCCTACTACTGTATGATGAATTACTCTTTGTATGGCAGATGCATATCTTAAAATGTTACTTTGAACATTATCTTTAGAGTTAACAACAATAGTGACATCATTGATCGTATTTCCTATCGAAAAAAATGAATGCGTAAGATTAAGACGACCGCAGAGGTTTCACTGTTTTTGATGTATTACACATCAGTTGTAAAAAAAAAAAAAAACACCACCCAGAGTACATAAAGTGCATTTGGAAAACTCTTGTTCCAAAACTGCTCCCCAACAAGCATACTTACCACAGGCCTCGATTCCTCTTTAGCCAATTTAAACAGCAGTCAGTTGATGTAAAACAGAAGCGACTACAGCAGCGGAGGGATTTTCAAAGTGTGTCACAAAGATGTTCCCCCAAGACAGCTCAACCTCATATTGCAAATGCTTTTCGCAAATACTGAAGCCTAAAAAAAAAAAATAAAAAAATAAAATAAAACTTTATGCCCCACACTTTGAAAATCATCAAAATGAGGAGAAAGTCAGGTTGGATTTACTTTTTCCAATTAGGGACAGTATTGATCATTTTGTGACTGGTCTTTTTGAGTAAATTTCAAGTGACACTTGTTGGATATGACGGAATACTTGAAACACGGCCTCATGGATAATGCCGCTGACTCATCGGCGCGAGAAGCCACGGGCGGGCCATCTTACGTTGCCACTCACTACACCCTCCTAATTTGAATACCGGTCAATCAATCTCTATACTGCGTTTTCACATTATTTTCTGAGACAGTTTTTTCTTTCCATACAAGCACCCTATCATAAAACATGCACTGACAACAGTGTTTTTAGTCAAAACAACAACAAAAGTTGTTACTGATTGTAGCAACATAAGATGGCTGCCATCTGGCTTCAGCCGCAAAGGTCCATTTGTTTGTCAATTCGTCGAAAAATCTGTTAATCTAGTCACTTATGCTGCAGTCCCATTCACAGATATTCAATTTTGTAGGCTTAATTTTCATCTTAGAAGATACACTTCCGGGGTTTTACTTTTGGTCCTGTATTTGGGGGTCACATAATTGACTTTGAGGTATTTTGCGAATTTTATTGCCTTTCCATTTTCCATTCTCCATAGGGAACATATGATGATTGTTTATCATCATTTTCTGAAGATTTTTGGGAGGTTTTGGAACACACACACACACACATATAACATACACTGCTGTGTCGCATATCCCAAATAGTGTCACTTGAGAGCAAACAAATCTGAATTGTGTCTCTTTCAATCGAGCAATGTAAATCTCTCCTAAGAGGTGAAAAGCAAGGTGAAAAGTAATGTGTGAGCGAAAAGAAAGTATTGGGTGGGAGGCGTTAAACTTGCTCCACTTTGGCCTCTGCATGGTGGTGAATTCGGGGCTCTTTTCACAAGTCCAGGAGATGTGTTCCGTCTTCCTCCAGCCTTCGCATTGTCAGTCTTCTGGTCAGTGACGTTAGCCATCGAGCCACATTTCTCATCATGCCCCCCCCGGCCAATATTGGCTGACGCACGCGCACGTTCATACATGCAAAGCCGCGACCGAAAACCCAGCACTGAGGTTTTCACTGACACATGATGACACATCATCACTGGGAAAGAGCTCAACGCTCACGCTGAGTTTTGCTGGCTCAGAGGAAAACTTATGATTGCGCTTGTCGAAGAGGAGAAAAGACGAGGTGATATATGGAAAATGGATCGCAGAAAATAAGACATCTGAGTGTTCCTTTGATGACTTGGGGGATTTATAGAGGAAATTTTCTTTGCGGAGGTGCATATCGTGCCAACGAACATTCACCGTCTCGCAACCTCCCAAGTGGTAGAATTTTAAATACAACCTAGGGCAGGGTGATATGGCCCAAAATTCATCTCATGGTATCAATTGCATCGCTTCATGGTATGGATTACGGCAACATCACTACTTAACCATTACCTATTAAATATCTTGGTATTTTGCTATTCGAAGCTAGCTACTAACGCAGTTCCAGGCAGACCTACGTGACAAGTGCATGGTAGCGCACAGGCACGGTGTTTTGCATGCTACTTAACAGAAGTGGAACTTTTTTTTTCGCTGCAGTGGAGACGATGATTAGTGACTTATGTCATTTCATTTTAATTTTACCATACGATAGATAACTGCCACTATGTCCAGTGTTATTGACATCATCCATCCCGCCGTCTTCTCTGCAGCTTATCCTGTTCAATGCTACATGGAGATAAAGCCTATACCATCCGAATCCGGGCAAAAGGACGGACTCCAAACTTGTTGAGTTTTGAAGGTCCGCCGTTTGGTTATGTTCTTTCCTGACTTTATTCAAGTCATTAGTCAACTTGCTGGCTTCGTTCCTTTTGCTACCAATTACAGCTTTCCTCACTGCATCTTTTATGAAGTCAGAAGGTTAGCCGTCTGTTTGACACATCTTAACATATGCTTCTTACTTCTCGGCACCAACAGTGTCTGCAAAGTTTGGTTGAGGACACAGCGGTTATTCAGGTGCTTTACTTGGGCCACGTCTCAACAAATCGACTTAATGCTGCTGTTTTTTGGGGCGGGGGAGGGTTTGGTGTGTGTTAGCCAGAACGTTCACTGCTTCCAAATCTCTTAATTGTCTGTATCATCGTTGAAATCCTGCAAAAGAGCAGCTTTTGTTTCACTTGCCTTATCAGAAGCCATACAAGGAGATTTACTACAGCGTGAAGCTCTATTTATTTTCGCGCACAACGTACTGGAGGACATTGGCCAAGTTCAACAAAACTGCTTAACCGCAGCCAGAACTCATCACTCTGCAGCCATTTTTATTGCGCAAGCAGGCAGTGCGTGAAGGCCACATAAACTGGGGGCTAATAAAAGAAGACAATGTTTTTGGATTATGTACAAGCCAGAGGTAATTATAATCCTACCATGATTTACGACGAGCGACCTGAGGATTCTTTTGTCTTGAGTTGTGAGAAAAAGAAAAAAAACCTCAAGTTACAAGAGCGAGATAGTGGCATTGAATCTCACAACAAGCAGTTTGGCAGGGAGTAAGCAATTCTTTCAAAAAAGAGGCCAAGACTTTGCTTGAACCTGTTTTTTTTTAAATCACTGTCTTTTAACGTTTATTTCTAATCTGACCATAAAACCAACAGAAGTCCTCGTTGTGTATTTGAATACGCAACATAACTTTTGTCTTGTGAAACTAGTCATAAACGGGCTATTGAAACTAGCATCGATATGTCAGTGTTGCAACTGCAACAGACGTTTGAACACAAGTGGTGCAACAACACATGTGGACAGACAATACAATTAATCATTTACTTTTCATCCGCAACAGACATCAATTAATAGTATTCCAGTTTACTGAACTGTCTTCTTTATGTTTATATGTATATATCAGGCATCCACATCATAGCAGCACAATGAATTAAAATCAAATCAATTTAATTCTTTACATTCTTTTGAATGATGATATTCCGATACATTTTTTTCATAAAGTACTGGTATCTTTACCGACAAATTTTAGCTGCTGGTAAAAAATTGGGGGTGGACCTGGGGGCTTGGGGGAGGAGGGTGAATTATTGTCACATGGATATAAATATCTAAAAGTAAACGTATCGTATCTGTGCTGTCCTTCACTACGGATTCGCATGAAAATGTATTGATTGATCCATGACAATGCTGTTGATTCGGTGGCATTGATAGTCAATTACACCTTCCATCCATTTTCTGTAGTAACTCCCCTCACTCGAGTTGCTGGCGAGCCGGAGCCTATCCCCAGCTCACTTTGGTCGCCAGTCAATTGCACGGCACATATAGACAGAGGAACATTCTCACTCACAGTCATACAAGGGGCCAATTTAAAGTCTTGGAATGTGGGAGGAGAAAACCCTTGCAAGCATAGGGAGAACACACACACACACACACACACACACACGCAGTAAGGGCTTGAGCCAAGGTTTGGACCAAAAACCCCTCGTCTGTGAGGCAGGTCTGCTAACCATGACTTAGTGGTTCATTTGCCACATCATTGATGTAAGGAAATGAGGACAAATTCGTAGCCCTCATTCCTCACAGTCTTGATCCGAAGAAGAGATGATGAAGTGCGAATTTTTAGTAAGCGAGCGGTGATTGAGGGGAGGTCGATATAGCAGTCGCACGCTTATGATTCACCCTGACTTGCACGTGAAAATATGTCCGTCGAGACATATGACACATCTCACAGCTAATGAGCGCGTCAGCGTATTCAAGTCAGGTCTGCTCGGCCGTGGCATCGTTTGATATTTTAGTTTCTACTTCACCTCAGGGCTGCTTCCATTTCCCACGAAGACGGTGGGAAAAAAAGGTCTGAGGTCACTGTCTCATTTTCAACCGTACGCCAAGTATATGAACAATAAGATTATCGTTTAATGAACAAATATTTGGCCTGACAAATGCATTTTTATAAAAATGAAGCATAAATGTGTTTGCTACTCAAAGCAGAGCAAGCCAGTTATTTTGGTACCCATTCAAAACATCGGACAATGGAAACACAAGGGGCGCTAGTTTATTGCCCAGCGCAAGTCTATTGGAAAACATGGTCCCTTTGTGGGTGGGTGGAGGTTTTTTTGTTCTGGTATTTTTGCAGGCAAGCGCAATAGGAAAGGGCTGTTTGCGCCATTGTGGGCATAAGCACACCCAGCCTGCTTCCCGGACAATGGAAGCGGTTCATTCTGATTTTGCATCATTCAACAACAAAATGTGCACGTGAGGTGCAGGTACAATTGGTGTCCACTTGGGGTCTCCCTTTTCACGTTCCACCTGACTGGGTGTTTGTGTCTTTGAAAAGTGGGCTCTGTCCTGACGTGGGAGTCATAAGAGTTGTGAGCTGTTGTGAACTCACTTTAGCACCTGGCTGCTAACTGTTAGCCAGTCTGCATACTGTCGAGTGCCTGGGTGGTTAATTGTGGCCATAGCCGCTTGTGTGTGAAGGTGCTTATTCCATGTTTTATTTTGTTACTGTCTGTTCAATAAAGAGATTGATCGTGCACTGGCGGCTGTGCCTGTTCTTGAGCACTTGTGGGGGCATTACCATATGCTTTCAGTAGCGGTGGTAGGCTCTCCGTTAGTTCCGTTTTGCAGTGGACACATTGTACTTTTTCTTCTTTTTTTAAATGACAAATTAAAATTGCCAAAACTTTTTATACGCTCTCTCCCCGTGGCTCTTATTTCTTCATGGAGTCGTGTGTCAACGGAAGTTAGTAGTCTATTCATATCGATATTACTCAGAGTGAAAGAAATTATACCTCCAAAGCTTTGAGGCAGAAATTTTGATCCGACTTTTCTTTCATCAAATTATTTGAATCATTCGATTAATCGTTTCAGCCTCGCCGCCGACAATAACTTTCAACAATGAAAACGTCAGGGTTCCAATACGAATCATTTTGATGCCCATTTTAAGTGCAAGTGTTCCAAAGGGTGGTACGGTACCAATCACAGTGCAACAACTATTGGAGCTTTTCGGCACATTTTAAAACTTAGCCTGCATTCAATATACCAGTTTTCCAAAAAACACCTGGGCAAACACTAACAAACCCCCCCCCCCCCCCCCGTAAAATAAACACACTTGCCCAACAGAGCAGTCTTCTTGACATTTTCAGTGTGAATGTGTAACGCTTGTGTTCATGTTTCAGCATGCGTGATTGCCATGTACAGCATGCGTCACTTTGAAATCAGTCCAGCTGCACACCGCCTGGCTCCAAAAGCCAGTCTGGCCTCATTAAATACTGTAAAGTGTCAGTATGTGTGTGCTGTGTGAGTATGTAGACATGCAATAAGTGGCCATTAATGCTGGCCTCACAGGCGGACTTAATCTACTTTGTAAAAAGGGGAAGAACGCCGAGCTGTGCAAGTCCCCCCGCATGCACACTGCACTCCCCTTGTTCCACGGCCCCTCCACGTCCACGCAACCACAAAAAAAAGTGGCTTGACCCACAAATCCAGGGCACAACATCTAACAGCCTTTGAGAGAATCCAACCTATTAACACAAGCCATCCCGTCCCTAGAGACGAGACGGCAGCAGCGGGGTTGTCTTTGGAGCACAAAAAAAAAAAAGTAGGGCAAGGATTGAGGGGTAGGGTGGGAGGTAGAAGGGGGTTAGAGTTAGTTCTTACCTTCATATGCAGAGCAGAAGCAGATGTGGACGCACAGCGGCAGCAGCAGAGACCACATGTCCATGCTGAGAAGGGAGACGAGGGGGGACAGGATAGGAAAGACGTTCCTCAACTTGTGAAGGTCTCCTGCAGGAAAACTTCCAGCGCATTCCTCCTTTTCCCAAAGAAAAAAAAAAGGCCCGCCTCTTTGCTCCGCAAACAAGGGAACACAGTGTGGCTCACCCCGAGAGAGCCTTAAACTAACATGGACTCTTCATCACCTTTTGAAGTAGACCAGGCCAACCTTTTTCCTATCTGCGGGGCCATTTTAAATTTTATCTCGTCCTCCGAGGGGTATATACTGTTGATTTTTTTTTTTTCAATCATGGGACAAAGTATTATATGCCATGCGCATTCCTGTGTGGCTTTTTGAAACACTGTGATGATAAATTAATTGACCCTTTCATGTAACCTAAAAGTTTCAAGACAACTAGTTTGAATAAATTAAGTGTATCATTTACACCCAATCATCACCCAAAAGAAAAAGTAAGAGAATTTCAATTGCCATGATTTCATCAGGGGAAATTTGTGAAAATGGAACTTCAAATGCTGCCGGTTCCGTTGTTCACACGTTGACTCCAAAACTGTTGGCAAGTTTTCCCAAATGAGTGTCCCACGAGAGACGGCATTTTGCCCTCAGATGTTCAACAGCTTCGATTGTATTTTAAGCAGTATCTGGGGATTGCTCTGATGTGTTGTGATGTCATCGTCATCTCAATTCATTCCTTGTTTTAGCATTTTGGACCACTACGGTTTACAGTATCTACTCCTGTTCCGTGTGTTCTCTCCTTCCACCGTCCTTCCCCCCCCCCATCTTTGTGGGGGTTTGGTCAACCATGAGCGGATCATTTGTTGCCGTCGGTCAGAGTCAGCGGTCACCTTCCTCTCCCGCAGTGGACTTGACAGGCAACCTCTCACTTTAGAGATCTTCATAACAGTGGTTGCGCATTGTGGAGGTTTTTATTTAGTTTCCCACATCCTGGCCCACTGTCACGTCATTGTGTGAGTCTTTTATTACAGGCGAGAGCTCGGTTTGTGTGGTTCCATGGGAATTTTGATTTCTCCTGCAACTGTCTTTCCAGTCAATCTCACTCTCATCATATCTTTTTTTTTTCTATTTTGGTTTGTGTTTGAATTAGGTTATATACATCTGTTCTTTTAACACTTTTGGACCAAAGGTATCACCGCAAGAAAATATTGGAACCACCAAAGTGGAACATAATCCATATGAATGCCGGTGAACATCCAAGTTGATGTCATTTCAAAACCGTAGCCCTCGCGACTTATATTAATGAGCCACCACTATATAATAATAATAATAAATACAATATATACATTTTTGCCATTGCTGTATTCTCATTTGTTTGTCCTTCGTTAGACTGTTGGTGTTCAGCCGTAATCACTTATGTCAATTTAATATTTTTCACAAATATATATGATTGGTCAGTCCACACATGTGTGCATTATTATTATTATTATTATTATTATTATTATTATTATTATTATTTTGCTCTCTTGGACAGGTGCAAGTATTCGACCCGACAGCAGTGATATTTAAACATGTCGAGTGTGTGTTTTTCATTGGAGTGAAGAGGGGCAGATGGGGTTGTCACGCAGGGCGCCTTACAACTGCCACTGTGTATGCAGTTGATAAATCATATTATAGCTCCTGCCATTAAAGTGGAATTGTGGTTAGCACTTTTGCCACACAGACAAATGTTCTTTTGTGTGTTTGATCCATTTTCCTCCCACATTCCAAACGAGATCTCATCTCAAGGGGGCTCTACATACATCAAATTGAAATTGTCTGAGTTTGTTCTGAGTGTGAATTCTTGTTTGTCTTTATCTGTATGTGACCTTGTGACTGGCTCAGGCTAGCGAATAGTCCACGGTAGAGCAAAATCAAATCTGGATAGGAAGTAAACTGGGAGCTATGAGCTTTGCCTAATAAGACTTGTAGTTAACAGTTGCTCATTGGGATATTGTGCGACGTTTTTAATTTCTCCAAGTGGTCCCTCGAAGAATAAAACCTTTCTTTGCCATATCCCAAAATCTCGTTTGTATGCAGACAAATGGGCTTGTTTAACAGCACTGAGAGGTCATGGGGGTTTACTGAACGTCGTACTGTGACACAACCGGAGACGCTTTCACAGCCTGACTCATCACCGAGTGAGCGTGCAAACTGAGAGGTGGCATGACTCCAGATGATTTCCAGTGTATTGTGTGTGCGCGTGTGTGTGTGTGTGCATGTGTGTGTAACTGTGCATGCGCGTGTCCTAATCTCTGAATCTTGGCCGAAGGAAGGAGCAAGAACATGAGGCTGACAAGACCAAATTGAATTCAAGCAAAGCATTACGGGAGTGGAAAAAGCTATGAAGTACGTACTCTATGCTGAGGAATGCGCGTTTCCGGGAAAACTCTCTCTTGTGAGCATTTACTGTTCAAGCTTCCTGCCCTAAAAAACACAAAATGTTTGTTTGTTTTTTTGTTTTAAAGCAGTGGAATTTACAAAGTTGAACGCAGTCTATTTTGTCACACTATGCAATTGAAATACAGCAATGAGGCCACACGAAGAGGAAAAATTGGAAATTGACACCCACCCCAAAAGGTTGTCAATTGCCCTCAGATGCCATAAGATGGTGGCAAAGCACTTTTTTCCCTCTAAGGCTAAAAGGTAGCTCCTGCCCCCACTTCAACAAGGTTCCTTGTCTACAAGTTAGCCCCAAAGCAATATTTTTATATTAGACGTGGTTTAGGCCCGACTAGCCCCCATGCTAGCCCCCAAAAAAATCTGCGAATACTGTATAAAGGTAACTTCACGAATGACTAACCACAAATACTCAATGTATACTGTGATTTGGTTAGCAAAAACAAAAGAGCAACAAGCAAACCTGAAACACCGTTTCGAGAAACATTCCAACGTTCTTAATTGTCATCCAAGTGTAAAAAGAAGTTAGCCACCACAAAACGTAAAACAGTCTTGCCTAACGTTTGTTTTTTCCCCCCCCTAATTGTACAATTTCAGGCTTGTTTGGGTTGAGAGGTTCCCCTATCATAAGACTCTGTGGGCTCAATGAAAAATAATAACAGCTCTGGCAGACTTCCAATACGAAAGTGCTCCCTTCATGATGTCTGATGATAAAATGAGGAGTGGTGAGTGTTCGTGGAACGCTGACATTAATCTCTTTAAATGGATGCACAGAACATCCCCGAAAAACAGCAGACACTACATCACAGACAACATTCGGTCCCGACTGCTTTTTTTTCTCCTTCTTTTTGGTGCAACACTGCCCCATTCTGGATGTAAAATGGAGCGCCCCGTTACAGCAAAACACTGAATTCAACCGGTTTAAAAGATAAAAAATAATCCTAATTATTATTATTATTATAATAAATTCTTTGAAACAGTTATTGGGAAGTGTGGGTGTACCTAATGAAGTGCTTGCTAAAATTGTATTTTTGTTTTTGTCCTCAGTCATCCAAGTCATGGTCATCCACACAGGCTGAATCAAAGCAACTGGCATACTCTTATTTACCCAACGCCTATATATATATATATATAGAGAGAGAGAGAGAGAGAGAGAGAGAGAGAGAGAGAGAGAGAGAGAGAGAGAGAGAGAGAGAGAGAGAGAGAGAGAGAGAGAGAGAGAGAGAGAGAGAGAGAGAGAGAGAGAGAGAGAGAGAGAGAGAGAGAGAGAGAGAGAGAGAGAGAGAGAGAGAGAGAGAGAGAGAGAGAGAGAGAGAGAGAGAGAGAGAGAGAGAGAGAGAGAGAGAGAGAGTTTTTTTTGGTGGTGGTCCACCGCCCCTCCCACACCCCTGCAAAAAAATAAAATAATCAAGACGCCGCACCGCCTTTTCAAGCAAAGTGTTCTCTCCCTGCACACGAATCAATCTACTTGACCACCACCCCCGCATCTGATAGTTTTGCAATGTCTTTGAAATATTTTGCCTGTAAAAGTTCCATTTCTGAACGTTTGAAGACTTTTAAAAACACAATTTTGCGTGGATTTAGGTAAGAACTCTACGTGCTTGTAAATAAATGATCATTGTTCGAAATAATAAGCACAATTCATTGTTTTGTTTTGTTTTTTGCCTACCTTTCTCCAGGAGTGGCATCGCAGCGAATTGCAGTGTGAGTTTGAAGGGTCGCAGCTGTCTGACATGGAAAGACTTCACCGCAGAAGAAATCAAGAAGCTTTTGTGGGTGTCTGCTGATTTAAAACATCGCTTCAAGCATGAAAAGCAGGTCAGTGGTGCATGCACTTCCTTTTTTTTTTTTTGTTCCAATGTCGTGCACATGGCGGTGTTTGAAGCAACGCGTGCTGTATTCCCTCCTTTCCGTTTTTAGTATCTGCCGCTTCTGCAAGGGAAGTCCATCGCAATGATATTTGAGAAGAGGAGCACCAGAACAAGAATGTCCACAGAAACAGGTGCCTTCACATGCGCTTTAAAAAAAAATCTTCTCTCAACTGAGCAACCATTTACACACTGGTGCCATTGAAACACAACAAATCACACAGTGACGCCACCTTAAACAGTCCGCTCAGCATTGCTGGACACAAAAGTACTGCTGAGTGGGATGCACGTGTGCACATCCTGAAAAAGCTAAAGTTTTACCACAGCACTCCCCGGTTTAAATTGTGGGCACAGTTATTTTGCTAAGCTCCAAAAGAGGGTCCAAAATATTAGAAACTGATTTTACTCTGATGCAGTGCAACGCAAACGCTACCAAAAGAGAGAGAAAACAAATAATCAAATAAAAACATGTATGATCATTTTAGGCTTCGCTTTGCTGGGTGGACATCCTTGTTTCCTCACAGCCCAAGACATCCATCTGGGAGTGAACGAGAGTTGCGCCGACACTGCGAGGTTTGTCCCTCTCGTATGCTGAAAAAAATAAGGCGTTTTGCCAAATTAAAATATTCTGGGTCCAGATATATTCTTTCAACCGGGGGTGCCCAAGACGTCGGTCACAATTGACTGGTAGCTCCCAGACTGGTCCCAAGTCGATCGCGAGGGGTGTAGAGAGGGGAAAAAAAAACAACCCACCCCTCCGAAAAAAAGGGTGTGTCTGTGTGCATGTAATTAATATGATGCATTATAAGAATCCTATCAGTTTCACTTTCATACACACAAAAAAGGATTTTAAAAATGCAATAATATAACACAGCAGGTCACCTTTAACCTCAGGTGGCGCGTGACCTGCATCACCGGAAGTTGATGCAGGAAGCGGGCAGAAGTCAGTTGACCACTGGACCGCCCGTTTTTATTTAGTAATTTTTAATCAGATCTGGATTTCTCGCCTATATCACCAAATTTCTCTGACACTAGATAATAAATGGCAACATTTTCAGTTGATTTTGAATACTTTGTGTGACACCCTTCTAGCTTTCCTCGTGCATTAAAAAACTTTTTTTTGTGATTGAACCTTAATCATTTTCTCCGCTTTTATTCGATTCTGCACGTTGTGTCGATATAACGGACGTCTTTCAAATTTAGCTCGCCTTTCCCATCGCATCCGTTGACAATGTCATTTCTTTCTGTTCAAGCCTTTAGTCACCGCTTCCTCCCCACAGGGTTCTATCAGGATTGTGCGACATCATCCTAGCTCGGGTGTCCAGTCACTCCGCACTTGAGGAACTGGATAAGGAGAGCTCCATTCCCGTGGTGAACGGATTGTCAGACCTCTACCACCCAATCCAGATTCTGGCTGACTTGCTGACCTTGCAGGTGCCTTGCAAATAGCACCTCTTCTCTTCAGAATAACATTCATCTGCTCAACTTCGACATCAATGTCCACCCGCAGGAGCATTATGGGTCCCTGGCTGGACTAACAGTGAGCTGGATAGGAGATGGGAACAATGTCCTGCACTCTTTCATGATGGCTGCACCAAAATTGGGAGTACACTTGAAGGTTGCTACCCCCAAGGTACTGTGTGTATTACTGCCGCGCATGTTTGCAGGGTGCACGATTTATACAGCAAAGTCGAGACGGCTGAACACAAGTTATTGTGGTGAATAATCGCGATTTAAATACCAATCAAAACCAGTCTAACTCTTGTTTTGTCCCCCCCACAATTATTGCCCAGTCCTAATGAGAAAGTCATGGGTACGCATGCATACTGGAAAGATTCTATACAGAAAATTATTATGCGGGAGAGGGGGGTGGGCAGGTAGCGTAATTCAAGTGAGTAGAGTTACTTTAGTTGAACCCTTTCAGGGGCAGCGGTTACAAGAGCGGACAGCTATTCAAATGTCGTTTTCTCTTCTATCGATTAATCTTAATGTCACAGTTGTGCATCACCCATTATAATGGACCCTTGGGTGTGTTGCCATCCACTGCCATTATCTATCTTTCATGCCTAAAAAAAAAAAGGTTAGCATTGTTTGTGCATGAAAGGGTGAATTTGACCTTTTTGGTTTACCAGGACGGATCATTCCTGTTTTCCCGTGTACACTCGGTCTTGCTCCATTTTGGATATGTTTTACTCCCCTTGTTGTTTTTTTGGTACAGTATAAATATATATATATATATATATATATATATATATATTTTTTTTTTTTTAACGGTAATATTCTCTGGCTTGTTACGCAATGTTTATTTGTACTTTGTCATTGTAAAGCAGCACTTTTGGTGGTGCTGTATGTTCGTTCCTTGTTCTGTTCTTTTGCTACCTCATGATTACTGTTTGTTCTGCTCATGTCGTTTGATCAGACGTTTAAGTTTGATACTTTTCCTCCGCCCTTTTTGTTCCCCGGTTTTTCCATTTTGCACATGCGAAGTTACTTGAGCTTAAAGTAATAAAGACTACGAAAGCTTTTGAACGCTCTGTAATTACTTGGGGGTCCAATCAGTTACACATCGTAACACTGCCGATCTTAACTAAATGTTTTTTTCCCCCCGCAGGGTTATGAGCCACACCAAAGCATAATTGAAGAAGCCGAGAGACTCTCGAAAAAGGTATAGCTCCTTTTCAACTTACCAATTTTTATTTAATTTGTTATTTCCAGTTCATTTCCAACATTTCATTCTATCCCAGCACAGTACCCAGCTCATGCTGACCTGCGAGCCGACAGAGGCGGCTCTCCACAGCAACGTTTTGGTGACCGACACCTGGGTGAGCATGGGCCAGGAGGAGGAGAAGAGAAAGAGACTCAGAGACTTCCATGGTTACCAGATTACTATGCAGGTAAACAAGGCTGCTATTTTTTTTTCTTCTTTCAAAAAAGGCATTTACTGTTGTTTTGTCAATTTGCGTCACCCGCAGACAGGAAGTGTAGCCCGGCCCGATTGGACTTTCTTGCACTGTCTTCCTCGCAAAAAGGAGGAGGTGGACGATGAAGTTTTCTACTCGTCTCGGTCACTCGTCTTCCCTGAGGCAGAGAATCGCAAGTGGACAATCATGGTGAGAAAGTGTCCAGTGGGCAGTAAAATCAATGATAACAGCCGTGTGGCAATAAAATGACCCAGACTTAAACATCCCTCTCTTCGCAGGGTTTGATGGTGTCACTCCTGACTGACTACAAACCACAGATGCCAACGCTCAAGTTTTAATGTCAACTTTAGGTGCACTCAAGGCATCTCTTCTTCAACAACAAGATCCAGCTGTGATTGTCTGTTGCGCCTTTGAAATTGTGTCCGCGATACGCGGTGTTGAAAATGGACGGATGGATAGATGAAACATGAAAGATGACCATATAGACATTTTTCTGTGATAGGCAATGACAATAAAAAGTGTATGGCATAAAAATTTGCTTGAATGTATCATTGCAAAATACTGAATGCAAAATGTCTCACAATTTTAACTATTCCGTATATCATATATATATATATATATATATATATATATAGAGAGAGAGAGAGATCCTTTTTTTCTTGCTCAGCACGTTTTGTTCTCCAGATTTTGTTCTTTTGTACGTGTCCAGTCTTATTTGTTGCTTCAGCTTTATGTAAGAAGACGAATGAAGCTTTCAATCTGTAACTGTTTTGGGGTCCAATCAGTTACACATCACAACACTGCCAAACTTGAATAACAACCCCCAAAATAACTTTGTATCAAACTACATGCTTCGTCAAATGCTAAAATATCAATCGAAAACAAAAAATAATGAATGAAAAAACAAACAAATCATAGGTGTTATGGAACAAAGCGTATGAGGGGAAAAGTGGTTAGGACAGCACGACTGTCCGTGTTTCATGTTGTGTTGTGTTTATTATTTTACATTATGTTTACTGTTTTGTTCAGCGCTTTGTTACAGCTGCCGCTGTTGTGAAAGTGCTATATAAATTAGCATGTATTGCATTGTATTGTATTGTGTGACAGGGGAGTGTATTTTCCCCATTTTTTTAACTTCAATATTTATTTACAGCCCATCTTTGAAACTATCAATTCGTTATTTTGATTATCACTGGAAATCTATAATAAGCACAGGTCAGGCCTCACACACCTTTTCTTTTTTGATCAAATTTTCAGCAACCCATCCTCCTGAAAAACAATATCACGGGTTTGAAAATATCAAAACGATGGCACCAATATATTAAATTTAATGGACATGAACGTCTCCCTTTTCAAAGGAGCTCACTGCAGCGTAATGTTGCTTCTTGAAGGCAAACGTGTACGATTACATCATTATATATTGCGGCGATTGTTCTTTTCAGAGGTTACGGCGGGCCTCGGTACAGATGACGAGCATGTGAATCGGTGACGATCATTGCAGTTTTTGACATGAAGGCAAGTAATTAAGCTTTCTTTGTTTTTTTACACGTACATGGCGTGTAGCATTCGAGCGTACACACAATTCTTTCCAGCCCTCTGTGACGTTTGGGCAAATCGACCGCCCTTATAAATGGAGGAACTTGCGCAGGTGGGGAGAAGCGACGCGGTTGAGTCGGAGACACTTTTTTGGGCTGGACGCATCATCCCAAATCGTTGCTCGCCGCCCGCGTTCAAGTTTCAAGCAGAGTTGGGCCCCACTCTACAACCCTGACAACATGAGGACGCCACTCATCGTGACGCTTATCGTCACCGTGTGCATTTGGTGCACTTGTACAGGTGAGTAAAGAATCCACTTTTGGCTGAAATTCACGTGGAAGATGTGTTCGCTTCCTTCGGCGTTCAACTTTTATCATTGAGGTTTCGTCTCAAGGCGGTCCCCAACCCTTTTTTTGCCCCACGGACCGGTTTGATGTCAGACAATATTTTCAGGGCCTTTCAGGTGTGACGGATAAACGACGGTGTTTTCGAAACATCATACAAAACCCGAATCATGACGTGTGGAACGTCCTATCTGGCCGCGACGCTCTCTGGTCGCTATGGTCATCAAGAATGACATATTGTAGACAGATGTAAAGGAATCCGATAATTTTTCAAAATAAAATATCGCTTAGCTTCCGAAATGAAAAAAGCGGAAAGGGGGAGGCGGGGCCAGATCTCTGCCAGATCTCTGCCTCACAAAACTCTGCCTCATGCAAGGGAGTGATAGACTACCTTCAGTTTGCAAGTTGCTATTAGGGCCCCCAACCTCAAGCCATGTAATGGCGACGGAGAATGGTAAATGTTGACAGTGTTACATGACCGCTGGACTTTGAATTTTTCATGCATCTGAAATGAAAGAGGTCAGACCGTGGTGGGTGTCGGTGTGGTTCTTTACATGTTGTTCTTCCAGCGCTGTCCAAGTGTCCAACAAACTGGTTGGGCTTCAGGGAGCACTGTTACTACTTCTCCACGGACAAAATTCCATGGCGACATGCTGAGTACAGCTGCCTCTCCAAGGGAGGCCACCTGGCGAGCATTTGGGACAGAGAGGAGCAGGTGACATTTCCAATTCTCTCTCTCTGGCTCCATCACTCTCTCCCCTCCCCACCCATGTCACAATCACTCTTTCCGTCTCCCTTTCTTGCAGTACTGGGTGCGTATACATATGTCGATGAGCAGAGCCTGGATTGGCCTGTACCGTCGTACCTGGTCTCCGGAACAGTGGCTCTGGACAGACCAAACACCTTACTTTTACCTTACATCGTAAGTATTCCTTCCAGAATTGCTGTTGTCACTGCAGTTATCGATGATGACTTCATCGAACAGCTGTTTTTCAGGTTTTGAAATAAGGTCAAGGTCAACGGGAAATCCCAACTTCTATCCGCTTGTGTTGGGACTTTGAAATGTCAAAAGAAAGCAAAAGTGACTATTTTTCACTGTTGTCAGCTCGAATCCAACGGCACGGCAGGAATGCCGGAACATTTACGGTGTGTCGAAAGCTTCACTTGCGAGTATTCACCAATGGTGGCTGACAAAGCCTAAATGCCAGCACCGTATCGGAACAGAATCTGGCCAACTTAAGATCTCGCTGCTTCGCTCCATGGACAGTGATTAGCTATAAGGCGGTCACGTTTTTCTTCTTTTTCAGGCGCCATCTTGTAGCTCCCCTGGCTGTCACTTCCACGGAATTCAATTGCTTTTCTGTTTTTTTTTCCTTTTTTTTTGAACAAACACTGCAACAAATGGGCACATGCGTATTAGCTTGTGCATGAAATGCAAAGACGGACCCGCAGCCAAGATCTTGTCCGCTGCCGCTCTTTGGAACATCTCTGTGTGAAAGTTCATCTGTTTCAGGTTCTGGATTCCTGGTAAACCACTCTACGAGCATCTTTTCCGCTGTGCTGAGGTCATCTCTTCACAAAGTCAGTGGGACAACGTTGATTGCTTAAAAGTCCAGCCCTACATCTGCAAGCGTGCCAAAGGTGAGTCCGCAATGTGTTAATTTGCAGGCTTGGGGGTAATCCATTGAAAGTAATGGCACTACCATGACAAACAACATTCGCATGTCGACTAATGTGCTCTTTTCTAACTGTTTGTATCCCTGCAGACGAGACCCCAATTCCTCCTCCTAGTTGCCCTGCTATTCCAAAATGTCCTGATCTTACCTGTCCATCTTGTCCTCCTCCTACCTGTCCTTCTCCTACCAACGCGACCATGCAGACGTTGCCCGCCGCTCCGCCGACCAATTGGGAGAAAGAGATCTGCGCGAGCGACCCCAGTCAGTCGTCGTGTTCCTCCAATGACGTCACATGCTCCTGCCTGCTCGCCATGTTTGCTAACCCGGTAAATCGATTGTTGATGCTGTGAATGCGAAGGTGCATTTATTTATTTATTTATTTATTTTACATTCTTCAAGCTTGTCCAGCGATTGTAATGACATTTCTCAACATCAACACCAAACTGAAGCGTGAGCTTGATTTCGGCGTCCCCCCCTGCTGGGGATTTCCCTCCGTCAGCAGATTGTGAACTTCGGAGAGCAGCATCTTGTTTCATTTTTATGGGGAGAAGGCATTGGCGATGCGTCTTAAGTTAACCTCATTCAAGACGTCTTGGAAAATCTATACACATTGTCCGTGAAAAAAAATTGTGTAAAACGCGTAGGGTATTGTATTGTCATTTTTCTCAACTGTGTGCGCAGAATGGCGGATTCAAAGCTATGCTCGACCACGGCCTCAGCGTGAACCGCAGCATCGTCATCAGAGGACGAGCCAATCCCAATGCAGAGAGGTAATGGGCGGTTCCCCCATCCCTCAGCAAAGAGGCCCGTTACCGTGACAACACGTTAATGCGCCTTTCTGCGTCAGGCTCATCGTCAACTTGAGGGTGTACGACAGCGAAGACGCCGACGCCGACGGCGATAATGCGACGGCGTTGCGCCTGGCGTTCCACTTTCAAAGTGGAACCATCGTGCTCAACTCCCAATTGAGCAACTCGTGGGGGGAACCGCAGATGGAGGACTTTGCCGAACAGTGCCCCTTTGGAGCCGGACGAGATTTCAAGGTATCCCCACACACTACCTCTTCAACCCAACATCACTGCTTGTCAAATTTAGAACAATCGCCCCAATATTTTGGAAGCGTTTTCCATATGAAGCTTTTCCTGTCCGAGTGCCGAGGATGAGGAAAAGGGTAAACAACCGTAAAATCCAAAATATCATTCTCATATTTGCAAAGGGTGAAAGGGGCAAAAGTTGGATGTGTGTATCAGTTTTTAAAACAGCTTTCTTTCATCAAGTATTTTTGACTTGACTTAAGACTGACCGGCGACCAATCTCTTTGTGCTCCTGTTCGAAACTGATTCCCGATTGAAGCGCGCTTTATTGACTTTTTGTTTTGTTGCCGGCCAGATTGTCATCTTGTGTGATGCTGACGCTTTCCGCCTGACCATAAACGGCATGCTGCAGCTGGATTACAAGTATCAAGTCCAAGACCTGCAAAGTATCAAGTGGCTGGAGGTCTGGTACGCGCTGCTGACTAGCGTCCAGCTGATGTGAAGGCTGGACGTGAAGGCGCAGTTAGCAATCAGCTTCGCGTCCTGATGTCCACTTCTTTTCACTCACTGCTGCCACCTTCTGTTGTTGTCCACTGTTTTTAGATATAGTGTGCCCTGAAGGGACGATGTAAACATTCCATGTAACGAGTAGAAATAATCATTAACTTTCAACAATGTCAGCAAACGTGTTTGAACAAGAATACAAGCCTTGCTTTTCAGTTGTGTGTCGTTTAATTAGTTTGTTAGTTGCAGCACCCTCTTGTGGCCAGGATTGTCAATACAATGTCTTTTTAACGAGGCGTATTTTGGCCAGGAGTTGCAAAACCAATTCACTCAATTAAATTTCAAGGTGCCCCAACATGAAACGTGCAGGGAATGTAGGATTTCTGTGCTCACCGATCTTTATTCGACCGAATGTTGGACATTATGCAGTAGGTATTTCGGCATGTTTTACACAGAAGCCAAATCCGAATTGAGCCATTTTCATATGTGGGAATAAACATGGGCGGAGCTGCGTGATGACCAGGGATGGCCAGAGCCACCACTACGGCCACGCCACACCTTGCAGCAAATTTTGATATTTTCAAATTTTCCTACCTTTTTTATTTACATGGATTCCGTATTGTGAGATCCCTCGATACTCCCACAAGTTAACTGCTTATTTAAATAACGAGTTGATTTGAATGAAAACCCACGAGAGTATCTCTGAAATACTTGTTGTAGTAGAAAGGGCCTGGGGTAATTTTTGATCCAGAGTATGGCAAAGTACTACAGTATACAAAAACGACTAAAAATCAATGTTCTGACTTCAAAGATGACCTGTTTGATGAATATATGGAAGATTAATAAATACAAATTATACAGACATTGAGGAAAAATAACAGCCCTTGGGTCAGTTTGCAAAGGTCCAATTATCCTTCTCAGGGTTCATGTCCGAAAAGTAGTGCTCGTCACCCTGCGGGTTAAGAAAAAATAACGTGCGGGAAGCTTTGTTCCACTTGGGTGGCCCGAATTTGTAACCGCAATTACGATATTAATTTATTTGTGAATAAATTGGCACTGTTGTGTAAATGTATTACATGGTTGTTTTTTTTCAGCCTGAAACGCCTTACTTTACATGGTTGTTTTTTTCACAGTAAAACACCAGACTATACATGGTCGCTTTTTTCTGTAAAAACGCCTTACTATATATACATGGTCGTTTTTTTCGGCTAAAAATGCCTTACTATACATGGTCGTTTTTTCAGTTAAAAACGCCTTATTATACATGGTCGTTTTTTCAGTTAAAAACGCCTTACTATACATGGTCGTTTTTTCGGTTAAAAACGCCTTACTATACATGGTCGTTTTTTTCATCTCAAAACGCATTACTATACCATTGAACCATTTCACTCTAAAATGGTTCAATGATTTTCTGCGCCAACTGTACAAACTGTAATAGTATTGTATTCTACCACTGATCACTTTAGCTCTGCTTGAAACTATGGTTCGCTTACATTACGAAATGTCCTTCAATACCAATTTGTCATGTTCTTGTTTATGATGATATTATGCAGCGTGTTATACCGGAGACAAATTCCTTGTGTGTTCTACATACTTGGCCAATAAAGAATGATTCTGATTCTGATTCTGATTCTGATGGTCGTTTTTTTCATCTCAAAACGAACTACTATACATGGTCGTTTTTTCGGTTAAAAAGACCTTATAATACATGGTGGTTTTTTTCGATAAAAAATGCCTTACTATACATAGTCGTTTTTTTCGGCTAAAAACGCCTTACTATACATGGTCGTTTTTTTGGCTAAAAACGCCTTACTATACATGGTCGGTTTTTTTCGACTAAAAACGCCTTACTATACAAGGTTGTTTTTTTTCGGCTAAAAACGCCTTACTATACAAGGTCGTTTTTTTTTCAGCTAAAAACGCCTTACTATACATGGTCGTTTTCTTCGTTGAAAAACGCCTTACTATACATGGTCGTTTTTTCGGTAAAAAAGGCCTTACTGTACAAGGTCTTTTTGTTCAGGTTAAAACGCCTTACTATACATGGTCGTTTTTTTTCGGCTAAAAACGCCTTACTAAAGATGGTCGTTTTTTTCGGCTAAAAACGCCTTACTATACATGATCGTTTTTTTCGGCTAAAAACGCCTTACTATACATGGTCGTTTTTTTCCGCTAAAAACGCCTTACTATAGATGGTCGTTTTTTCGCTAAAACGCCTTACTAAAGATGGTCGTTTTTTTCGGCTAAAAACGCTTACTATACATGGTCGTTTTTTTCGGCTAAAAACGCCTTACTATACATGGTCGTTTTTTTCGGTTAAAAACACCTTACTATACATGGTGGGTTTTTTTGGTTAAAAACGCCTTACTATACATGGTCGTTTTTTGGGGTTAAAACGCCTTACTATACATGGTCATTTTCTTTGTTGAAAAACGCCTTACTATACGTGGTCGTTTTTTCGGTTAAAAACGCCTTACTATACATGGTCGTTTTTTCGGGTTAAAACGCCTTACTATACATGGTCATTTTCTTTGTTGAAAAACGCCTTATTATACATGGTCGTTTTTTCGGCTAAAAACGCCTTACTATACATGTTTGTTTCTTTTAGCTAAAAACGCCTTACTATACATGGTGTTTTTTTTCGGTAAAAAATGCCTTACTATACATGGTCGTTTTTTCAGTTAAAAACGCCTTGCTATACATGGTCGTTTTTTCGGTTAAAAACACCTTACTATACATGGTCGTTTTTTCGGGTTAAAACGCCTTACTATACATGGTCGTTTTTTTCGGGTTAAAACGCCTTACTATACATGGTCATTTTTTTCGGGTTAAAACGCCTTACTATACATGGTCGTTTTTGGTTGAAAAACGCCTTACTATACATGGTCGTTTTTTTCGGGTTAAAATGCCTTACTATACATGGTCGTTTTCTTTGTTGAAAAACGCCTTACTATACATGGTCGTTTTTTCGGTTAAAAACGCCTTACTATGCATGGTCGTTTTTTCAGTTAAAAACGCCTTACTATACATGGTCGTTTTTGGTTAAAAACGCCTTACTATACATGGTTGTTTTTTCGGTTAAAACGCCTTACTATACATGGTCGTTTTTTGGTTAAAACGCCTTACTATACATGGTCGTTTTTTCGGTTAAAACGCCTTACTATACATGGTCGTTTTTTCGGTTAAAACGCCTTACTATACATGGTCGTTTTTTCAGTTAAAAACGCCTTACTATACATGGTCGTTTTTTTTGTTAAAAACGCCTTACTATACATGGTCGTTTTTCGGTTAAAACGCCTTACTATACATGGTCGTTTTTGGTTAAAAACGCCTTACTATACATGGTCGTTTTTTTCCGGTTAAAACGCCTTACTATACATGGTCGTTTTCTTTGTTGAAAAACGCCTTACTATACATGGTCGTTTTCTTTGTTGAAAAACGCCTTACTATACATGGTCGTTTTTTCGGTTAAAAACGCCTTACTATACATGGTCGTTTTTTCGGTTAAAACGCCTTACTATACATGGTCGTTTTTCGGTTAAAAACGCCTTACTATACATGGTCGTTTTTCAGTTAAAACGCCTTACTATACATGGTCGTTTTTTCGGTTAAAAACGCCTTACTATACATGGTCGTTTTTTCGGTTAAAACGCCTTACTATACATGGTCGTTTTCTTTGTTGAAAAACGCCTTACTATACATGGTCGTTTTTTCGGTTAAAAACGCCTTACTATACATGGTCGTTTTTTTCGGGTTAAAACGCCTTACTATACATGGTCGTTTTTTTCGGGTTAAAACGCCTTACTATACATGGTCGTTTTCTTTGTTGAAAAACGCCTTACTATACATGGTCGTTTTCTTTGTTGAAAAACGCCTTACTATACATGGTCGTTTTTTCGGTTAAAAACGCCTTACTATACATGGTCGTTTTTTCGGTTAAAAACGCCTTACTATACATGGTCGTTTTTTTGTTGAAAACGCCTTACTATACATGGTCGTTTTTTTGTTGAAAACGCCTTACTATACATGGTCGTTTTTTGGTTAAAACGCCTTACTATACATGGTCGTTTTTTCGTTAAAAACGCCTTACTATACATGGTCGTTTTTTCGTTAAAACGCCTTACTATACATGGTCGTTTTTTTGTTAAAACGCCTTACTATACATGGTCGTTTTTCGGTTAAAAACGCCTTACTATACATGGTCGTTTTTCGTTAAAACGCCTTACTATACATGGTCGTTTTTTCAGTTAAAACGCCTTACTATACATGGTCGTTTTTCGGTTAAAACGCCTTACTATACATGGTCGTTTTTTCGGTTAAAACGCCTTACTATACATGGTCGTTTTTTCGGGTTAAAACGCCTTACTATACATGGTCGTTTTTTCGGTTAAAACGCCTTACTATACATGGTCGTTTTTGGTTAAAACGCCTTACTATACATGGTCGTTTTTCGGGTTAAAACGCCTTACTATACATGGTCGTTTTTCGGTTAAAACGCCTTACTATACATGGTCGTTTTTTCGTTAAAACGCCTTACTATACATGGTCGTTTTTCGGTTAAAACGCCTTACTATACATGGTCGTTTTTCGGTTAAAAACGCCTTACTATACATGGTCGTTTTTCGGTTAAAACGCCTTACTATACATGGTCGTTTTTTCGGTTAAAACGCCTTACTATACATGGTCGTTTTTTTGTTGAAAACGCCTTACTATACATGGTCGCTTTTTCGTTAAAACGCCTTACTATACATGGTCGTTTTTTCGTTAAAACGCCTTACTATACATGGTCGTTTTTCGGTTAAAACGCCTTACTATACATGGTCGTTTTTTCGGTTAAAACGCCTTACTATACATGGTCGTTTTTTTGTTAAAACGCCTTACTATACATGGTCGTTTTTTTGTTAAAAACGCCTTACTATACATGGTCGTTTTTTCGGTTAAAACGCCTTACTATACATGGTCGTTTTTTCGTTAAAACGCCTTACTATACATGGTCGTTTTTTCGGTTAAAACGCCTTACTATACATGGTCGTTTTTTCGGTTAAAACGCCTTACTATACATGGTCGTTTTTTTGTTAAAACGCCTTACTATACATGGTCGTTTTTTTGTTAAAACGCCTTACTATACATGGTCGTTTTTCGGTTAAAACGCCTTACTATACATGGTCGTTTTTCGTTAAAACGCCTTACTATACATGGTCGTTTTTCGGTTAAAACGCCTTACTATACATGGTCGTTTTTCGGTTAAAACGCCTTACTATACATGGTCGTTTTTCGTTAAAACGCCTTACTATACATGGTCATTTTTTTGTTGAAAACGCCTTACTATACATGGTCGTTTTTCGGTTAAAACGCCTTACTATACATGGTCGTTTTTTTGTTGAAAACGCCTTACTATACATGGTCGTTTTTTGGTTAAAACGCCTTACTATACATGGTCGTTTTTTCGGTTAAAACGCCTTACTATACATGGTCGTTTTTTTGTTGAAAACGCCTTACTATACATGGTCGTTTTTCGGTTAAAACGCCTTACTATACATGGTCGTTTTTTCGGTTAAAACGCCTTACTATACATGGTCATTTTTTTGTTAAAACGCCTTACTATACATGGTCGTTTTTCGGTTAAAACGCCTTACTATACATGGTCGTTTTTCGGTTAAAACGCCTTACTATACATGGTCGTTTTTTTGTTAAAACGCCTTACTATACATGGTCGTTTTTCGGTTAAAACGCCTTACTATACATGGTCGTTTTTTCGGTTAAAACGCCTTACTATACATGGTCGTTTTTTCGGTTAAAACGCCTTACTATACATGGTCGTTTTTTCGTTAAAACGCCTTACTATACATGGTCGTTTTTTTGTTAAAACGCCTTACTATACATGGTCGTTTTTTCGGTTAAAACGCCTTACTATACATGGTCGTTTTTCGGTTAAAACGCCTTACTATACATGGTCGTTTTTTCGGTTAAAACGCCTTACTATACATGGTCGTTTTTTTGTTAAAACGCCTTACTATACATGGTCGTTTTTTCGGTTAAAACGCCTTACTATACATGGTCGTTTTTCGGTTAAAACGCCTTACTATACATGGTCGTTTTTTCGTTAAAACGCCTTACTATACATGGTCGTTTTTCGGTTAAAACGCCTTACTATACATGGTCGTTTTTTTGTTAAAACGCCTTACTATACATGGTCGTTTTTCGTTAAAACGCCTTACTATACATGGTCGTTTTTTTGTTAAAACGCCTTACTATACATGGTCGTTTTTCGGTTAAAACGCCTTACTATACATGGTCGTTTTTTCGTTAAAACGCCTTACTATACATGGTCGTTTTTCGGTTAAAACGCCTTACTATACATGGTCGTTTTTTTGTTAAAACGCCTTACTATACATGGTCGTTTTTTTGTTAAAACGCCTTACTATACATGGTCGTTTTTTTGTTAAAACGCCTTACTATACATGGTCGTTTTTCGGTTAAAACGCCTTACTATACATGGTCGTTTTTTTGTTAAAAACGCCTTACTATACATGGTCGTTTTTTCGGTTAAAACGCCTTACTATACATGGTCGTTTTTCGTTAAAACGCCTTACTATACATGGTCGTTTTTTGGTTAAAACGCCTTACTATACATGGTCGTTTTTGGTTAAAACGCCTTACTATACATGGTCGTTTTTTTTGTTAAAACGCCTTACTATACATGGTCGTTTTTTGGTTAAAACGCCTTACTATACATGGTCGTTTTTTGGTTAAAAACGCCTTACTATACATGGTCGTTTTTCGGTTAAAACGCCTTACTATACATGGTCGTTTTTTTGTTAAAACGCCTTACTATACATGGTCGTTTTTTTGTTAAAACGCCTTACTATACATGGTCGTTTTTTCGGTTAAAACGCCTTACTATACATGGTCGTTTTTCGGTTAAAACGCCTTACTATACATGGTCGTTTTTTTGTTAAAACGCCTTACTATACATGGTCGTTTTTTTGTTAAAAACGCCTTACTATACATGGTCGTTTTTTCGGTTAAAACGCCTTACTATACATGGTCGTTTTTCGGTTAAAACGCCTTACTATACATGGTCGTTTTTTCGGTTAAAACGCCTTACTATACATGGTCGTTTTTTTGTTAAAACGCCTTACTATACATGGTCGTTTTTGGTTAAAAACGCCTTACTATACATGGTCGTTTTTCGGTTAAAACGCCTTACTATACATGGTCGTTTTTTGGTTAAAAACGCCTTACTATACATGGTCGTTTTTCGGTTAAAACGCCTTACTATACATGGTCGTTTTTTTGTTGAAAACGCCTTACTATACATGGTCGTTTTTTCGGTTAAAACGCCTTACTATACATGGTCGTTTTTTCGTTAAAAACGCCTTACTATACATGGTCGTTTTTTGGTTAAAACGCCTTACTATACATGGTCGTTTTTTCGGTTAAAACGCCTTACTATACATGGTCGTTTTTTTGTTAAAACGCCTTACTATACATGGTCGTTTTTTTGTTAAAACGCCTTACTATACATGGTCGTTTTTGGTTAAAACGCCTTACTATACATGGTCGTTTTTCGGTTAAAACGCCTTACTATACATGGTCGTTTTTTCGGTTAAAACGCCTTACTATACATGGTCGTTTTTTGGTTAAAACGCCTTACTATACATGGTCGTTTTTTGTTAAAAACGCCTTACTATACATGGTCGTTTTTTTGTTAAAAACGCCTTACTATACATGGTCGTTTTTCGGTTAAAAACGCCTTACTATACATGGTCGTTTTTTCGTTAAAACGCCTTACTATACATGGTCGTTTTTCGGTTAAAACGCCTTACTATACATGGTCGTTTTTCGGTTAAAACGCCTTACTATACATGGTCGTTTTTTGGTTAAAACGCCTTACTATACATGGTCGTTTTTTTGTTAAAACGCCTTACTATACATGGTCGTTTTTGGTTAAAAACGCCTTACTATACATGGTCGTTTTTTTGTTAAAACGCCTTACTATACATGGTCGTTTTTTGTTAAAAACGCCTTACTATACATGGTCGTTTTTCGGTTAAAACGCCTTACTATACATGGTCGTTTTTTTGTTAAAACGCCTTACTATACATGGTCGTTTTTCGGTTAAAACGCCTTACTATACATGGTCGTTTTTTCGTTAAAACGCCTTACTATACATGGTCGTTTTTTTGTTAAAACGCCTTACTATACATGGTCGTTTTTTGGTTAAAACGCCTTACTATACATGGTCGTTTTTTGGTTAAAACGCCTTACTATACATGGTCGTTTTTTTGTTAAAAACGCCTTACTATACATGGTCGTTTTTCGGTTAAAACGCCTTACTATACATGGTCGTTTTTCGGTTAAAACGCCTTACTATACATGGTCGTTTTTCGGTTAAAACGCCTTACTATACATGGTCGTTTTTTCGTTAAAAACGCCTTACTATACATGGTCGTTTTTTTGTTAAAACGCCTTACTATACATGGTCGTTTTTTCGGTTAAAACGCCTTACTATACATGGTCGTTTTTCGGTTAAAACGCCTTACTATACATGGTCGTTTTTCGGTTAAAACGCCTTACTATACATGGTCGTTTTTTTGTTAAAACGCCTTACTATACATGGTCGTTTTTTGGTTAAAAACGCCTTACTATACATGGTCGTTTTTTCGTTAAAACGCCTTACTATACATGGTCGTTTTTTCGTTAAAAACGCCTTACTATACATGGTCGTTTTTTCGGTTAAAACGCCTTACTATACATGGTCGTTTTTTTGTTAAAACGCCTTACTATACATGGTCGTTTTTTGGTTAAAACGCCTTACTATACATGGTCGTTTTTTGTTAAAACGCCTTACTATACATGGTCGTTTTTTGGTTAAAACGCCTTACTATACATGGTCGTTTTTTCGGTTAAAACGCCTTACTATACATGGTCGTTTTTCGGTTAAAACGCCTTACTATACATGGTCGTTTTTTTGTTAAAACGCCTTACTATACATGGTCGTTTTTTTGTTAAAACGCCTTACTATACATGGTCGTTTTTTTGTTAAAACGCCTTACTATACATGGTCGTTTTTTTGTTAAAACGCCTTACTATACATGGTCGTTTTTCGGTTAAAACGCCTTACTATACATGGTCGTTTTTTTGTTAAAAACGCCTTACTATACATGGTCGTTTTTCGGTTAAAACGCCTTACTATACATGGTCGTTTTTTCGGTTAAAACGCCTTACTATACATGGTCGTTTTTCGGTTAAAACGCCTTACTATACATGGTCGTTTTTTGGTTAAAACGCCTTACTATACATGGTCGTTTTTTGTTAAAACGCCTTACTATACATGGTCGTTTTTTTGGTTAAAACGCCTTACTATACATGGTCGTTTTTTGGTTAAAACGCCTTACTATACATGGTCGTTTTTCGGTTAAAACGCCTTACTATACATGGTCGTTTTTTGTTAAAACGCCTTACTATACATGGTCGTTTTTTTGTTAAAACGCCTTACTATACATGGTCGTTTTTTGGTTAAAACGCCTTACTATACATGGTCGTTTTTGGTTAAAACGCCTTACTATACATGGTCGTTTTTTTGTTAAAACGCCTTACTATACATGGTCGTTTTTTTGTTAAAACGCCTTACTATACATGGTCGTTTTTCGGTTAAAACGCCTTACTATACATGGTCGTTTTTTCGTTAAAACGCCTTACTATACATGGTCGTTTTTTGGTTAAAACGCCTTACTATACATGGTCGTTTTTTTGTTAAAACGCCTTACTATACATGGTCGTTTTTGGTTAAAAACGCCTTACTATACATGGTCGTTTTTCGGTTAAAACGCCTTACTATACATGGTCGTTTTTTCGGTTAAAACGCCTTACTATACATGGTCGTTTTTCGGTTAAAACGCCTTACTATACATGGTCGTTTTTCGGTTAAAACGCCTTACTATACATGGTCGTTTTTTCGGTTAAAACGCCTTACTATACATGGTCGTTTTTCGGTTAAAACGCCTTACTATACATGGTCGTTTTTGGTTAAAACGCCTTACTATACATGGTCGTTTTTTTCGGTTAAAACGCCTTACTATACATGGTCGTTTTTCGGTTAAAACGCCTTACTATACATGGTCGTTTTTCGGTTAAAACGCCTTACTATACATGGTCGTTTTTCGGTTAAAACGCCTTACTATACATGGTCGTTTTTCGGTTAAAACGCCTTACTATACATGGTCGTTTTTTCGGTTAAAACGCCTTACTATACATGGTCGTTTTTTCGGTTAAAACGCCTTACTATACATGGTCGTTTTTTTGTTAAAACGCCTTACTATACATGGTCGTTTTTCGGTTAAAACGCCTTACTATACATGGTCGTTTTTCGGTTAAAACGCCTTACTATACATGGTCGTTTTTCGGTTAAAACGCCTTACTATACATGGTCGTTTTTTCGGTTAAAACGCCTTACTATACATGGTCGTTTTTTGGTTAAAACGCCTTACTATACATGGTCGTTTTTTTGTTAAAACGCCTTACTATACATGGTCGTTTTTCGGTTAAAACGCCTTACTATACATGGTCGTTTTTCGGTTAAAACGCCTTACTATACATGGTCGTTTTTTCGGTTAAAACGCCTTACTATACATGGTCGTTTTTCGGTTAAAACGCCTTACTATACATGGTCGTTTTTTTGTTAAAACGCCTTACTATACATGGTCGTTTTTTTGTTAAAACGCCTTACTATACATGGTCGTTTTTCGGTTAAAAACGCCTTACTATACATGGTCGTTTTTCGGTTAAAACGCCTTACTATACATGGTCGTTTTTCGGTTAAAACGCCTTACTATACATGGTCGTTTTTTGGTTAAAACGCCTTACTATACATGGTCGTTTTTCGGTTAAAACGCCTTACTATACATGGTCGTTTTTTTGTTAAAACGCCTTACTATACATGGTCGTTTTTCGGTTAAAACGCCTTACTATACATGGTCGTTTTTTTGTTAAAACGCCTTACTATACATGGTCGTTTTTTCGTTAAAACGCCTTACTATACATGGTCGTTTTTCGGTTAAAACGCCTTACTATACATGGTCGTTTTTTGTTAAAACGCCTTACTATACATGGTCGTTTTTTCGTTAAAACGCCTTACTATACATGGTCGTTTTTCGGTTAAAACGCCTTACTATACATGGTCGTTTTTTTGTTAAAACGCCTTACTATACATGGTCGTTTTTCGGTTAAAACGCCTTACTATACATGGTCGTTTTTCGGTTAAAACGCCTTACTATACATGGTCGTTTTTTTGTTAAAACGCCTTACTATACATGGTCGTTTTTTCGGTTAAAACGCCTTACTATACATGGTCGTTTTTCGGTTAAAACGCCTTACTATACATGGTCGTTTTTCGGTTAAAACGCCTTACTATACATGGTCGTTTTTCGGTTAAAACGCCTTACTATACATGGTCGTTTTTGTTAAAACGCCTTACTATACATGGTCGTTTTTCGGTTAAAACGCCTTACTATACATGGTCGTTTTTCGGTTAAAACGCCTTACTATACATGGTCGTTTTTCGGTTAAAACGCCTTACTATACATGGTCGTTTTTTGTTAAAACGCCTTACTATACATGGTCGTTTTTCGGTTAAAACGCCTTACTATACATGGTCGTTTTTCGGTTAAAACGCCTTACTATACATGGTCGTTTTTCGGTTAAAACGCCTTACTATACATGGTCGTTTTTTCGGTTAAAACGCCTTACTATACATGGTCGTTTTTTGTTAAAACGCCTTACTATACATGGTCGTTTTTCGGTTAAAACGCCTTACTATACATGGTCGTTTTTTTGTTAAAACGCCTTACTATACATGGTCGTTTTTCGGTTAAAACGCCTTACTATACATGGTCGTTTTTGGTTAAAACGCCTTACTATACATGGTCGTTTTTTGGTTAAAACGCCTTACTATACATGGTCGTTTTTTTGTTAAAACGCCTTACTATACATGGTCGTTTTTTGTTAAAACGCCTTACTATACATGGTCGTTTTTTGTTAAAACGCCTTACTATACATGGTCGTTTTTCGGTTAAAACGCCTTACTATACATGGTCGTTTTTTTGTTAAAACGCCTTACTATACATGGTCGTTTTTCGGTTAAAACGCCTTACTATACATGGTCGTTTTTCGGTTAAAACGCCTTACTATACATGGTCGTTTTTTCGGTTAAAACGCCTTACTATACATGGTCGTTTTTGTTAAAACGCCTTACTATACATGGTCGTTTTTCGGTTAAAACGCCTTACTATACATGGTCGTTTTTCGGTTAAAACGCCTTACTATACATGGTCGTTTTTTTGTTAAAACGCCTTACTATACATGGTCGTTTTTCGGTTAAAACGCCTTACTATACATGGTCGTTTTTTCGGGTTAAAACGCCTTACTATACATGGTCGTTTTTTTGTTAAAACGCCTTACTATACATGGTCGTTTTTCGGTTAAAACGCCTTACTATACATGGTCGTTTTTCGGTTAAAACGCCTTACTATACATGGTCGTTTTTTTGTTAAAACGCCTTACTATACATGGTCGTTTTTTCGTTAAAACGCCTTACTATACATGGTCGTTTTTCGGTTAAAACGCCTTACTATACATGGTCGTTTTTTTGTTAAAACGCCTTACTATACATGGTCGTTTTTGGTTAAAACGCCTTACTATACATGGTCGTTTTTCGGTTAAAACGCCTTACTATACATGGTCGTTTTTCGGTTAAAACGCCTTACTATACATGGTCGTTTTTTCGTTAAAACGCCTTACTATACATGGTCGTTTTTCGGTTAAAACGCCTTACTATACATGGTCGTTTTTCGGTTAAAACGCCTTACTATACATGGTCGTTTTTTCGGTTAAAACGCCTTACTATACATGGTCGTTTTTCGGTTAAAACGCCTTACTATACATGGTCGTTTTTTTGTTAAAACGCCTTACTATACATGGTCGTTTTTTCGTTAAAAACGCCTTACTATACATGGTCGTTTTTCGGTTAAAACGCCTTACTATACATGGTCGTTTTTCGGTTAAAACGCCTTACTATACATGGTCGTTTTTTCGGTTAAAACGCCTTACTATACATGGTCGTTTTTTTGTTAAAACGCCTTACTATACATGGTCGTTTTTCGGTTAAAACGCCTTACTATACATGGTCGTTTTTTTGTTAAAACGCCTTACTATACATGGTCGTTTTTCGGTTAAAACGCCTTACTATACATGGTCGTTTTTCGGTTAAAACGCCTTACTATACATGGTCGTTTTTTGGTTAAAACGCCTTACTATACATGGTCGTTTTTTTGTTAAAACGCCTTACTATACATGGTCGTTTTTTTGTTAAAACGCCTTACTATACATGGTCGTTTTTCGGTTAAAACGCCTTACTATACATGGTCGTTTTTCGGTTAAAACGCCTTACTATACATGGTCGTTTTTTTGTTAAAACGCCTTACTATACATGGTCGTTTTTGGTTAAAACGCCTTACTATACATGGTCGTTTTTCGGTTAAAACGCCTTACTATACATGGTCGTTTTTTGGTTAAAACGCCTTACTATACATGGTCGGTTAAAACGCCTTACTATACATGGTCGTTTTTGGTTAAAACGCCTTACTATACATGGTCGTTTTTCGGTTAAAACGCCTTACTATACATGGTCGTTTTTTGTTAAAACGCCTTACTATACATGGTCGTTTTTCGGTTAAAACGCCTTACTATACATGGTCGTTTTTCGGTTAAAACGCCTTACTATACATGGTCGTTTTTTTGTTAAAACGCCTTACTATACATGGTCGTTTTTCGGTTAAAACGCCTTACTATACATGGTCGTTTTTCGGTTAAAACGCCTTACTATACATGGTCGTTTTTTCATGGTCGTTAAAACGCCTTACTATACATGGTCGTTTTTCGGTTAAAACGCCTTACTATACATGGTCGTTTTTCGGTTAAAACGCCTTACTATACATGGTCGTTTTTTCGGTTAAAACGCCTTACTATACATGGTCGTTTTTCGGTTAAAACGCCTTACTATACATGGTCGTTTTTCGGTTAAAACGCCTTACTATACATGGTCGTTTTTGGTTAAAACGCCTTACTATACATGGTCGTTTTTCGGTTAAAACGCCTTACTATACATGGTCGTTTTTTCGGTTAAAACGCCTTACTATACATGGTCGTTTTTCGGTTAAAACGCCTTACTATACATGGTCGTTTTTCGGTTAAAACGCCTTACTATACATGGTCGTTTTTTCGGTTAAAACGCCTTACTATACATGGTCGTTTTTTTGTTAAAACGCCTTACTATACATGGTCGTTTTTCGGTTAAAACGCCTTACTATACATGGTCGTTTTTCGGTTAAAACGCCTTACTATACATGGTCGTTTTTTCGGTTAAAACGCCTTACTATACATGGTCGTTTTTGGTTAAAACGCCTTACTATACATGGTCGTTTTTTCGGTTAAAACGCCTTACTATACATGGTCGTTTTTCGGTTAAAACGCCTTACTATACATGGTCGTTTTTCGGTTAAAACGCCTTACTATACATGGTCGTTTTTCGGTTAAAACGCCTTACTATACATGGTCGTTTTTCGGTTAAAACGCCTTACTATACATGGTCGTTTTTTGTTAAAACGCCTTACTATACATGGTCGTTTTTCGGTTAAAACGCCTTACTATACATGGTCGTTTTTTGGTTAAAACGCCTTACTATACATGGTCGTTTTTCGGTTAAAACGCCTTACTATACATGGTCGTTTTTCGGTTAAAACGCCTTACTATACATGGTCGTTTTTTCGGTTAAAACGCCTTACTATACATGGTCGTTTTTCGGTTAAAACGCCTTACTATACATGGTCGTTTTTCGGTTAAAACGCCTTACTATACATGGTCGTTTTTCGGTTAAAACGCCTTACTATACATGGTCGTTTTTTCGGTTAAAACGCCTTACTATACATGGTCGTTTTTCGGTTAAAACGCCTTACTATACATGGTCGTTTTTTTGTTAAAACGCCTTACTATACATGGTCGTTTTTCGGTTAAAACGCCTTACTATACATGGTCGTTTTTCGGTTAAAACGCCTTACTATACATGGTCGTTTTTCGGTTAAAACGCCTTACTATACATGGTCGTTTTTTCGTTTAAAACGCCTTACTATACATGGTCGTTTTTCGGTTAAAAACGCCTTACTATACATGGTCGTTTTTCGGTTAAAACGCCTTACTATACATGGTCGTTTTTTCGGTTAAAACGCCTTACTATACATGGTCGTTTTTTCTGTTAAAAACGCCTTACTATACATGGTCGTTTTTCAGTTAAAACGCCTTACTATACATGGTCTTACATTAAACCTGCCTTATTATACATGGTCGTTTTTTCAGGAGAGTTAAAACGCCTTACTATACATGGTCGTTTTTTTGTTAAAACGCCTTACTATACATGGTCGTTTTTCGGTTAAAAACGCCTTACTATACATGGTCGTTTTTCGTTAAAACGCCTTACTATACATGGTCGTTTTTCGGTTAAAACGCCTTACTATACATGGTCGTTTTTTTGTTAAAAACGCCTTACTATACATGGTCGTTTTTTTGTTAAAAACGCCTTACTATACATGGTCGTTTTTCGGTTAAAACGCCTTACTATACATGGTCGTTTTTTGTTAAAAACGCCTTACTATACATGGTCGTTTTTCGGTTAAAACGCCTTACTATACATGGTCGTTTTTTCGGTTAAAACGCCTTACTATACATGGTCGTTTTTCGTTAAAACGCCTTACTATACATGGTCGTTTTTCGTTAAAACGCCTTACTATACATGGTCGTTTTTTCGGTTAAAACGCCTTACTATACATGGTCGTTTTTCGGTTAAAACGCCTTACTATACATGGTCGTTTTTCGTTAAAACGCCTTACTATACATGGTCGTTTTTTCGTTAAAAACGCCTTACTATACATGGTCGTTTTTCGTTAAAACGCCTTACTATACATGGTCGTTTTTTCGGTTAAAACGCCTTACTATACATGGTCGTTTTTCGGTTAAAACGCCTTACTATACATGGTCGTTTTTTGTTAAAACGCCTTACTATACATGGTCGTTTTTCGGTTAAAACGCCTTACTATACATGGTCGTTTTTTCGGTTAAAACGCCTTACTATACATGGTCGTTTTTTCGGTTAAAACGCCTTACTATACATGGTCGTTTTTTTGTTAAAAACGCCTTACTATACATGGTCGTTTTTTTGTTAAAAACGCCTTACTATACATGGTCGTTTTTTCGTTAAAACGCCTTACTATACATGGTCGTTTTTTCGTTAAAAACGCCTTACTATACATGGTCGTTTTTGGTTAAAACGCCTTACTATACATGGTCGTTTTTTCGGTTAAAACGCCTTACTATACATGGTCGTTTTTTCGGTTAAAACGCCTTACTATACATGGTCGTTTTTTTCAGCTAAAAACGCCTTACTATACATGGTCGTTTTTTCGTTAAAACGCCTTACTATACATGGTCGTTTTTTCGTTAAAACGCCTTACTATACATGGTCGTTTTTTCGGTTAAAACGCCTTACTATACATGGTCGTTTTTCGGTTAAAACGCCTTACTATACATGGTCGTTTTTTCGTTAAAACGCCTTACTATACATGGTCGTTTTTTGTTAAAAACGCCTTACTATACATGGTCGTTTTTCGTTAAAACGCCTTACTATACATGGTCGTTTTTCGTTAAAAACGCCTTACTATACATGGTCGTTTTTCGGTTAAAACGCCTTACTATACATGGTCGTTTTTTTGTTAAAAACGCCTTACTATACATGGTCGCTTTTTTCGGTTAAAACGCCTTACTATACATGGTCGTTTTTCAGTTAAAACGCCTTACTATACATGGTCGTTTTTCGGTTAAAACGCCTTACTATACATGGTCGTTTTTTCGGTTAAAACGCCTTACTATACATGGTCGTTTTTTGGTTAAAACGCCTTACTATACATGGTCGTTTTTCGGTTAAAACGCCTTACTATACATGGTCGTTTTTTCGGTTAAAACGCCTTACTATACATGGTCGTTTTTCGGTTAAAACGCCTTACTATACATGGTCGTTTTTCGGTTAAAACGCCTTACTATACATGGTCGTTTTTTGTTAAAACGCCTTACTATACATGGTCGTTTTTCGGTTAAAACGCCTTACTATACATGGTCGTTTTTCGTTAAAACGCCTTACTATACATGGTCGTTTTTTCGTTAAAACGCCTTACTATACATGGTCGTTTTTCGTTAAAACGCCTTACTATACATGGTCGTTTTTCGGTTAAAAACGCCTTACTATACATGGTCGTTTTTCGTTAAAAACGCCTTACTATACATGGTCGTTTTTCGGTTAAAAACGCCTTACTATACATGGTCGTTTTTCGTTAAAACGCCTTACTATACATGGTCGTTTTTTCGGTTAAAACGCCTTACTATACATGGTCGTTTTTCGGTTAAAACGCCTTACTATACATGGTCGTTTTTTTGTTAAAACGCCTTACTATACATGGTCGTTTTTCGGTTAAAACGCCTTACTATACATGGTCGTTTTTCGGTTAAAACGCCTTACTATACATGGTCGTTTTTCGTTAAAAACGCCTTACTATACATGGTCGTTTTTCGTTAAAACGCCTTACTATACATGGTCGTTTTTCGCTAAAACGCCTTACTATACATGGTCGTTTTTCGTTAAAACGCCTTACTATACATGGTCGTTTTTCGTCAAACTCAGGTCCTACATGGTCAATACATTCATGTTTTCCAACTCTCCTGTTGCAACACACCTGATTCAAATGATCAGATCATCAGCAAGCTTTGCGGAAGCCTGACATTGAACCTGTTCATTAGAATCAGGTGTGTTGCAACAGGGAGAGTTGGAAAACATGCAGGGCATTGGCCCTCCAGGACCTGAGTTTGACACCTATGCTATACATGGTCGTTTTTTCGGTTAAAAACGCCTTACTATACATGGTCGTTTTTTCCGCTAAAACGCCTTACTATACATGGTCGTTTTTTCGGTTAAAAACGCCTTACTATACATGGTCGTTTTTTTGTTGAAAACGCCTTACTATACATGGTCGTTTTCTTTGTTGAAAAACGCCTTACTATACATGGTCGTTTTTTCGGTTAAACACGCCTTACTATACATGGTCGTTTTTTTTGTTGAAAAACGCCTTACTATACATGGTCGTTTTTCGTTAAAACGCCTTACTATACATGGTCGTTTTTTCGTTAAAACGCCTTACTATACATGGTCGTTTTTCGCTAAAACGCCTTACTATACATGGTCGTTTTTCGGTTAAAACGCCTTACTATACATGGTCGTTTTCTTTGTTGAAAAACGCCTTACTATACATGGTCGTTTTTCGTTAAAACGCCTTACTATACATGGTCGTTTTTCGGTTAAAAACGCCTTACTATACATGGTCGTTTTTCGTTAAAACGCCTTACTATACATGGTCGTTTTTCAGTTAAAAACGCCTTACTATACATGGTCGTTTTTCGTTAAAACGCCTTACTATACATGGTCGTTTTTTTCGGGTTAAAACGCCTTACTATACATGGTCGTTTTTTTTGTTGAAAAACGCCTTACTATACATGGTTGTTTTTTCGGTTAAAAACGCCTTACTATACATGGTTGTTTTTTCGGTTAAAAACGCCTTACTATACATGGTCGTTTTTTTCGGGTTAAAATGCCTTACTATACATGGTCGTTTTCTTTGTTGAAAAACGCCTTACTATACATGGTTGTTTTCTTTGTTGAAAAACGCCTTACTATACATGGTCGTTTTTCGTTGAAAATGCCTTACTATACATGGTCGTTTTTCGTTAAAAACGCCTTACTATACATGGTCGTTTTTTCGGTTAAAAATGCCTTACTATACATGGTCGTTTTCTTTGTTGAAAAACGCCTTACTATACATGGTTGTTTTCTTTGTTGAAAAACGCCTTACTATACATGGTCGTTTTTTCGGTTAAAAATGCCTTACTATACATGGTCGTTTTTTCGGTTAAAAACGCCTTACTATACATGGTCGTTTTTTCGGTTAAAAACGCCTTACTATACATGGTCGTTTTTTCGTTAAAACGCCTTACTATACATGGTCGTTTTTTCGGCTAAAAACGCCTTACTATACATGGTCGTTTTTTTCGGGTTAAAGCGCCTTACTTTACATGGTCGTTTTCTTTGTTGAAAAACGCCTTACTATACATCGTCGTTTTTTCGGTTAAAAACGCCTTACTATACATGGTCGTTTTTTCCGTTAAAAACGCCTTACTATACATGGTCGTTTTTTCGGCTAAAAACGCCTTACTATACATGGTTGTTTTTTTGGCAAAAACGCCTTACTATACATGGCGTTTTTTTCGGTAAAAAATGCCTTACTATACATGGTCGTTTTTTCAGTTAAAAACACCTTACTATACATGGTTGTTTTTTTTCGCCTAAAAACGCCTTACTATATATACATGGTCGTTTTCTTCGTTGAAAAACGCCTTACTATACATGGTCGTTTTTTTCGGCTAAAAACGCCTTACTATTCAACAGGAGTGTATAATATCCGGCCGGAACCGGCCCGCAAGTAGGTTTGATCAGGCCCGCAGGATAATTTAAAAGTGGAAAAAAATGCACAAAAGACACGGAATTAATATTTTTAATATGGTGCAATTCGTGGAATATCCGATGTTTTGATCAGATGAAAAGACAACATTGTTTTGATCAGAAAAGACAACAGTCTTCAGTTTGTGTCTGTCACTGAGACAGACATAAACACAACAAGCCTCATTTCATTTTTCAGAGTCTAAGGAAGATTGTTCTTCGGTCCTCTTGTTCTTGAGTCACTTCCTCACCGCCAGAGTCCGCCTACGAGCACAGACCTGCAGGCAACACTTTTTGCTCTTCTTCCTGTAATTCGCAAGGTGCTGAAGTCAAACTTTGGGCCAGCCTGAAAAGTAGGAGACATTCATTCATTCATTCATCTTCCGAACCGCTTGATCCTCACTAGGGTCGCGGGGGGTGCTGGAGCCTATCCCAGCTGTCTCCGGGCAGTAGGCGGGGGACACCCTGAATCGGTTGCCAGTCAATCGCAGGACACACAGAGACGAACAACCATCCACGCTCACACTCACACCTAGGGACAATTTAGAGCGCCCAATCAGCCTGCCATGCATGTCTTTGGAATGTGGGAGGAAACCGGAGCACCCGGAGAAAACCCACGCAAGCCCGGGGAGAACATGCAAACTCCACACAGGGAGGCCGGAGCTGGAATCGAACCCGGTACCTCTGCACTGTGAAGCCGACGTGCTAACCACTGGACCACCGGGCCGCCCTAAGTAGGAGACATTTACATTTAAAGTTTGATTACAAAGAACACTTCAGCTCAATTTCATTTTTAAACACATCACCACAATCTAACTTTAAAAAAATGTAAACAAAATTATTTTCAGTTTTTCTCTCAACTTTTTTTCTGAATTTGTTTCAATTTTTCCCCCCAATTTTTTTTTTCCAGGCAGATAAATCCAGGAAGGTGGGTGTGGCCTGGCTGGAATGATGGCTGATGATTCGCTGATAGCTGTGAAAGTGGGTGGCGATAACATGCTGTGATTGGTGGAACAGGGGAGTGGTTATGCAAATTTATGTTTGGGTTATGCAAATGAGGGCCTCGCCACGATTGGTGGATGTCAAATTGGGTGTGGTTTGGGGCAGGAATTGCAGCACTTTTGCAAAGTCCCACTTGAGCCTGGAGCTCAGACTTGCACTTGGGTCACATCAGACCTTTTCACTGTTCCCGTCGGTTTCACATGACCCAAAAGCTCGATTCCTGGAGTTTCGATTCATGTGGAGACCAACGGGAACAGTGAAAAGACTGTCTGATGTGACTGAAGCGCAAGTCTGAGATCAAGACTTCAGTCTTTGAAAAGGCTTTGAGTGAGTTGAGGATAGATTTGGTCACGATAGGCAAAGACTCAAATTCAAGTTGAACAATTTATTGGACAGAAAAGCGAACATGACAATGTAAAAGCATTTGACCAGTCAATCTTTGTGTGGGCCAGTTCAAGTTGCACGCACACAAACACTGATGACAGGCCAGAGATGGAAGCATGTGCTTGACCAGCTCATGTGTGATGTCACTGACATCTCATGACACACTAAGGGGGACATGAGCACGTCCGACTTCTCTCACTGAGAAAAAAACTAACTGCCGTGTACTCCACAACAACATGATCATACTCTTCTAGTCAAGTTTTTAAATGACATTGAAGTGGGCCAAGTTAGTCATATGTATGTATATATTGTATATATATGCATACATAGACACATTTTTAAACTAACTTGGTCCACTTCAAGGTTTAAAAACATATTCCAGAAGTGCTTGATGATGCACGGGTTGTTTATGTGGAGTTGACACTGGTGTGCAGTACACGAAGCAGAAGTTTAAGTTGAGTGAGAGACAGACAGGCGGGCGCACTCACCTCCACCTTGTGGCGCAACGTGACATCAGATATCAGCTCTTCAAGCACACCACACAGCTCAGTACTCACGCGTGTCCAAATGCAGGTTGGCGTCCTTTCCGCATGTCCTCCGAGTCTAGCGGCTGCGCCTTTGGCCCAGTAGTCTGACTAAACTGGTCAGGCAGAAAAACAAAACAAAAGTGGAAAGTCACACATTGTAGTCCATAAAAAATGTCTTTCTTTTTGAGTCAGTATTCGTAAAGTGGCAGACTTTTACTTTCAACCCGTCCATTTGCAAACGTCCCCGCACGCGCAATGCATCTGTTTGAGCGATCCACTCGCGGCTCTCTTCCCACACCTAAAGTACATTGAGCAACCTCCTTTCGCAAAACAAATGAACAAAGTCACGGGTGCATTTGTGGGAATAGTTTTGAAACAAATCAGGAGCAACATGTCGTAACAACTCTCCCCAATTGTCTACATCTCTACACTCTGAGATAAACTGCGAAGTCAGTTTAAAATGTTAAAATTACTCACTGAGAACAGGGCTTGTGAATAGCGGAAAAAACCTGCTCACTGAACCGGATGTGGTACCGTTCTTGTGTTTGTATTTGTTCTTCTTCTTGGTGAATTGGATGTCTTTAGTTCATATCGCCCCCTACTGTCCGGGAAACCACACAGGCGTTTGGCAAGCAATCTGAATCTAATTTACAATATAAAACAAGCCTGCAAAAACACAAAACACTAAATTAGGGCATATCTTGAAGAACCACAGATTTCAAGGGCAGCTGATCCCCTGAACTGGTGGAAATACCGAGCTTCCGTCTACCCCCGTTTGAGCAAAGTAATGGAGAGGATTGTGCATTGTAGCAACATCTGTCCCGTCAGAGAGGGTGTTCTCAAAGACTGGACAAATTGAAGTATTCCAAGTTGAAGTATTTAGTTTTGTTGGCTGCAAATTTAAAATAAAGCAAGGAGTAGCTTATGTTTGTTAAAATAAAGCATGGAGTAGCTTGTGTTTGTTTTGTTGACTGCTTCAGTTAATACTCACTATTTTTGTTATGATGCAGCACGTTTGATTGTTGTTGGTTGAAGTTTAATTGTGTTGCTTGTTCATTATTTGGAGCCTTTTTAATGTTCAATAAAATAAGTAAAAATACATTTCTTTGCTTGATAATTGTTGCTATTTGCAGTCAGTAGAGTGCAATATTTAGTTCACCACGTCATTTTCAAAATGTATGCTAAATTTGTCATAAATATTTAAAAGAAAGGATTAGGTTAAAAGAGCCATTTGAGAGCCAAAAAGAACCGACTCTTTTCACTGAGCGGATCCAAATGAACCGGATCACCGTAAAGAGCCGAAAATCCCATCACTAGTCGTGTGTTTATGTTGGGGATTCGGCGACTGGAGACACGGACCCTCGCCCGGCTCGAGGACGCATGTGTCGGCTACAGCAATCGCGCGGACCCTCGGCCTGCCGGGATGCGGACACGGACGATTGGGAAATGTGGTTCGCTTCAACCGGAGGATAAAATGCGGGCGCACGCCTTCGAAAAAGAAAATCAGGTAAAGTTTGGGGATGAAGAAGGAGAGGAAGATGAGGAGGAGAAAGACAAAATGGAAGAAAGTTGCTCAACTTAGTTGGCTAACCGGCTAGCCAATTTGCTAATAAACTTTTCGAACAGAGTGCTGAAAAAAATCCAAACCACACCTAACTCCAATTCCAACACATTCATCGTTTCATGTCACACTTTCTCCTCAATGAACTGAGTGCTCCGCTGCTGCAGATAATATATAAAGTAACGGAGCGAGACGCGGAGAGTCGATTCTGCTCTTCCAACATTTTACGCAATTAAACCGATCTTTTGCAAGAGATTTTAGTTTGTGAAACGTTTCCGATTTTAATTTCCCAGTTATTTGCCTACTGACGTCACTAGTTGCAACTCGCATCCGACTTTGAGTGTTTGAAATGTACCCGTTCTTAAAATATTTTTTTAATGTTAACCCCAACATATATATTTCAGTATTATTTTATTAAACATGGTTTAATCTCACCAAGACTCAAAGAAATAAATTCTCAATCGTGAGAAATTTCCCAAGGAATTTGCAAAAAAAATGTATTCCAAACATTCAAAGAAATTTCTTGACACGTGTGGGAACCCCACTCGCTCATTCTGAATATGCTTATATTTATATTTTATAATTTATATTTACTTATATACTTTTGTGCTTCTACTTCTCCCTTTCATAATTTTTGCTGCTGTAAATTGGGAATTTCTCCATTATGAGACAAATAAAGGTGATCTTATCTTCTATATTGTATATTAAAATATGACAAACATTTATAGAGAGAATGGTGAGAAATGGAATTAAAATTTTGCATGAATTCTGATCAATTTATGAAAAGATGTGACTATTTTTGGGGCGGTGTAAAAAATTAAAAGGGGAATTTCTCAAATTGTTAATTTCAACACATGATTCAAAATCATTTAAAAAAGTAAGCTTTGTGATAAATAAGATAAATACCGAAAAATCTGATAAAAATGTAAAGAAAACTTGGTTCAAAAAATGAGAGCGAGTGTTTGACAATTTGACGCTTGTTGATCAATATGTGAGTATTTCATGGAAAAACGTGTCAGTACTTGTTCCTTTAAGTTGCCGTTTGGTGTGCGCTGTTCCAGTGGGTCCTCCAATCAGCATGAACATCAGTAGAAACTGCACCCCACAGGGGGCTGGCAGTGGGCTGGCTGCGCTGGAGTCGGTTTCCATCGTAACCATCACCCTACTGGCCTGCCTGGGCAACCTTCTGATCGTGGCCACGCTCTACCGCCGCCCCTACCTGCTGACGCCCAGCAACAAATTTGTCTTCAGCTTGACTCTGTCCAACCTGCTGCTGTCAGCCCTGGTCCTGCCCTTCGTGGCCATCAGTTCAGCCAAGAGGGAGTGGGTGTTCGGCGTGGTGTGGTGTAACTTCACCGCCCTGCTCTACCTGCTCATCAGCTCGGCCAGCATGCTCACGCTGGGGGCCATCGCCATTGACAGGTTAGCACTGAGATCATGATCCATTCATGTTTACTGTCTATCCATTTGCTATCAATTGGATTCAGGCATGACCAATCAACTCACGCTTGCAGCAAGTGATATACAAGTACAGTAGTATGTTTTTTTGGGGTGGTATATTGTTTTTATTTTCTTCCATGTTGTCACCTTCTTAAAATAGAAGGTGACAACATGATGACTATATAGGGCCAGTGGCGGTTCTGGCAGGGCCACCACAAAATAGCACACGGTGCCCTGACAGGAAGATTACCTTTCCATCACGACAGGTACTACGCAGTGCTCTACCCGATGATCTACCCCATGAAGATCACAGGGAACCGGGCCGTGGTGGTGATCGCCTACGTGTGGCTCCACTCCCTGGTGGGCTGCCTGCCCCCTCTCTTCGGTTGGTCCTCCTTCGAGTTTGACTGCTTCAAGTGGACCTGCGTGGCGTCGTGGCACCGCGAGCCAACCTACACGGCCTTCTGGGTAGCCTGGTGCATCCTGCCGCCCTTCCTGGTCATGCTGGCGTGCTACGGCGTTATTTTCCGCGTGGCCCGCATTAAAGCCCGCAAGGTGCACTGTGGTACGGTGGTTGTCTCCCAAGAGGACAGCGGCGGCAGCGGCTCGCAGAGGAACGGACGCAAGAACTCGAGCACGTCGACGTCGTCCAGCGGTAGTCGGCGGAGCTTGGTGTACTCCGGGAGCCAGTGCAAGGCCTTCGTCACCATCCTGGTCGTGATCGGGACTTTCCTCATGACCTGGGGGCCCTATGTGGGTGTGGTTTGTACAGAGGCCCTGTTCGGACAGGGGAGTGTCTCCCACGGGCTGGAGACTCTGGTGGTGTGGCTGTCCTTCTGCAGCGCCGTGTGCCACCCACTCATCTACGGCCTGTGGAATAAGACTGTGAGGAAGGAGCTTCTGGGCATGTGCTTCGGTGATCGCTACTATAGAGAGTCCTTCGCCACGAGGCACAGGACCTCGCGCCTTTTCAGCATCTCCAACAGGATCACAGGTTTATGTTCAGCTAGTTTGTGCAGTTTTGATTTTCAAGTCATTTTACTGGAATTCTGGCCCCCTGTGCATTTCAAAATGCATTGAAAATATATTTTAAAAATGTTTTGAGAATGTATAATTTTTATTTTTACACTGCGCATCTGTAAACAACAGTAATCTTAACATAAGCTTTCACGACTCATTCAAGGGAACCATTTTTACAAATCACCCATTATGAAAATTAAAAATGCAAACAAACCTTGATTTTTGTAAACCATTCTCATAAGTCTGATTAAAACCAACGAAATATATTCCATAGCAAATAATGTAAATTATGTTGAAAATTTAAAAATATCCAACTCCTTAAAATATTCTCAACATTTCTGTCGTGTTCCATGAAAGCAGACCAATTATTTTTGCGTATAGCTAAAATAAGACATTTGCAAACATCTTGTATTTTGGAAAACCAATGATCATGTTTATCTATTTTATGACATGTTACAGACCAGTTACTAAATCCTACCGAGTCCACCTTGGTGCATGGTCTTGTCCATCGGTAAAAAAAAAAAAGTTTTTTTTAAATCAAGCAACCGAAATTTAAAAATGTATTATCATCTGATTCATCAATAGATGTTCAAGTTATAATTTTGTTTTCACCAGACTTGGGACTGTCGCCCCATCTGACGGCCATGTTGGCAGGAGGCGGCCAGCTTCTGACCCCAGGGAGTAGCACTGGAGACACCGGCTTCAGTTTTACTCAGGACTCGTGTAAGTGTCGCGCACACACCACGCAGTGAAAATATTTTTCAAGGAGAATCTTCCCATTGCTGTACTTGTATATGCAGTATATTATACGCATTGCACAAAGCAGAAGAAAATAGTCCAAAGCAAGGTGTGCACATTTCCTTTTAACACTGTTGCTTCCAAGACTTAAGTAGCCTACATTTAATGTCAGGTCATTGTTTTTTGATGCTTTAGTCCAGCAAATGTCAGATACTTCAAGACTTTTACTCAAGTACTATTCTACAAGGTGACTTGAACTTGCACCTGTTAATTTCTGATAGGATATTAGACTACTCTTTCTACATTTTCTCTACTTTATTTGCACCCCCCCACACCCTCCCAAAAATGTACATTAATCCCTCGTTTATCGTGGTTAATGGGGACCAAAACCAACCGCGATAAACGAAAATCTGCGAAGTAGCGACCAATAAACATATACAGGTAAATTAAAAAAAATATATATATATATATATATATTTTTTTTTAAGTCCGCAAAAAGTCTGCAAACGGTCCGCGAGAAACTGCAAAACAGCGAATCACATAGAGCAACATATACAGTACTGTACTCCATGTATATGATTTTTTTTTTTTTAATGAATATGTTTGAAAAAAATCCGCGATGCACTGAAGCCTCGATAAAAGAACCGCAAGATAGCGAGGGATCACTGTATTACTACCTGGGTTAGACACGTATTGTCTGCCATCTAGTGGATAATGTCATTATTTTGCCTGTCAGCACTAAGTAGCTTGGCTCATGACAGGTCGGGAAACACTATACTGTGTTAGTTAAAACATTGTTCATAAATAATTGATGATGGATTGTTTGATCATGGAACAGTTTGTTTCCTTTGTTACTATTTTGGATATTTGAACACCCCCATCCCTTCATTTGCATGGTCACCCCCACAGGTACAGATGTGATGCTGCTAGACAACTTTTCCACTGATGGCTCCTGCCATCCACATTATTCCTTCAATCCGTCTGGGAAGAGGAGGAGCTCTGTCACGTTTGAAGACCAGGTGGAGCATTCCAAAGGTATTCGACAGCCCACCCACCCCCACCGCTAAAAGCAGCTCCTACTTTAGTAAAAGAAGAAGTACCCTTGTGCTCACCCACCCGCTTCTTCCTCTACACAGCTGAGCATGCAGCGTCAGTGCAGGTCCACGCTGAGGTCCACAAGTCACTGGACACCTTCGCCTCCTGCCTGGCCAAAGCCATAGAGAGCGACGCCAAGCTCACCCTCTTCGGGGACATTTTGGCTGCTCCGGCGAGTCTCTTCACGGCCCGGGTCGCACCCAGGCCCAGATATTTGGACGGTCAGAGACTGAGGCTGGAAAGCATCGACGAAGGAATCGTCAAAGACGACAATGACGAGCGGGACTCCGAGACGAAGCCAGCCTGAGGTCAGCCAGCCGGTCTGTTCGCAATCTTCCACAGGGATCATTCAGACTGTGAACAATTTTATGTGAAAGACTGAAAAGACATCCTTTATTCCTACATTCACACTCAAATGTTACTCGAAATCCATTCGACCAAGTACTGCAGTAGCACCTAGCTTTGTCAATGAAAAATTATCAACAACATGTAGCGCTAAGTTGGTACCGTGCAGCGATAGCTTACTTGATACACTTGATGATTGCTATCGAACCTTCAAAGTGGAACACAATTTGGTGCAATAGTTGAATTCCAAATTGCTCCAACTACAGAGCATTTTTAATATGGGAAATATTATCTTAAAAAGATAAATGTAGAGTCGATTACAGGCGAAAACCATCACCACAAGTGTAAAAAAACTAGTCAATAAAGGGCATTGACCAACTGTAAAAAATACAACGAGTAAATCTTCTCACACGTTACGGACACCTGATATGTATTCAAACGAGAGACAGGAAGGCGTTTCTGACCACTGTCCCGTGCAGTGGGGCAAAAAAAACAAAACAAAACAAACCCAAAGAACCCAAAACATACTTGTGGAGTTAATACTTGAGATGCAAACTGAATCGAAGGCTTTTGATTTTTGAGGTACAGTCTTGCAAAATGTACAAAGTTTTAGAACATTGCACATAAGATGTTCCACTGCGCAAGCCGTGTGTTGTGTGTGTGTGTGTGTGTGTGTGTGTGTGTAAGGTGCACATTTTCTCAGTGTGTGTTTTAAATCTGACGCCAGAGTCCCGAACGAAACTCTGGGAGGATGTTATTCGGAAAACATTTAAATGAGCACATTGATAGCGCTTCAGTCTTACCTCATAGGTTGTATTTTGAATTGTTTTTTTTATAAAGTGAGATGTAACCTTTGATTTTCACCACATTGTAACTAAGACTTGTATCAAGTTTCTATTAAAAAGTTTGATACGAGTGCTGTTTTGTTCACGTCACATGGAGTGCACATGCAATGAGTCAACCAAATGATGTTGCGGCAGCGCGTTTTTCACGCGGACATCTTTCAGATGCCTTGTAGCTTTATTTTTTTTCTCCAAATTTGTAAAAGATTTTATCCACATAAGCCATAATATTTTTTGTTCTCCTCTCTCCAACAAAAGCCAAAGCAAGTACCCCTCGTTTACATCGCTCCAAGTCCAAGTTAACACTGAAAACCAATGATGCTGTCTTCTGACATAAGAATATTGCACTTAATCTCACACACCACCCACCTCTCACAGCTGACGTATAAGGACACCTTTGCATTCAAGCACACGTAGTTCACCCTTTCACATAAACATTGGTAAGAAAGTCTCTTAAAAAAAAAAAGTGGTGGGAAGTGGGGTTTCAAAAGGTAGTATTCTACACTTGTACAAAGAAGTGCTCTCCAGCAAAAATAAAATAAAATAAAAAATAAGTCACCCGCCTATGGCTCGTCCTCGTTTTCTTGGCCTGAACCTTCAGAGCGTTCGCCTTCGAGACGATCTGGAAAAAGGTCAGAAGTTTGAGCGTGCGGAGGTAAAAAGTTGAAGAGCATGTGCAAAATGTGTACCTGATCGGATGTGATTGAGGGACGCCAGCATTCGCAGCATGAAGGAAGCAGGCACTGTGATTGTGTTCCTCGTCTCCTCCAGCATCAGCTCATTCCTTGTTATCACCTGGCAGAGGGAGCCAGCAAAAGGGGAAAAATGTTTTAAAGGGGATATATTATGAAAATGTTCCTTTTGAATGGCTTGTATAAAAATAGTTGAGTGCCTGTCCACCCGTCAAGTAAAATTAAGCACTTAAATACAGTAAATGTTTGACAGGCAGTTTTCTGAAAATGTGCCCGTGAAACAAACGTTCCACACTTCTGCATAAAACATTGGGGTTAATTTACAGAACAACCGCTACCAAGATTCTCCGCCCATGACACGTCAGCAAGGCTGGCCAAAGTTCCAAGGCCACTTTTGAGTGTCATCTGAAAAGCAAATCATGCATCACCCACCACGGGTTCGACACCACTTGCTGTCATTACAATGGAAAATGGGAAGCAGAGCCTTCCGGAGCTGAGATTCAAACCCAGAACCTGAAAACTGTGAGGCACACATGCTATCTCCACAATAATTTGCTTGCATTTTACGGCTGGCTATTGTACAGACTTTTCAACTTAGGTCATCGCTGAAGTCTCAATTGTCGTACCTCATCAGCAAGAACCCTGTTGAAAGATGGCGACTGCTCCAGTGGGGACCAGATCTTGATGTTGTAGTCTATTCCGGACGAGGCCAAAACTGGACAGGAATAGGGAAACAATGAATGCGGTGGAGTGATGGGAGAAGGTTCCGAGCGGGTTCCGAGAGGGACTCACTGGGGTCGTAGGGGTGCGGCTGTAGACAGTTGACCACGTGGTTGTCTGCCTCCAACAGCATGAGGTGCTCGGCGGTGTGCCGGTCCCAGATGAAGATGTGGCCGCAGTCGGAGCCGCTCATCACGAACTTGTTGCCCCAGAAGCAGGACTCCTTTATCTGGCACAAGAAAAACACAAGTCGACTTCCTATTTAAACATGACTGGTTTAGAGATTAGAATTCAAAAGTGTGAAATATATACGTTTAACTTTACACCTTCAATTGTCACCTTCAACGTTGCCTGTACACTTATGGAAATTTGTTTCACCATAAAAAAATATTCCAAATGCTGTAATTACAAACAAAATGATTATTAACATGCCATACGGTGCCCTAGTGGTGAGCGCTCTGCTTCATAGCTCTTAAATTCTGGGTTTGAATCTCGGCTCTGGCCTTCCTGTGTGCAGTTTGCATGTTCTCCCCGCTCTTGTGCAAGGTTTTCTCCGAGTACTCCGACTTCATCCCGCATTGCAAAAAACACAAACGTTAGGTTCGTTGAAGACTCTTAAATTGGGCATGAATGCGATTGATAGGCGAGCAGTCTCGGGTCCCTCACTCAAAATCAGCTGGATTAGGCTCAAGCTCCTGTGTGACCCCCCCCTCCTGAGGTCAAGCGCTCCAGAAAACGGAGGCAGAAAGCAGCCGGGTGCGTACCATCGTGCGAGAGTTGCGGTGGCCCTTGTACACCATTTTGACCGAGGGCCTCCTGATGTTCTGCGTCTCGCTCTCCTCCATCTCTCTTCTCTCCTTCCTCCTGCGAAACAGCTCCTGGATGCGAGCCGCCGCCGAACGTCTGGAACGCGAGGACAGGGTGTGAGTCAACACGCGCGCTGCTTTTTAGTAACGTCATGCTTCTGATTTTGACTAAATCAAGCTTGTAACAGACAAAAAAAAAAGGTCACTGGAACTCAAGCTCACAATATCATGACCTCAGCGTAGGGTTGGGGCAAAATATTGTAGTGTCTCACATTGTTTGATACAGTATCCACACATACATTGGTATGTCTTCCTCATCTTTAGGTTGCGACTGCCTTTGCCATAATTTGACCAAGTATTATGTAAACAACCTTTAAAAACATGGTTCATTACACATATTAGATTCCATTTCTCTTACCTTATTATTACTGTATATGTTTTATGTTATGTTCAATAAAACCAAACCAAACCATTTCAGTTTTCAGGGTTCATACCCTGAAAACTTAATTTGACAACCATAAGCCATTATCAAGTGGCTTAAGGTAGTCAAATTGAAGACTTAGACTTTTTCAAGCCACTTGCCTGAAATGAGCTACCCCAACTGTCACATATACACACAACTAAATGTTTATTCATGGTTCAACTGATTAAAAACTAGATTATGCTCCTAAAATGCAAGACGTCGTGAATTAATCAAAAACTGGCATTTATAGGACATTTGAAGTGAATTCAATGTTATTGAAGGAAAATTAAAACTGCCATTTGTGAAACCCAATGTCCTGTATTGACACCGATTAAGAAGCCAACGCTTTGGGATACTGATTATTGCCAAGAATTACCAGTAGCAGCTTTGCTCAAACTAGCTTAAATAATGTTATTATTAAGAATTATTGATATTCATTGATGTGATGGCACTGACCATGTTAATGATATCTCACAAAATAAATTGGGAAACAGATCAATACCAAGATACAACAACACTTCACAAACATCGAAAGGGTTTCAAATGCTCACTTTGACAACATTCCTAGAAAAATCTCAATGTCCCATCACTGTTGAGTTACTGTCAGAACAAGCCTACGAGCTAACTTTTGTGGTCCTTGGGGGCTACCTGGTGTCTGTGGGTACCTTGTCGGTGACTCCTGCTCTACAGTAATAAAACCCATGTGTTATTACTTTGTATGAGTATGATTATTTGTTTTATATTATGTGAGAGGATGTGTCTATTTTTAGATTCAATAACATGTGATACGCTTGACGCGCATCAATATTTACATCAAAATCATAATTTTGGGAGCGGAGGGTGGGGTTGCAATATATTAATTATTGGGCGATAAGATGGTCGACTGGTTAAGCACGTTCCCCCCACAGCGCAGAGGTGCAGGATTCGATTCCTGGTTCCAGCCGTCCTGTCTGGAGTTTGCATATTCTCCCCGTGCATTTGTGAGTTTTCTCCGGTTTCCTCCCACATTCCAAAAGCATGCATGGCAGGTTAATGGAACACTCCAACTTGTCCTGAGGTGTGATTGTGATTGCGAGTGGTTGTTTGACTCTGTGTGCCCTGCAATTGGCTGGCAACCAGTTCAGGATGGTACCCCGCCTGCTGCCCCAAAACGGCTGGGTTAGGCTCCTGCACGCCCCCCTGACCCTTGTGAGGATAAGTGGCTCCGAAAATGGATGGATATTTTTTTTTTCCACAATCGCTGTACTGTGATACAATAGTATATACTAACTGACATGACAATTTGGATTGTTGATCTTTTTCTTAATTTGCATTTCAGAGGCACTGGATTGGGTCTCAACAAATACACAAAATCAAGTAACTGGGACTCGGACGCAAAATAATAAAAATAAAATTGTGATCGGGACAACCCAGTAGATCACCCTGCGATTCCCACCCCTACTTGGGTCAATAATATATCCTTGTCCATCAGTAGTTTGAGTCTGGCTCGGTGCATCACACACTCAGTGGCGTGAGTACCTACATGCAGTTAGTTTGATGTGTGTGCATAGTAGTTGCCCTCATGACACACAATGTTACCTGATCATTCTATCTCCTACAGCAGATCCTCTGGAATTTAGTCTAAATGTGCAGTATGACAAACAATGATAACATTTGACAAATGTGAAAAAGCAGATATTGAGATTGTGAGAGTCCAGCTGTCGAACGTACCTTTGGCCCTGTCCTCGAAACCTGGCTGATGGGATCAGGATGGGGTCGTCGTCGCTGTCGTCAGAGTCCTGGTTCCTCCTTGCGGGCTGGCTCCGGTTCTCATCCACCACCGAGACCACATCTGGCCCATCCTCCCCCGGGGGTTCTCGTCTCCGGCAGTCCCCCGAAGTTTCCGCCGGCGGATCAGCAGGACTCCTCTCTTCAGACGAGCCTCCTTCAGTTGGCTCACCGGTGGCCGGCCTGTGGTGAGCACCGGAGCAGGAGGGGTCGCACAGGGGATCTATGTTCCCTGAGGTCCCACTCTGATGCCCTGAAGAGTCAATTGTACCTGAAGGGAAAAGATTCATACATTTAAGTGAATGAATTCATCAAGGTTCAAATTAAAATGAAAGACAATAAAACACATAGGTCTTAACTTGAATGATGAGGCGGATGAAACACTTGTTGGCTTAGTCACACAAGTGTAAAAATAAGATAACTAAAGAAAAACTCCTTTACCTCCAGCAACAAGTGATATTTGAATCTACATTTGTATGTATTAAGGAGAAAGAAATGCACACATTTTTATCCATCTCGGGGGGCGGCCATTTGATCACTTGCTGTCGACTGAAAATGACATAATTGTTGTTCAGTACTCAGGTCAGGCAGGACCAATCACAGCTCACATGTTTTTTTTTTGTTTGGTCATTTGAGGACAGTGGTGGTTAATCTGTGCAGGTGGTGACACACCTGAAACTCTCCCTGCACTGATTGGTCGGCCACATTGTGAACAAGGGCCACCAATCAGCAGAGAGCAGGGGAGAGCAACCGCACACATGCAAAAGATTAACCACAACACGAAAAAAGCAAAACAAACCGCCACGAGTTATCGTGGACCGTAAACAATCATCGATATGTTCATCGATTTTGATTGCAAAGACATTACTCACGTTCCAGCACAGGGTTCTCTGTGGACACACTCTGTCGGCTCTGCCCTGTGTCAGATGCTTTGGGACCGCCCCTGCCCTGAGAGCTGGATGCGCTGCTGCTCCTGAAGAAGCAAAATCATTTTCTTATCATCGGATCGGTTGTTGTAATGCAGACTAAAAACTGCACAGTTTCAAATCCACGCGTGGGATAAAAATGTCTTCCGTGGGCTTACCACTCATCAGTGAAGTCCAGCTTGATGGTGCTGGCGGTGGTTCCTTCTGAGCTGTAGTGCAGACTGAGCACCGGTTCCGCCGCGCCGGATCGGCTGGCGCTGGAGGTGGAGGGAGAGCTGCAGATGGCTGGCAGAGGAGGGTCGTCAGACTGTGAAACAGATACGCCACCTGTGAGACGAAAGTAAACACACAACACATCAACGCGAGCGGTTCATTAGTGCGGTTAAAATAATCTCAATCAATAGATATAAATGTTGTCCGTGTCGATGCCACTGGATGGGGCAACGCAATTGGTGCCCTCTCTATGACGGTTTGAAAACGCACCCTGCTGCTCATCCAGAGTCATGGATCCCAGCTGCTTGTTTACCACCGATGAAGGGGAATCTGCAACATATGAATAAATAAAATAAGATGTGTCCAAAAAAACAAACAAATGATAAGCACCACCTGTGGGCCAAACATTGGAGCTGCACAGTCACGATGCAGAGGAATTGGAACGCAAGCGACCGACGATATTGCATTGCGATGTTGTGCCATAAATTAATCAAACAAGAGAAAAGTTAAGTCCATCACAAATTAGTTGCTGCACAACACCAGGAACAAATCTAACTTTGCTATAAACTGCCTTGTGAGAGAACATGAATAGAGTATCTCTAACTCCTACTTAGCAATGTAGTAAACGCTCCTCTACCTTCCCCTCACCCATGACGCCAAACATGCACTGTGCACAACAGCAATCAGGCAAAGTTAACTTTTTGGAAAAAGGACTTCAATCGTTTTTGAAAAGATATTAAACTGACAGCAAAGAGGACAGTCTACTATGTACATGCTCGGGCCACTCTAAAAAGGGTTAGGGCTGCAAGTAAAACCGCAAGAAGAAACTGGAGTGATAAAGCGCGGTGGTGGAGAGCAATTTTAATGGGCTCCTATACAGCCTGTTCAAGATGGGATTTGTTTCGGGTTATTTGAGGGACTGCAGTATCTGAGCAAGGACACCTGTGAAAATTGTGAATTCGGCAATGGCAGGACAGGGATGCGAAAGTCTTTTCTGTATACATGACTGAAACAACACAATTTTACATTTTCAAAGGAAGTACAATATCATGGCGTGAACAGAGGCGGGAAGCCAATTGCCTGTAGGCTATCCCGCAATGCCAGGACGGAGGTGAAAAGTTTAACACCAAACACTCACTTCTCCTCAACTTGGTTTTATTTAAGTAATTGTAAATGTCAAATAAGGATTCTAAATGTCACACCACAAGAGAGTATTGACCACATCTAGTTACCTGATTGCGGAATGTCATGTCGCTGTGCGTAAGCAGTATTAGTTGCTGGTTCTGTGTTATGTCCACAATGTGCCAATTTTGCAGGATTGCTTCGTGAAAGACATTTTTCTGTCCTTTTCTGACTCAAGCTGTCCCGTCAACAGGCCACGTTTGGGTATAGTACAACATTAGAGCCATATTGTAAATGGTATATTCCATAATGGCCATAATGGTGTGCAGTTTTACACTCTCTTCTCCCATCTTGTTGTGAATGAATGAAATTGATATCGAAGTAAAAGAGGCTAGTGGCATGTTAATAAGCACATGGAGGTATTTCAGTGAATGGAGGAGGGATCACAAAGGGATTAGTGGTCATTGTGGAGCCTAACTGGCTCAACGCAAGCATGTCGAGGGGAAGATGGCAAGGGGAAGGGGCAGGCAAAAAAAAAAATGACAAGAGGGGAATGGGGTGAGGGAAACCTGTATGGGGCTGCATCTCAGGAGCAGCAGTGGCGTCCAGTCTTTCAGGGAGTGCAGAGGAAGAGGAGGAGGAGGAGGAGGAGGAGGAGGCAGAAGAAGGGGTCGCTCGCCGCCCCTGCCCTGGGGGGTCGGCCAGGCGAAGTAACCTCTGCAAACGCCTACACACTAAACTTATGGGCAGCCGATGAGGGCCATACTCTGATGGAAAGGCGGAGGGAGAAAGGGTGGAGGTTATGGAAGGAGGAGGGGCGGGGTATAACAGGAAATGGAGGACACGTTGCTGAAGGAGAGGAACGCCCACACGCACTCAAACATTACAAAGAGATGTATGATGATGTTTTGTTTTTTTCAAATGCCTTCATCAAAATGGCCCGTCAATTAGAAGAATAACCCTCTCGAAATAGCTCACCCTCTAAAAAAAAAACCTTCAACACAGCATAGCCATGAATGTTTTAACCAGAGTTTGACCCAGCGAAAGAAGATTTTGCCATGTCACCTTTTATAATATACATGACAGGTAGACACTTACCGGAGGGTGCTGTTTCCGACATGGTCGTTGCTGTGGTCCCTACAGTTGGGGTCTGTCTCCGTGACTCAGAGGATGAAGGTGCTGACCTCTCAACTGATGATGCGCTGGAAGAGGCAGAAGGTACGGTAGCGGCTGGCGATGACGCAGATGAGGAAGAGGACACAGGCGAGGGCGCCACCGCAGCAGGACTGCTTTGTACGCCCGAAGAGTCGGCTCCTGGTGGCCTCTCGGGGGCGCTGGTCCCCCGGTTGGCGGCCCTTTCAGTGGCAGCGGGAATATTCTGGTGAACAGCCATTGCTGGAAGCAAAGCGATTTAAAAGAATAAATATCACACACCAAATAAACAATTTTTAGGTAAAACCATACTGATTTTTTTTAATTAAAAAAATTCACCTCGGGGTCGCGACTGAGGGCGAGTTCCTCGACTGCTCTGAGCCTCACTGGCTTCTTCGAACCAGCGTGACAACATGTCCGACATCCTCTGCATAAGGGACACATTGGGGCTCTGCTCCCCTAAAGGGGGAAAAACAGAAAGAGTAACAACTACAGTATGTGTCGCCGTCTTGATAGTAAGCAAATCTGATCAAATTGACACCTCTAACAATATCCACAATACAATGTTATTACCTCGGGCAAGTCCTGAGATGTGTTTCTCATATTTGAACTCATTTCTGCACATTGTGTAGGTGTAGTCAATGAGCGGATTATGTTTGTGTGACCTTATTCTGACCCGTTGGAAAAACAGCCACGGGACATACATTTGCAGGTGTTGTAGCGGTGGCGGTCAACAGTGATATACATACCATCTCGCTCCCTCTCGCTCTCGGGACGAGCTCGGGGTCCGGTGTCTGACCAGTCACCTCGCAGACGGAGGCGCTTCACTGGCGGCTGCCTAAGCTGCGGAAAGACACGCGCGCGAGCGCACGCACGGAGAGATTAGCAGTTCGTCAGTCAAAGCGTGTTCAAAAATAGCCGCGCTGCCAAAGCCAAACAGCGCACATCTCGGTCAGTCTACCCCTCTCACACGGCACTCTGCCCGTTCCCATGCTGTCCCCACCGCTGCAAGGGCCAGAAATAGAAGAAGATGGAGGTCTTAAAGAGTATCGACCACTTAAATGAGGAAGTCACGCACACTCAATCGGAGGAAGTCGAGATAAACGTGGAGGGGGGGGGGGGGGACTCACTTACCACACCAGTTCTAACAGAACATCCACTCGAACTATTTGAGGCGAGTGGGAACACAGTGTGCATGGGTTGCTCTATTTGGAAAGGAATGTTGGGTCGCCATCTCGCCACAGCTGAACTCACGAGGCTTTGAAACACTGGCAGCATGATGGAGCACATTTCGGACGCAATTCCTCAGACAGATCCCCTTTCTAAAGTATGTGGTCCCATGTCATGACCCCCATGGGTCGCCGAGAGGAAAAAAACATTGCATCCGCAATTCAAACAAGACCATAGGAGGCCTTTGTTCTTTTTGCCTGATTTTCGGGTGCCAATCTAGCTACCTTTAGAGGACATTTTTCTCAACAGGGTCATCACGAGCCACATCGACATTCTCTGGAAAAGCCGCCACTACACACTTGTTCTGTGTAAATGGTACTGAAATAGAACGCGTGGGGAACAAAGTCGACCTGGTGCTTTTCCACCTTGGGGCAGTATCAAATGCTGTCTGTCAAAAGAATTAAAATATTAGTTTCTAAATACATTCTACACAATATAGAAAATTGCTGAATACTGACAACTATGTACAATAGCTTTCAATTGTGGAGTGATAAGAGTTCAACAATTTTTGACCATTTCAGTTTATCGATTTTTTTTTGGGGGGGTGGGCATGTCGAAATTGGTGTCTGGTGGTTAACGGCCCGCCGGCCAAGAGGAGTCCAGGTTAGCATGCAGCCAGGGTGGTGCCTTACCCCTCTCGTCACGGAAAAAGCCGCGGGATTAACAGGTGCGATATGACATATTCCAGCCACCAGAGTCTATCGGCGCATCCCTTTTCAGGGCACAAACACGGACCGAAGCATTGGCATCGAGATGCTAGACGGGTGTCTGGCTGCGCTTGACCAGGAAATTTCTGCGTCGCAACCCCCCTTTACCCATCATGCGGAAAAGAACCATAGAAAATGAATGGCTTGATGGATGGATGGGCAAACTAAAGCTACGCTAATGTATTGGAAGACACACAATTCTTCTGGTGCTTACCTCCTCCCTCCTCTCCTCCGAGGGGCCCTTCAGCTCTCGGGCTTGGTCGTCTTTGGGGTCAAACAGGTAGATGTAGTCGGATGAATAGCTGACCAGCACCTCCTGGCCATCCTCGCTGTAGCACAGCGACGTCACGCGACACGACTTATTGGACAGATGAGCGGGAACGAACCTCACGCACATGCCCGTCGTCCCCCGGCCCATGTAGTTGCCTACAAAAGCGATAAATTGCTTTATCATGTTAACTTTTCACATTTCAGGAAACGATATGTAAACATATGGAAATTGGTTACTTTCTGGCCTATAACATTTCCCCCCCGATCCTCAATCAGATGAAAACGATGTGATTGGACCTGAATTCCGATCATGTGACCCTAGCTTCACCCTAACAAGCATCTAGGCAACGTCCATTTGAAATAAGCCAGCGCTAAATGAAGTCAAATTAAGAGAGAGAGAGGACTGCACGGGGCAGGGAATTTGAACCATTCCTACAACTACAGGACTTGTTTGTTCACAGTCAAACTTCGGCAGTCAAAGAAAGGCAACAAGTCATTATTTTCCCTGCAGCCGCATTGCATACTTTACCTGTGGCCCTGGTGCCGAGCAGCCGTCTGTCGTAGATGCGCACAGAGCTGTCCGAGCAGCCCACCGCCAAGTAGTAGGGCATCAGCGGCGAGATTGAGATGGACGTTGCCGCTCTGCGGCAATTGATCAGGATGTCCTGTCAAACACCAAAGTGACACACCGCTAGAAAGCAGAATTCCTGATCGTTTGTTTGTTAGGGCTCGATTGACACTGCAACCGTTCCGTTTGCAAATGCTCCCATTTTTTTCAATGTGTGCCGGTAAAAACTTAATCCGGTCGCACAGCTCGAGTGCATGTTTTAATACCCCCTCTGATACGTACAGCGAAGGCCCGCCAACTCCGCGAGCCAATAGCAGAGACAACCCTTCAAACCATCATTCATAGCCAAGAACAAATTCAAGTCTTAAATGAACATAAGGCCAGTTAAGCCTTCTGAAAACTAGTGGCGGAATCCTATACATTGTGCAACAGTTATGACGATTTCAACCACGCCGCACTTGTTTCCCAAAAGCCTAAGCCTCTTTTTAGAATGTGGAAGGAAGCAGAGACCACAAGCGCATGCAAACTCCACATAGAAAGTGAGGAGACCAGAATACGAACCCCCATTGCGCATGTGTGCCTAATGAACTGCCCGACGCGCAGAATGCAAACACTGGTCAGGTGCAAAACAAGCGATGCCGTGAATGAAACATGAGTTTTTGGAGCAGGATGACATCAACTCAAGTTAATTACCGGTCCAACAAAAACAACGAAGGGTGGTGGTTTCTTTCTCAGGTGAACAGTAAACATCGGACAAATTGTGAGACGTGAAACAGACATCACCGTACGTCTTTGCAGTCCTCTTTCGTGCAGCTGGTTTTCATGCGGAGGTCGAACCATCGCACAGTGCCATCCTCTCCACAGGACAGGAAGGTGTAAGGGTCGTTTGGTACTGTCATAATCTGGCGACGCAACAAACGACTACGTTAGGAAAAAGAACGTCGCCAACAGAGGGATTTGTGACGCTTTTTGTTTACCTCATAGGCGGTGCCATAATGGCAGGTAAACTGACACTGTCTGTTGAACTCGGCACTCTTTTCTGTGTGTGTATAGTAGAGGATTCCATCCCCAGAGCAGGAGATGATCTCCTGGTCGTTGGTGTGAGGCATGAACTTTGCACTGAAGATATTGGCCCGGTGGCCAGAGCGGATTGACTTTTTGACCTGAAGACGTCGGGCAGAAACAAGATGGCACTAAAAAGTGGGAACAGTTAGTTTCATCTCGGGCGGCAGCTAATGATTATTTAAATGATCGATTCATCTGCTCATTATTTTGGCAACTAATCAATGGTTCTGATTAAAAAACAAAATAACATGGGTTTTTATTTTTGCTAGATAGAAATAGGAGCGTTGAAAAACAAAGCGCTAATGGGCATCATGAACCAACAGCATTAAACATACGCCTTACGTCATAAAGGGAGGGACGTTAACAGTTTTAACTTTTTTTTTTTAAGACTATTTCAACCTCCTTTTTTTTTCTTCTTTTCAAAATGTTCAATGCAGACCTTTTTGTTGTACGGGTTGGTAATGGCCAGGAAGGTGTCATCTGAACCTGACAAGATGTATTCGCCCGTATCGTTCCATGATATCGTGTTGACCTGCAGCGAGTGGAAGAGTCGGCACACAGTGAACAGAAATTCTGTGAGGAAAAACTCAAGTCGGTTTATTGTCATTCAAATGTATCTTAAGTAATATTTATCAAAGAGTCAGACCATTTTTGTTCATGCATTTTAAAACTAAACCGCATGAAAGTATTGCGGCCGTTTTCCAGGGATCACACTTTTTTACCATTCCGCAAACATTTCAATGCTTTCTCAAGAATTCACCCAAACGCTCTCATACAGTAAATTCATAAAATGATTTGTTGTATTGTATAATTGTATAATTGTTGTATAATTATTGTTTTGGCTTGACAGAAGTAATGATAAAACAAGGGACAAGTTCAGATACGCAGCCCGACACTTGTTAGAGTGTTGGTGACATGGTTTGACATGTGACTCTTCTGTCAGTTCGGGTTTCTCTCGGCCTGAAGTCAACGGTCAAAAGGAGGAAGTACTCACACAGCCATCGTGTATGTTCAGCGTTGCCTCTAGTTTCAGTCTTTGAACGAACTCTCTCCTACCTGCAGATAACAAAGGAAATACGTTTTAGGACTTCTGCCAGTTGTAGGGCAAACAATGCAAACGTGAGCAGTTAATTAGCAGCCACTAATAACTAGCAAGTAGCCACCGGACGAAAGTGTCAATCAATCGCGTCATCTTTTGATCATGCGCGATTGTAGTAATGATGTTAACGTTGAATGTAAGATCATAACTTAAAAATGATCTTCACATTTTAAGACGTGTTTATTATTCCCGTGAGAATAACATTAAAACCTGACAATTAAAATTGCATAACTTGATTATGAATATGGAGAAAAGTTTTTTAAAATACATATTGTGTGTTTAAAAAAAAGTAAAAAATACACTTAAGGTATTCAGCAAACCCCAGTGATCAAATGCTCCTGTCAAATGTGCGCTATTTTTTTCTTCTGAATGCATTTCCAAGGTATGAGATCAAGACTCCGAATCGGGAAAAATACAAAATCATGTAATTCGGACTCTGCTGCAAAGAAATGTGATTGGGACATCCCAAATAGAGTGGTTTACTTTACTTTTATCTTAAATGACAGTTAAGAGGTGAACTAGACCCACAGAATTTTAAGAATAGACTTCGGGATAGAACAAAAAAAAAAGACATTTGAATTGGAAAATCATTTTATTTACTAGATGCATGTAAGCTCCAGTGTCTGAGACGTGTTGTGAAACTCCTCCTCTTCCCTCACACTCTGCAGAGCATAATTAATACCTCAAGATGAAGAGTCTGGGTGTTTGTTCCACAATAACGATAATAATAATGAAATGGTTGGGTTGCATTCATTTCAGTTAGCCTGATTTGTTAAAGTGAAGAAGCAATAAACTGTCAGCCACAAAAGGGCATGCTGATTGAGTTTCTTCTATTCATTTATTGAACTGATTAGTCCAAATGTAATTTTATTTATTGGCACTATAAGCAAGTAAACAGTCAGATTTGATGGAATGTAAATGGATCTTTTAAGTGATAACGACAACAAAACAAGGTAACCCTTTTTATCTTGGTTATTAAAACACTGCCTGTAGAATTAATAAAGATGTGATGGCGACAGTTTAAGCCTGGAACAAATTAATTCACTTCATAGGTTTTTTCCCCATTTCAGGTTTTCCACAAGGTTCACAGTACAAAACTTTATATTCTTGGTCAACAAGCAGGCACAAAAGAGTGTTGTGTTTTATGTTAGTCCTTTCTTTTCTTCAGCATTGAGTTGGGTGAAGTGCATGTCAACGTTATAGAAGTGCATGATCTGTTTTCTAAAGTTTGGGGGTCTGGGGAGAATCACATTTAAAATGTGAGTCTTGATTTGGAGAGAGAAAAATGTAAGTATCCCCTTTTGCAAGGCAAAACTCTGGGATTGGAACACAACCCACAAGTTGTCCCCCGTCTCCTTTTCCAGGCTAAATATAAACTGGTGCTGCTGCTGTTTTTGCTGCTTGCTTCTCTACTGCGGCTTCTGCAATGTAACTGAACACAATGAGAGCTTTAGGTTGTCAAGCTAAATACAGCAGTGACTAAAACTGCACCTGCCGTACCTATTCGGGGCTTCGGTCTTTACTGAGACCCAATCAGGTGTAAACAGCTTGACGACACGTAGATAGGACCAATAACAGCGATTAGTAATTCACTTCGTAAATCATGTGCACAGCAATTTCTCAGGAACATAAATCTGATCTGACAAAAATATACGGTGAAATTATTATGATATTTAGTGTAGGTGCTACACATGCAATGTTCTTCTCTGTGGTAAACATTAGGCAGAGTAACATATCGGGAAGAGGGCGACATTCTACGACGTCCAAACACGCTAGCTTTCCCCACTTTGTTCCATTCTTACCTAAATAATTTGTCCGAATGTTGTTTGGGTCGCTGTATCCGATGAGGCGCTTATTTACATCCCAGACCAGGTTGCCGGAGCAGGACATGGTGACCGAGGGTGGCTTTTAATAGACAACAACATTGAAATTTAAGCTAACCGCTTCGGGGATTTCTTTGGCCATCGGTCCCTATCAGTCGGGACGGTGCTAACGTTAGCTAGCCGCGACAGTGCAGAGTTTCATGACGGGAAGTGAGATGAGAAGGTCCTCGATTCCCGTCCCGGTTGTCGCTTCCTGCTTGTAGACCGACCGCTCACCTACTCCCTGAGGGAGTAACTGTGCGTCCCACAAGCCTGGCCTTCTTTATTTTGTCTAAGAGGCAGGCGAACGATCAGCTGTGTCAAAACAACGCGATAAACTGCGAGGTTTAAGCAGGGGTGAGAGTATGCTCGTTTTGTATATACAGTAGTTGGTCAGACGCGTGTAGGGCGGTACGCTAAGTGGTGGGAAGCAACGAAGTACTGTACAGTATACATACTATACATACTTTGCTGTACTTTTCAGGTATAAAAGGAAGCCACCGCCCCCCCAAAAAAGATGATTGCATGAAATTATTTTCATTTTAGTTATCTCATGCGTGCTTTATAATTATTTGCTTTTTCAATTTCAATCAAATAATAACGATTGGCGGCAGGTAGTCCAGTGGTTGGCACGTTGGCTTCAATTCCAGCCTTCGGTCTTCCTGTGTGGAGTTTGCATGTTCTCCCCGGGTCTGCGTGGGTTTTCTCCGGGTGCTCTGCTTTACTCCCACATTCCAAAAACATGCACGGCAGGCTGATTGAACACTCAAACTTGTCCCTAGGTGTGAGTGTGGGCGCGAATGGTTGTTCGTATGTGTGTGCCCTGCGATTGGCTGGCAACCGATTCAGGGTGTCCCCCGCCTACAGTTGGGATAGGATCCAGCCCCCGCGCGACCCTCGTGAGGATATAAGCAGATCGGAAAATGAATGAATGAATTAAAAATATTTATTCTCAAACGTCACTATCAAAAATGCACTTCCAAATAAGCATTGACAGAACGAGTTGTCAACTTTATGTTAAGCGGTGTTGTTGGCATCTGTTGGATCTAACTAATAAAGTAACTCTAGTCTAAATGACTTTTAAAACCAAGTATTGGTGAACTAAGTTCTTTGAAAGCCAATACATACAGTTCATACCCATTTTACTTTGCAAACTAATTTGAATATCTTTATTTCTCCCCAGCGTTAGACATTCAGATAAACAATATGCAATTGACTGATTTTGGTGTGCTTGAGAGATTAAAATAAAAACATTTCAAACTTGCCTTTGCATCACCTCTGATGTTTCTCCATGTAGTCCTTAGAGCAAAAAGTTTGGACACCTGTGATATAGGATATATAAGTGTATGTTATCATCACAGGAGGAGTGTCACTGAAGTCCATGAAATATCAGGCGGATCATGACAGAAAAAAGGTTGGGGACCACTTCATCAAGGAATAAGAAGTTCCTGGTACTTCACTCCCAGAATCACATTGGCTCCAAAGAGGATGTAACCTCGCCCATGTGGCAGGACCTCCAGGGATCGACGCAAAGGGTGTGTTCGGAAATTCAATCTGACACTATTTAACTCTATGACGAGAATGTGAGAGTTCCATTGCATTGTAACCACACTCAGAGCCTTTCCGATTTGTGTGAAGTACGTTTTCTCTTGCAGGTTTTCTTTTTGTTTGTATAATGTTTGTTTGTATGATTCTATATAGTGTTCTATAAATACAGTTGAGTTGAGTTCTTGTCCTGTGAGGATTCTCCCTTCTCCCTGTTTTTTTCCCCCATGTGCCCCCTTGGACTTTAAGTGAGTTTCAGTTTTGATTGTTTCTGGAGTGGAGTCTTATTTATTGCATTTCAGGCAGTCTGAAATTGTGCAGATTTAGTGCTGAGTATATTTGAGGTTCTGTTTCCTAGTTTGTGTTCTTTTCCGCAGCACAGAATCCGATGGAAAATTCCACTATGATCACTTTACAAAATGTACAGAATAATATAGTCTGTTATGTGTATTTCGATCTGCTATGCCACACATTTTAACATCTTCGTCCTGCAGGACATTGCTGAGATATTTATTACAGCAATATTACTCTTATTTCAGATTTTTAATTGGTGGATGCCAAACATGACAAGAAATTATTTTCACTAACTGAAATTTTTTTTCTCATTAAATTGCAACTTTAATGTACAATGTAAATCCTACTATTCAAATAATACGTTTAAAAAGGCAAAAATGTTTCAGGAAGTTAAAAATCAGAGAAAAACCTTTTGAAAAAAATATCAGATAGATAAATAAATAGATGTATACATACATTTTTTTCCGGTAAGGTCCCGTTCACATTTTCAACCTGGTTTTGAAAATCACACAATGTTCCAGGTCCCATCACGACAAACGTAGGACAGCATCATGTCTACCATGTTCTTGACAATGGCCCGAGGAGGGTGTAGGTGGTGAGGTTCATGGTGCGCCACGCACATCTGCCAGGCGTCCACCAACATAACGTCAAGACCCTTGAACATGGCGCGCAGTACGATGTCGAGCTGCAGAGAAAACCAGTCGCTGTTGTATAGGCTGACGTCGCGTTGCAGGGCCTGAGGGTTGGCCGTGCGGACTACCACTACCGTCCCAGGCGCCCGGTCCAGGAGTCGCACCACCGCCTTGCGGATATGCCGAAGGCGACGTATGTACACCTCCACGGGGAAGGTGCTGAAGTGAGACCAGATGCTGAGTGCCACCACCGTGTTTGGACCGCCGGAGAGGCCGTCCAGCTCGTTGGCGATGTAGCGCAACTCGCTGGTCATGACGGTGGAGAAGCGGATGGGTGGGCCATGGCAGCGGTACCTTAGCAGAATGTTGTGGGTGCTGTCCACCGCCATTAAGGGCCCCACCTTTTTGGGACTCTGAAGGTTGAATTCCTTCATCTCTGCAGAGGAAACAAGTGGTCAGTAGCAATTGGGTAGTTATGTAGCTTTCGCAAGAACACATTGACGTGGCACGGACGGTACGGAATGACTGCAGTATTGTCAGAAAAAAATAATGGAAAAAAATCCAATGGCGTGTAACATTAAGTTTCCGGAACATTAAGGATAAATTCACTTAGGTTGCGTGGTGCGTATCCCAGCTGTCTTCGGGCAGTTGGCGGGGGACACCCTGAACCGGTTGCCAGCCAATCGCAGGGCACACAGAGACAAACGATTATCCACACTCACACTCACACCTACGGACAATTTAGAGCACAGGTGTCAAAGTCAAGGCCCGGGGGCCAGATCTGGCCCGCCACATCATTTTATGTGGCCCGCGAAAGCAATTCGAGCACGTCAACTTCCATGATGTTTGCTGAAGTCTGAATCAAAATTTCAAATTGTCATCTATAATGTAATAATTACAATGTTTGAACAATATATTATTCTTGATGGTTCCATCTATTTGTTGTTCACTGTATGTAATATGTGGATTTGGTTAAACATTGATATGGTTTCACAAATTTCACAGTCATAACAGCCCTCCAAGGGAATTTGTAACTACAATGTGGCCCGCGACAAAAAATGAGTTTGACACCCCTGATTTAGAGCATTCAATGAGCCTACCATGCATGTTTTGGGAATGTGGGAGGAAACTGGAGTACCCGAAGAAAACCCACACAGGCCCAGGGAGCACATGCGAACTCTACACATGGAGCAATTGCACCTGGTACCTCTGCACTGTAAGGTCGACGCGCTAACCACTGGACCGCCCTCACTTAGGTAATTAAATACAAAATACATAATTCTCAAATGTGACACAAGTATCTATCCTGTACAGTTTGAATCCTTTTTCCTTCTCTGTCCAAGATCTGAACCAAACGGCCACAACGCTATGAGACAGAAGCGCTCACCTGGAAGCACAGTGAGGAGGTATTCGAACCACTGGCGCACGGTGGAGTCACCGTACATGTAGACCACCTTGTTGGTCAAACACTGAGTGATGGCAGACGCTTCGTCAAACTGGCTGCATGGTGACGCCACCCAATGGCCTCCACGAGTCCTGGTAGTAGTAACCGGATGTCGCCAACTTCACGGGATCCGATTTTTGACTGCCACTTTCTTCGGTGACGGCAGATACAATGACGTGACTAAATAGCCATTCCCCAAAAAGTGAATTATTAGTCTAAAGCTCCGCAGTACCTTTCCTGGAAGGCAGCACGGTGATGGTGTCCGTTGTGGAAGCGTGGATGGGAACTTTGACGTTCACCTCGCTGATGTAAAAAAAAAAAAAAAAAAGAGTTGATTTCAAAAGTTGCAACAGGAATAGGAACAATGAGACACTATGTGTATCAAGAGTTCTGCTCAGACAATTTTATGAGTGATCATTTACAACGGGACCAACCACATCCATAATAATCTCAATCCTGTCCTTCTATGACACTCGAAAGTACCCCAAATGGGGCTTTATGGGCTGTGACAATATTTTTGAATCGACTGGTGCCCCCGACACAGCACCACACCATAATGACCATTTACGTACATCGCCCTTCAGCTTCTCACGCATCTGTGATGCAAGCGCGTTTCACCACGTTAACACGCATGCATTCAGCCCAGCGAAACTGCGGATTTGAAAAGGACAATTCTATTTGTTTTTATCATATAAAGAACTTCTCAATGAAGTTGCACTGACATCAAACTCAGTTTAGCCACCATTTTGAGAGTGAAAATGATCACTTGTTTCTTTCTCCGCCTGCGGGAAGTACCCAAAACATGAATTGGGGTCCAAAGCTTGTTCATTTTCCAAGCAGAACATCAGATTGGGATAAAAACAATTTGAGGGATGAATTTTCAAAATTCCTAAAGGTCATTTGGGTCTCGACAGCTTGTTTCCTTTGAAATACCTTTTGAGCAGCTGTTGTCAATCAATCAATTTGAGTTTACAGTACAAACCTCCGGAAGAGCAAAGCTTCCTTGTTGGTGATGATGTTTTTGAGGTAGCCTCCCTTGGCATGGTTGATTCTGACATCGCAGCTGAGCATTTTGGGCTTGTAACAATACCACGGCTCACCAGAGTAAGGGTCCGTGTAGTTGCAAAGCTGCCCCTGGTCCTGCGGCAGGCACATGTTGCACACTGTGGTCTCGGAAAGAAAGCCGAGGCGAAAGAGGCTGACGAAGGACACCCGATCAGGTCGTTTCTCCCTCAGCCTCTGCAACACGGCGATGGCCTCGCTCGAGTGCACCATCATGATCTCGACTTGAACCGAGCCCTCCCACAGCAGCGGGAACCGAGCGGAATAAAGTCCGTTCTTGTGGTCCACCACCTGGCCGGCAACACCCGCCCTATATTTTGGGGAGTGCAACCGAGCCAAAAGAAAATCGCCGCCGTACCGTTTGGGTCGGCCCTTGAAGTCGTGCAGGTGGACCAGCACTTGCAGCTGGTTGCCCACGTACCAACGCTCATTGTTTTGGGAGGGGACGATTGTAAACAGGCTGTGGGCCGGGTCACTTGTCTGACAGAGGGTGGGTAGTGCGGAACCAGAGGGCAGTTGGGGCCAGGCAATGAGGTCCAACAGGTCCTGCTCCTCCAACTCTTCTATGGATGATGGTGGCTGGCCCAGATGTGAGCAGAAGCTGTGGTTGTGGTGAAACGTTGGCAACCTTCTCCAGCTGATTGACTGGATCCGGCTCTGGAACTTGTACAGCGCCGACATTGTGTGATACTTCCAGTTCTGAAGAGGTGACATTTTGAACAACCATGTGAATCACAGTCGGGATTTGCAACCAGTGTGACGGGACACACAAGCGTGCAGTGAGAGATCAGGTGTGTCATGGGAAATTGGGGATACATTGTTTGTTTTTTAATTTTTTTTAAACAGTATCTCGTGTTTCAAGGATAGTTTTAACAGTTATTGGAGAGGACTGCAAATCATGTTTTCATTGGGGTAGCTTAGCTACGCGCGTCTAAACAGTAGATGAAGGAGAACACAAAGAATCTCCTGAAGTCATTCAGTGAACTTAAATTTTTTTAGCAGAATGCGATAATAAACAGTAGAATAAATAACAATGCTGAGCAATACTTTTTTTTGTTGCTGTAATGCATTATTTATAAAATCACAGTATTTGTTGCAATCTTAGCGATGCATCTGTATAATACATTTTAACCTCGGAGTTAATGATGTTCTCCCTGGATGTTATTGCTTTGTCCGACCTATGAAACGTTTGAAATCATTCACTAACATTGCAGTCATTCAGCTTGCGTTACTCCTCTTGCTAAGACTTTCTTAAGACCTGGCTTCCTTCACCATCACTGGCTGACATTTCTAATGACAACATCACAGCTTTTTAAATAGAAATGTCTGTATGACCACCTGTCATTGAGACAGCATCCACTACCAAGAAGTTCTTAAATATGCACTGTTTCAATTTCAGTGAGCTCAATAATTTGACATATCGGTGGAGAAATAATGAGACCTTGATAATTGTTCATGAATAGTTCATCTTCATGGATGACAAGGATGATTATATTTTAGCATTTAAAATCTTTTGAGTTAAAGACTGTTTACATACTAGCTTACTAACCACAAGAGATAATTTTTAAAATGGTTTTGGTCATTACCAATGCTAGGGAAACTGCGGAATTAAACTCAGATTGGGTGGTTCTCCATTCCAATGCATTTGTCCAGCACTGCAGATCACAATTGTTCTGTTTGGTCATCGGTGCCTTTCACTGCTGCTTGCTGTTTTAAACATATGTATTTGTTGGAGAACGGGTATATTGTTCAGGTGACAGTATAGCATGCAAGAAAATATTTAACTTCTCTCACCTCCCCATTGGTGATGTTTTGCAGCAAGAAGATGAGACCAAACAGGGTGATAATGATGAGGCCATATTTCAAAACATTTCCGGACTGCATGACTGCTTTGGTTGAGTTAATCCACTGTCTCTGGAGATGATGTCATCACACCACCTTGAACACACACATGGGAGAGAAAACAAAATGAAAATCTAATGTTGTACCTCCGAAACTAATTGGCTCCACATATCCATCCATGATTCTCCAGAAAACAAGAAGTAACCTGGTGACTAAGGAACATATTACATATGGCACAATATGAATGAAACAATATGGGACTGACTAAGTAAATGAGGCAGCACCAACCTGAAGAATAAGAATTTAGCTGCTACACTAGGGAAATTCCAAAACTCCATATTAAATACACAAGTGAACTACATAGAGTAGTCGATTGGTGAGCACATCCGCCTCACAGTGCAGAGGTCAGGGGTTCGATTTGCATGTTCTCCCTAAACCTGCGGGTTTTCTCCGGGTACTCCGATTTCCTCCCAAATTCCCAAAACATGCATGGTTGGTTCATGGAACACTCTAAATTGTCCCTGGGTATGATTCTGAGTGTGACTGGTTGTTTGCCTATGTGTGCTCTGCGATTGACTGGCAACCAGTACAGGGTGTGCCTCGCCTACTCCCCTAAGACAGACCCCAGCACGCCCGTGACCATGGTGAGGTTCAGCAATTCAAATTATGGATGGATGGATGAATAGTTCTGTGAATAAATGAATGAAATCTCTCTCTCTCTCTCTCTCTCTCTCTCTCTCTCTCTCTCTCTATATATATATATATATATATATATATATATATACATAGTTAGATAAATAGAGAGAGAGAGAAAAAAATCTGGAAAAATGTACTGTACCTTAAATTTCTCATTAGCGAAAACAACTCTGCAGTCAATAAATGTATGCGTCTTACTGACGGCACCGACAAGAGGTAAAGAAGACCTTATTATGGAAAATGTTATTTTAAAAAAATAATCATAGTAATAATAGTGATAAGTGCACACATACAAAAAAAAACAGTACTGATAGAACATGATAAATTACCCAAGCTTGAGGTCTGTCTGCTACCAGCGGATGGAGGAGCCCACGGGTCGCTCCGCTACAAAATACGAGCCTCCTGGTTATTGGCAAATCTTACATATGCATTTCCAAATCCAAATTACAATGCATAGTAATCCCAAAGCACAACCGGCGTGTCCACAATTTGGGTAAATGTTAGTATGATGCATCTCCCCTGACTCGGTTAAAAAACAAATCTTATCATGACACTCTAAATTGTCCCTAGGTGTGAATGTGAGCGTGGTTGGTTGTTCGTCTCTGTGTGCCCTGCGATTGGCTGGCAACCGATTCAGGGTGTCCCCCGCCTACTGCCCGAAGACAGCTGGGATAGGCTCCAGCACCCCCCGCGACCCTAGTGAGGATCAAGCGGTTCGGAAAATGGATGGATGGATGGACATATTCGTTTGCTTATCGTCGACTGTGATTGGCTGCTTCTCTTCACAACTTCCGCATCAACCCTTTTTTTTTTTTTAAATTAAAAACAAAAGAAAACTTTATTGAATATTGGAAACTTGTACCTTACCATACTCTGTTTTTCAAATCTAAAATGTATTTTCATAGAGGGTTCATATTTTGAATGAATACAAAAGGAATAGTATAGTCCCAGAACAAATGGGATCTTTCTCTCCATATTTGGCTCAGAAAAAAAATGTCCTGCTTTCTGCCTTCAGAACTCGGCAGCGCATGATCAGAAGGCGGGAGCACATGACACTGATCTGAAAATCACTGCATTGGCTTCCCGTTTGTGTGTTTCGGGGTCGATTTGAAGGTTATTTTACTGGTTATTAAACGTCTTCATGGTGGTTTTGGATCGCTCCGCAAAAGAAAAAAACGGTTTTGCGCCGCGTGGTGGCGTTACAAATTCAATTACCGGTAGTTATCAAATCAGTACGACAGTTGTTGATCAGATGATGCTCAGTTACAATATTGATTTTTGCCGCTAGAGGGGGATAAAGCATTAGTCAGTAATTTACCTGCACTGTACTGTATACAATAAGTTGAAGAAACCTAACGGTAAAAATCATGGATGTGTTTTTAAAAAGCAAAAGAGAAGGTTATGACAAACCTCACCAAAAATGAAAAACATGTTTCATGTGTTTTTGGTTGTACAAAAAATCATAATATTGTGAATGCGCCCTGGGTCACTTTGGACAGAAAAATATTGGGCCACAACATAGAAATTTTAAGAACCCCTGTAAATAAACCACAGCTCACTTGAGACCCAAATGCGTACAGGCGCAATAGAAAATCGCTGGTTTGGTGGAAGTCAACCAATGTTTAACTTTGGCAGTTCCACTGCATCTGCAGTTTGGATGTGGATGTATTGAGTTGGTTTATTTTCTGAAAATGAAACACATCCAGTGAAAACATGAACAGTAATCTGCTTTTTATTGCAGTGTAATCACATTTTATGCATATCAGCAAAGAAAACAGGTTGATATTCCATCACCAAAAGAGGTAGAAGAAACAATGCAACAGTAGATGCACGACACTACTCAAGTTAGGGTTATTTAGCTTTTGGTTAAAATTTCAGGTTGAATCTACTTTCTAAATTGCACTATATTCTTGACCGATTAACTTAGTTGACCATTTCAAAATTTCTGAATGCACATGTCCAGCTGTTCAATATTTCATCCTGTACACAACTTGATGCTGTCACACAAGGAGCTGAACACCAATATTCACAACAAATATACAATTCATGAATTGACAAGGATTGTACATTCCCAAGGACATCCACTCCTGTGCCTTTCTGTGGCTCTTCCAGTCCAACGGTATTTGTCTCTGCTGCAACCTGATGATGAAACACTGAGACACTCTGAACTCAGTGGCTTTTTGGAAGCTTTGCAATGGCAAAGTACTGCTGATCCATTGTTAGGTGTCATCTAGGTCTCATCATGTCAAAATGTGAACAGCATAATGAAGACGATTGTTTCAATACTAATTCTAATTGAACCACAAAACATATTGGTCAATTCGTGGATCAAACGCTTCAAACATCGTTGAGTCACTTGTTAGAAAACAGAAAGATGTGCAAAAACTGCTGAATCATTGAACAGTTGGCCATGTGGAGTAATATGTTTAGGGAAGGGAAGGTGTAACAGTTACAGTGCATATTAGGTTCCTCCTGAATTTTTGACCGCAAGCTAAATATCCCTAGACTTTTGTGAGCAGTGTATGATAGTGCGCTAATGTGTTGAGCTAATAAACGCTCACTCGCATGGGTGACAGAGAATAAATATAAGTGCAGTCTTCAGGTATGCCTCAGTGGGCAAATATAACATTCTTATGCTGTAGTTTGTTTCAGTGGACATCTGCCTGGTCATCTTCGGTTCGCAGGGATGAGGATGGTCGCGATTCGACTAGCCCCTCCTCGCCCGCTGCCTCCTCCTCCTCTTCCTCCTCCTCCCTCTGCTGCAAGGAGGTGGCGTACTGCTCTAGGAGGCTGCAGTCCGTGCTGTCCACGCCTCCTACGGGGGCTCGCACAGTCATCACAGATTCTGCAGTCCCGCTGCTCAGGAAGCTGTCCTCAGACGCGGCCCGCTCCTCGTTTGTTGTCATCTGGAAACCCGAGTCCGGGAAGGAGACGTCTGTGGCCACTTGGTTTGCAGTGCAACTAGCGACGGGAAGAGCCGCCGCCGGAGACGGTCCGGGAGGAGGGGAGACATGAGTGAGACTGGCCAGCTGCTCCTCGACAGAGTGCTTCCACTGCTGCATGGACTGGAGCTGGGCAGAGTTAAAAAAAAAAAAATGCAATCATTAGTATCAACAACACCAGTCAACATCAGATATTGATTTATGTGTCTGTAAACATATTTTCGACGCCAATTAAAAATAAATGTCTTTGCCTTTTTTTCCACTGAGCACATCAAGTTTTTGAGACATTCTTAGTTTTCGTTTTTAAGAGTAGAATGACAAAAGCTTGCAAAATACAAATTTGAACATGCATTTATTTAATTTGTATCTATAATGATTCAGAAAAAAATATCTATGACCAATGAAGGGCCAATGAAATTGAAGTCCAAAATCTGTTGTGAAATAAACTTGACCTTTCATTTAAATACTTTATCACACCGCGATAGACTGCTTCTCATGCAGCCTGTTAATTGGCAAGCTGTCATACGCTTGTGATTGACAGGTGGAGCGTTTCTCAACTCCCGACTCACAAACATAACTCACAACTCAAATGCATCCACTCATCCGCTATCTGATCTGCTTATCCTCAAAAGGGTCGCGGGCGTGCTCAAACCGATCCCAGGCTTTTTCGGGCAGTAGGTGGGGGACACACTGAACGGGTTGCCAAACAATCACATTGACAAACTCACTGGTTCTAAAACGAACAACCATTTACACTCATAGTCACACTTGCGGACAATTTAGAGTGTCCAATCAACCGACCATAAATGTTTTTAGAATGTGAGAGGAAACCGGAGCACTCGTAGAAAACCCACGCAGGCACGAGGAGAACACACAAACTCCACACTGGAAAGCCGGGGCCGGATTTGAACCCTCGCCCTTTGCACTGAGAGGCGGACGTGCCAACTAGTCGTTGGCCGTGCCACAAACTCAAAGCCATGTTATACACAAGCCACCAATTCAAAGACGTACACAAAAGTAAGTCAGCTCACCTGTTTCCATAGAAACCTGACTGCTTCCTCTTGGACCATCCTTTGTAACCTCTCCTCCTCACACTGCTTCTGCACCCTGCAGATAAAAGTATAACATTTCAGTTGTCAGTTAATGGAATGGAATGCAAAAACTGTAGGAAAAATTCCACCTTTATAATGGTCACTTTTGATTTGCGGTCAAGTAAGCAACATTTATTATTGCGGTTTGTACAGTAGTACATATAAGTGTATGGTGGATCTAATGTTTTGTCCAATGAAAAGCATGTACAGTATATTTCTATGAAGTGTACCTGTCGAATTTTAATGACAAGGAGACGATGTGATCTTGCATCCGGCGCAGGCGGATCTCACTGCGCACCTCTCTGGCCTTGGGGTGACAACACCGAGTGTACCGTCCCCGCCACCATGCCTGGATCTTAACAGCTGCTCTTGCGGCTTCCTCTGACTCATTGACCAAATGTGAGAATGTTTCTTCTTCTGGGGCTTCCAAATGTGGCGTGACAGAATCTTCCTTATCGCGCTGATCCGGTGGGGGGGAGCCATGGGGAGACGGCGGACGCCTGGGGGCCAGCGAGTCGGCTTCAAACGTCTCCGTCTCGTCCTCGGTGTCCGAGTTTGGCAGCCCGGGCTCGAAGTGAGGTGTGAAGGGCAAGAAGGTGGACTCGGAAGATAGCATGCTGCTGTTTAGCTTGTCCTCGTCCGGCTGCACATCTTCCAAACGGAGGTTCTCCTCTCCCAGCTGTGGGCTGCTTATACATGGAAGTGAAGGGCTGGACGAGTCACAGCTCATCCATGTGTTAAATTGCACCGATCGTCCTGCGTGGAAAGACCCAAAGCACAAAAACAACATATTGTATTGTAAAGGGAGTTGACATTTGATGACTAGTGGACACTGCGCATACTCATGGTTCGTCGATGGAAAATTAGTTGATTTGTTTTCAATATTTTAGAAAATATTTGGATAAAACAATAATAAATGAATACATTAAAATTGGGGGGCAATCTGGAGATAAGCGATCGCGACCAAACCCGAATGTCTGATTCAGATCCAGAAGGGCGACTGCCGCCCATTGTAAAACTCTATGCAGTGATCAATGACAGAACAAAGTCAGCAGCTCACGCGCACGGCACCCACTTGCTATCACAACAGTTATCAAGAAGCCATTAACATGTTAAAATAGCACAAGCTCTTCAACTGCCGCAAGCCCAGCTCAGCAACATCTGTGGCAGCAATGGACCCTTTAAAAGGCAATTTATGTACATTGAGAAATGAGTAAGTTTGACTTATTGTCAACTTGTTTCGTGAAGTCTTTTTTTTTTGGGTCAGCACCAAGGCTTGCACTATGAATACAGGTTTTCAGATTCTAACCGTTTTTTGTTACAGCGCTGCTTGTTTTGTAGCTTGTCTAAACTAACAAACGGACAGCCATGAACCTACTATTATTATTATGTTACATGCCAAAATGCTAGCTGCTAAAGTGAAGTTGCAGAAAGGCCGTTAAGCAAGAAAAAAAAATGCAGAGTTTAAATTGATATGTTTGAAAATTGCCCCAATTGTTTGCCTTGCTTCAGATCCCTGGTATACACTGCAAGAACCGCTCCTCAAAATTAGTTGAAGGCCTCGTCTTGCCTCTTTCTAGATCGCATAGGACAGCAGCTGGTGGTGGTGGTAGTGTTGTTGTTATGTTCTTGGCCTCTACAGTGTTCCCTTGTGGTGATGTCGGCAAAGTGTCTGCACTTTCCACAGCTAATTCAGTGGGCCGAGGAGGGCTTGGACATTCCCCGCGGGTCTCTTCTAACAACTGCATTTGGTGAAGCCTTGGGAAAGGAAATCATGATGATTATCGTTCATGATTTTTGTGGCTGAATACTCCATTTCCAACAAGCGACAAAGCAATGTACGAGGCTTGGATTTCTACCTCTGCTTATTCAAGATCTTCTCCAGTTTGGCATCTTCTGCCATCACCAAGGGCGACGAAGTGGTCCGGAGGCAAACTGTGGAAAGGTACTGAACCAGTTCAACATGCTGGCCTGGTCGATAGAAGCGACCTTTTCCCTGACTGTACAGCCACTCCGCTTTCAGTCTGGAATTGGTTAAAAAACATACAAATGAGGGTCTTTAAGATATAAGAAGTTCCAGCCTGACACCATCAATTCGTCTAGCTGAAAGAAAAAAATGTTGTGTTTGTTCTCCATGCCTTTAATAGTGAATAGCAACACAGCAAAAATGTACTTACCCTTCTTTTTGGGACACCACAAAACCATCCAAAACTTTGAGGCTCAGACACCAATTCATCACATATGGCCGGTAGTCGAAGCGAGGCAGTGACGGGGTTGGCATCACACAAGGGTTGTTCATGATGGACAACTGCTCCAGTTTGCTGAGGGGGGCCAGATGTGCCACCTACGATAAAGTGAACATCTGTAAAAGAGCACATAAAATATCTGTATGCGTCTGGGGCGATGGAAAAGGAATGCGTACTTCATTGAGATCTGTTATCTCATTAGATGCTAGTGACAGGATGGACACATTGACAGGGAGGTTGGCAGGCACAGTTCGGAGGGTTGTCACGCTGTTTCCATGCAGGAGTAGTGTCTGCAAAATTGGAGAAAAAAAATATGCTAAGCCTTAGATCATTCAAACCTTATTTATTAAGTTGCATTAAATATTAAAGATTCAATCACAACCACAATATTGCAATTAACTATTTTCCTGAATCGTTCCACCCTAATTGACAACAGATTCTCATTTGTAATTGACCTAGCAGCAGGAGCTTTCCGCCACACAATGTGGGCTCTGCTCCCACAAGAGGACACTTTAGTTGCAAGGCTCAAGCTAGCCACACCCACCCCCTCCCCAATTGTCATGAAAACAGATGCCAGGAAAACTGAAAGCCCAGCAGTATATGAGGCAAGATATACAGTTGCTCACTTGGATGAGACAAGGCCAGCCACTAAGCATGAACTAATCTCAGTGAGAAAAGAAAAAAGCTTGTAGCAGAAGTGTGCACATTGCACCATGACGTCTTTGATCCACTGGTGAAAAGGACACTTTGATTTGCTCCTCTTTCATCTATAACTGCTTCAGACAACAAAGTGTATACAGGAAAGCGTGCACGATTGTCTGTGTCTCATGTGTTGTTTTGTATTATTTTGTATTTTTTCATTTTTTGTTTACTTTTCTTTTGATGGCGACGCGGACACCCGCAGCGGCTCCTCTTGTTTCATGTTGAGAGGGGAGAAATTTCATCTGTGCTGTATGTTACACATACAGTACATTTCACAATAAAGTTTATCCAATCCAATCCAATCCAAAAAGGGAGCTATATTTCGTGATCTTGATATGTTTTGACAATAACATGTTAAAGCAATTTTATTTAGCCAACTGTTTCACATTATGAAAAAAAATCACAATGTTTCATTGAATAATTATATACTTACCTTTAGCGCCACAAGTTTACTCATATCCCCAATGTTAGATATGCTATTATCTGAAAGATCCAAGTGTTGAAGAGAAACACAGTTGTTCAGCTGCTCAATAACCTGTGCAAAAAAACAATCACACTTAAATATACATTTGAGAGATGAAGTAATGGTTTAATCTATTTATATTTTGTACCATAAAGTCAGAAAATCTTTACCTTAATTGCGTTTCTGGACAGGTTAAGCCATTTGAGGTTGGGTAGGTCCCGTAGTCCCTCAATGTAGCCAATACTGTTATTGGGAAGATTGAGGACTTGCAACTCATTGAGCTGAGACACACCCATCATCCTGACAAGGCGATTGCTGGCTACAGAAAGCTAAACATAAAAACACCAAGGACACACATGCGGCATAAAGAATATTGTCCTACATTGACTTCAGGGGTGGGATGACTTACGCACCTGCTGAAGGCCTGGGTTCCTTTCCAGATAGTCCAGTTTCATTATTTGATTTTGGTCCAGGATGAGCGTGTGTGTGTCCTCAGAGCAAATGAAACTGGGGTCAATCTTCCGCATACCCCGAGCCGAAAGATCTACCACAGGCCCTATTGGGGGGAGGGAATAAAACCATGAACATTGGTTAAACATTGTGAATGTCATGAAGCCATTGATCATGGTGGGCTAATACTTGATACACATGGTGGGCTAATACTTGACTGGGAGTTTAGTAAACGACAGAACATGGTGGTTAACGATGTTTACTAGCGTTTGACTTAATAAAGTGGATTCATTTTAAAGGATTGTTTGGTTTAAGATTGAGACACGTATAAGCATGACAAAAACTATTATTACAGATCAATGTGCGATTAAATACAATGTGCTTTGAAAAGAGGCTGAGGGGGGAAAAAAATCATCGCTATTTGACAATACGTACAACAACATATTGGTACTTCCAAGTGTCTCACTACTCCCAAAGAAAACAACGCACGTTAGCTGACGGTGACTGGAACTCAACAGTCACAGAAACTAACCATGCAACAAAAAAAGCTTGTATTAAAACACAAGTGGCATACTTACCATTTGTATCAAATTGTAAATCTGACACCCCCATTCCGTCGCCACACACTCACAAACAAATAGCCGGTTAATGTTAGCTTGGAATAATGGCTGCAATACTCGGGCACAAACGCGTCCGTCGCTAGCAAAGAAGTTCAGTGTCGCTAAGGAGCATCCTGGGAAATGTAGTTCACAACCACTTCGCTTCTCTATATGATAGTTAGTATAATATATCTTGAAAGACTACACACTATCACTTCCAGCTCCTTGTTTGTGGTCGGCGAAGGGGCGCCAGACGGTGCAACGCCACGAAATGTTGCAAGAGCGCTAAACATATTATTTGAATTAAGTTGTCAAAACGTTTAGTAATGACACTAGTTCAAGTTTTGTTCTGATACACCTACCCAAAGCTTCACGAAACTCACGAGGACGTCAAACTGATGTTTCTTGCGTAGTGATTAGTATTTTTCTGTAAATACATTTACGTTAAATATATTATAGTTGACCATGTTCTTAATCGTCAAACGATTTGGGAAAAATATATAATTTAGTTTAGAAACGAACGTATAGTTCTCCTTATTCGGCTTCCGTTTCCGCCGTCTTTCTTTCCGGTTTTGAGCCCTCTCGTAGCCGTAATGAAGTGAGTTTACCGAGTAGAATCATACACCATCTCGTCATTTTAAAAAACTATGTCATATTATCATGTCATTTAACCGAATAAATAAACACATTTCTTTCGATGACACCCTACATTTTTCGTTTTCAGGGTCGAGTTGTGCAGTTTCAGCGGGTACAAAATATACCCCGGCCATGGCCGCCGATACGCCAGGATAGACGGGAAGGTAAACGTTAAGCAGTGTCCTCGTTGTAAGCGCGTCTTGTTTTGGCACTTCTGGTGTCCACGATGTGGCTTCAGTTTCACCAAAATAAACGGTATGCATGTTTGATGTGCTTTTAACGTTGTGATTGGTTAAAAAAGAGACGCCTAACTGAAATAGGCCTAGCCGGTACACGCTAAATGCTATGTATGCTATCTAGCCTCCGTAGCCGCTTGTTGCGAGGCGAGCACGCGTAACAAATATGCGTCCAGTCCTGCAGCTTGATCTTCTACTGCAATTTTTGCAGGTGTTCCAGTTCTTGAACGCCAAATGCGAGTCTGCATTTTTGGCCAAGAGGAATCCCCGACAGATCAACTGGACAGTGCTGTACAGACGCAAGCACAAGAAGGGACAATCTGTAAGTAACAAGCCGCTTAGAGTGACCGTTTTGCCGTATGTATCCCGTAAGTGACAACAGAATAGTAAAACTTGACTTCATCTTGCGGAGCGGATTCTGTTATGTGCTTCACAAATACGAAAAACACAACAGTTGCCCATGTTTCAGGAGTTAATATCAGCTTCTTCTAAAATCTCAATTGTTTTCAGGTTTAAGGGCTTTGTAATGTTGCAGCAGCAATATATTCTTATAGGGGTCCAATCGGACCCCACGTAAAAGTATTGATTTTCGAAAAGTTAGTTGACGATGGGGACCACAAACACCCCACTGGGTAGGATTTCTCTGTAAAATATGTTGGCTTCTGCAGTAGGCAATCGATAGTTTGGCTGTGGGGAGACGGTGTGCATGGTGTCCCTCCGTGTCATGTGCTGTTGCTGGGCTGTGTTTTGCAGGCTGTGCATCAGGACTCACTCCACACCCCGCAGCCATAGAACACACGGAGATCATAGTACTGGCCTTTGATGTCGATAATGACACATTACCAATGGCCGGCCTCCAAACTCTCCGACATGCCTAAATAGCTACACATTGTTTCAAAATCTTGGTCGATTTTAAATTCTGATGATTGGTTAGTACAACGAACCCCTGAACAGTTTTGCATTTAATAATTTGTGATGTTGGGAACGAAACCTTTGCTCTGACTTGAGCTGCATTGAGACAAAAGCTGTCTTTTGCTGCCTGCCATCTTGTGGTATCTTTGCATTTACTGAACAGCGTGAATCACTGTTCATGGGGGTTCACTGTACTAGCGACTATTTCATGTCCTAATAGGAAGAGGTGAGCAAGAAGCGTACCCGCCGTGCCGTCAAGTTCCAGAGGGCCATCACTGGTGCCTCCCTGGCTGAGATCATGGCCAAAAGGAACCAGAAGCCCGAGGTCCGCAAGGCCCAGAGAGAGCAGGCAATCAGGTAGGAACACATGGAAGCGTGAAGTAAGTTTCAAAGTATTTTTTTGTTTGTTTTTGGTGGTTGCATTGTATTACATACACTAAGTATGTTGCGATAACTCGACTTGAATTGTAGCAGATGGAAAAAGTGCCCAAAATAACCCTGGCAAATAGGCGTTTTTCACTGTAATTCAGATGGGAGTAAAATATGCTTCTTTATGTTCTAATTAGGGCTGCCAAGGAGGCCAAGAAGGCGAAGCAGGCCGCCAAGAAGCCCGCTGCCCCCAGTACTAAGGTGAGAGCCGTGTTGACATTAACGCGGCTGTGCGATGCACATAATTTTGAGTAATTAATTAGATGCATGTCAAGGTTGGTGTACTGTTGAGAAATCCTCTTTGAGGCTAGCTTGTTTTATGTAAATGTAAAGTCTGGATGTGTGAAATGGTGGTGGTCCATGTCATTCAGTTGCCTCTGAATGATATGTGTTTTATTCACTTTTTCTGTCACTAATGTCTCCATGAATTCTCAAGTTTAAAAGTGTTTCCGTGCCCTTGTCCTCTAGGCTACCAGCAAGGCTGCACAGAAGCCTAAGATCGCCAAGCCCATGAAGGTGAACGCGCCCCGTGTTGGTGGAAAACGCTAAGCCCCGGTTCATTTTTGGTTGTGAATAAAAATTTTGTGGGTAACCATCATCTGGGCATTTTCTTATTTGAAACATGACCTGTAGGCCTGCCACTAGAATCACTACATTGACTTAGCATTCAATTTTGGACTCGATAAATGGTCATTTTCACGCATATTTGTTTACATGCATCACCAACATTCATTCACGCTGCTTCTTCCCTCTCTTGGTTATCGCGTTTGCCGCTATGGGAGTCGGCAGCATACAAACACACTAGGGGTGGAACGATCATAATTAAGTTGTATAAACCTGACGTTCAAGAGAAAAAAATTAGGCCAAATCTGAATCAATGTGAAAAAAAATTACAACTAGCAAAGTTTACTTGCTTCTCTATGAAATTGTGTACAAATTTGATTAGTGTTTTGAAACCTATGTTGAGCCAAGGTTTTAGAAAAATCTCATAGATGACCGAACCACCAAACAATATGTATGAATACTGAAATACTGTAATGACCTTGTCTCAATTTAGTCACAAGTGTTTTTGCAGGGAGCCATGACTTACTCTGTTGGCTAAAGGGCAGTAGTTGGTTACACAGGTTCATTTTACCTTTTGCCATCCAATGGAAGAACATTGGATTTTTCTGCCTGCAGAATATAGACAGCTGTCAGAGAGAGAAAAATATATATTTCCAATGAATAATCAAATAACGATGCTGTGAACATACACCCTGTGATCATTCTTTGACCTAATTGCAGACTTTTTGATAGGCACTACAAATAGGGGTAGGTTTGCATATGACTCAACAAATCAGCTGTGTTGAACAGTATTTATTAGCCACACCATACGTAACGCATTACATTTCCACTGTGCCTCAAAGTGCCATTTGCTCTATCGATCAGCAGAACAGGTGACATTAAAGTCCATTATTGCCACTACAGTGAGGGGATTATAATTACAGGGGGTATGATTTATAAATTGATTTATACACAAATATTTAAAAGAATTTCCTAATAGCAAAGAGGTTTTCTAAATAAGCAGTTCAGTACCAGTGTTAGCTCGCAACCTTTTTGTAGCCTAACAAGCTACACAGGTTTAATAGAAATGGTGTTAAACAGTTAGCATTATGAGAAAGAAAAAATTAAAGCAATGACCTGATTATTTTCTCACAAATTTAAAGCTATTATAATGAAGCAATTTAATAATAGTATTATAAATAAGCAATTAAAAGCAACATGATGATGCCCTTCCAAGGCTTTGGACACATTCTTCAAAACCAAACATGTTTTGGGGAAATTATTGCATGAGGTAATGATTGCTACACATTAAAATGACATACAAACAAAATGTACAATCAAACAACTTGTTAAACAAGTAATGTGTGCGTTGGTGACCATGATTTTTTTTTTTATGGTAAATATACATACCCTGAAGAAACTTGGAACTTTACGGGAAAGTGCACATTTCCAGCAGGAAAATAGCGGCTAAATATGGTCAAATCATGTTGCTGGCATGGAAGTTAGATGGAAATGGTGACGTGATGATGTACAAATAACGAGAGGGACATGTGGCGCAGGTCAGTCGGTGGCCTGGCTTGAAGTTGTCCTATTACTTCACTGTTGACGGTCAGGACTCTTTTGCCCCCTTAGCCTTCTGATCCTGATTGTATCTGTTCAAGGACACAACAGCCGCACAATGAAGAATATACAGTACATGAATATAGTGCGGTTTAATGAGAAGTTTCTTTGAATAATTTGCAATGTGTGTGGGAGTAGTATTTAAAACAAATTTTAAAAAACTGAATTTAGTTGTACTTAATTGAGAGAAATATCTTTATTTTTCCTTCCATAATGATTGTGAATCTTCTATATTTGTTACGCTTGAAAATTGTGGGGGTATTGAAACACATTTACAACATGATGAAAAAGTTTAAATGTGATTAAAGCATATGTGTGTGGAGGGGCTGGGGGTAATTTTGGACCAGGAATGGGCAATTAGCTGCTTAATTTTTAAATTATTTTTTTTTAATGTGATAGCTGAGCAGCCGTCGGTTGTAATAACACTGTTCACCACTAGGTGGCAGCATCTCCAATACTGACTCCGTGTGCATCAGAGAAGAGAAGGGCTTCCTACCTTGGTCAAGAAAAAGGTGAGGTTTGAAGATTATATGTTCAGCGAATTCAAATGACTGCCTAGTTTGCTCAGCGACACTATGAGCCATGAAAGATTTAAACGCAAGTCGCCACTACAACACTGATCTCAAAATGACAACTTATTTTTTTTTCTGCCGCAAGAAACATCGGCTGTTCATTTTAAGTGCACGAGGAGTTACATTTGCGTCCTGCAAAAACATGGACGTATTAAACGCTTCCTGGTGTTACAAACACTTATGATTGCTTGGAGAAGTGGTTTGCTGACGGATGCATGTCTTGACTTCTTCATTCTTTTGCAACCGTTTCAACTTGAAGGCGTTTCCAAACTTTTGACTGGTACTGTATCTACTCCGACAAAGGTAAAAGGTATAGTCAGTGGTCACCTCCAAATCCTGTAGAGCTGGGAGCCTCCTGCGCTGCCCAAGAATAAGTTGACAGCGAACAGGTTCCAGTTCTTTGGGATGATGACCAGCGAATATCTGGACCAGATCAGGCCTGGTCGATGAGGGCCAAGGTTATGTACACATGAGTTAGACAGTCTGTTTTGTCCATAACATTATCAGATAACGTTTGTTTGACGAAAAATATAGTACAGAAAAATGGTAGAATCACAATGTACTTTTGAGTCAATCCATTAAAACAAGGGGAAAAAGTCACATAAATGCATACCTACACGTGATCCTTAACTATTTGAAGCTGAAGTTTCATCTTACCTGTTGCTGTTAGTACGAGAGACTGGGAGGTACTCAATTTTTCTGCTGGCCGTGTCATGTCAGCTAAACCAGCTGCAACCAGGCCCTGAAAAGGTTAAGCCACCACATTTATATTAAATGTATTATTTTATCTCATTCAAAAAGTTGCAAAGTTATTCTCAAAGCATTTAGGCTTGATTTGGTTCAGTACTGTATGTCTCTTGTTGCCAAAATGACAAGCAGAGTCCCACAAGGGTCAAGTCTCAAACCTGTTATTTCATCATTCCTGATGCGATCCAACAGTGCCCTATCCTTTCATCCTTTATTCCATTTTATATACCGGTACATTGAAACTACGATTGGGTGATATGGAGGGAGAAAAAAATCTCAAAATACAATATTGTTTGTCACAGTTTTTTTTCCACATTGTTTTTAAATTGTATGTTTTAAAGCATATGACATTGGTGACTCTGTCCGTGAGAGTCGACACGTGAGCTGTGGCAGACAGCAGGTCCTCTGCGAGTGTGCTTTTGTGTTTAAAAGTTCTACCACCATTCAATAAAAGTTAAAAAATGCAGAGGCGACTGTGGCACTCCTTTCCTACATGGGAGGGGTTATAGTAAGTATACTGTAAAAAGGTAAATATCGACTGCAATGCAGCGAGGGAACAATGTACTGCTGATCTTAATGTACTGGAATGCGAAACATGACACGCAATTGATGAGGGGAGGAAAAAAAAAACACTTACCCATTTGAATATCGGAGCCCAGAAGAACACAGTTTTTGGACCTTAAAACAGAAGAAGGGAAAAACCACGTTAGCCTCTTCTGGACATTATTTTGTGCAGCAGTAGTATTTGAAGGATTTTTCTTGAGACGAAAGAAACTTAATATCTGCAGTCAGGTGAAACCTAAATCCAGTTGGTCAGAACACAAACATTGCAGTCGATGCAAAAGTTAACAGCAAAGCTTTTGCCCTGCAGCACAGAGGAGAATACAACTATAAGGGATCCCAAAAACCTGCCGGTTTGGTTGTTGGGAACGTAATACAGTCAAAAGACTACATGGTTTAAATTATGCCCCCAGCGCAGTGCAAACAATAAAGTATTTTAACAAACGTCTACATTTTGAACTGTGTTTGGGAACTACAGTGTTTTGATTTTTTTTCAAAAACAATGCGGTATTCAAATATTTTTATTATTGTGAAAAATCAGAGACGATTGAGAGCAAACGGGGAGGTCCATGAGGTGTTAAATACCTGAAAAGCGGCATACAAACAAAATGACAATCAGGTGTATTTTGAGATTATTTCCTCTCTTCCAATTAAAGTCCGCAAAAAACAGATTGTTGGACGTTAAAAGATAACCTGAGCAATTATACTGTGGTGTGGGGAATTGAGAGTGTTTTTTCCCTCCGGTCTGCTTACAAATGGGTCGGGCGACAACTGTAAACGTTAGGACCGTTCAATTTTGTTGACAGAGGAGCAACTAAACTATCTTCTATTACATGATACATTCTTTGTATTATGTGGCAGTCTGAAGCCTGGGTCAAGTCTCTCACATTTGGTGAAGATGCTAAAAGCTGGTATGCATGTACTCCACTTTAGAAACATAAGTCTCTGTACTACTGAACTAAGAAAGGTGAGGAGGCCCATAAAAGGCTGGAAGTCCTGCCTTTTCTATCATATCAACCACCAGTGGTGAAGCCTTAACACAAAAAGAGGACTCTGTTTCTGCAAATCATTTGGGAGGGAGGTGTTTCTTTGCGGCCGCCCCTTCATACCTTGTCACAAAGTTGTCCTTGCACAATTCCAATACCCTTGGATCGGGGAAAAAATAAAGACTCGACTATTAACCCCCCAAGTATGAATTTGAGTTAAAGTTTTTGGACTCTCCCGCTTATGCTGATGTATGAGTAATGTGCTGCTGAGAGTGAACACAATAGCTCCTCTCATATTCCTAAATGAGTATCAACCCAAAATAAACAATGGAATGGAAACAGTACACTTCAAACTTGGCATCAATCATTTTTCTGCGTGGTTGTGACCTTACCACACCACTCGTATCTAGGGATAACTGACAGTTTTCTGCATTGAATTCTCACTTAGGTGTATATAAAAAAAGCCTCACTGCTTTAAATTCAACTCTTCCATCTACTTGCTGCTTTTACATGCAGATTATCAACATCAAAGACACAGCCAAGTTATCTCAAATCTCGGTGCTAGTTTATTTAATTAAGTACGGATTTTTAAGATTTTTTTTTTTTTAATCGGAATGGCAGTAAATAAACTTTCCTTTACCTGCCGGGTGGTTGTAAAAGGGTCTCAGTTTGGCAGGCAATATATGCTCAATCCGGTCCAGAATCCTGTGATAGGACACTCTCAGCGCAGCCATGATGAATAATAGCGGCTTGGTATCCGGAGAGAAGGGGGCAGATGACAACCACTCAGAGCTAGAAACTGGGCTAAACAAGGAGCTAGCTACAATGAAACAGCTCGTATTAAAAGTTACACACTATTGTACATTTTTTTGCGACGTTACAAATACTGAAAAATGAGATTGCTTTCAAGACTAAGAAGGGAAGGGATGCTATGAGGCTTGTCCGCTAATGTGTGCGAGCAAGCGATGATAGGCTAGCTGTCATTAGCTTCTCCCTGACCCACACGAAGAGGTGACTTTAGGCTTGTACAGCAACCTTGGCAAAGGGGGCGGGGCTATGGAGTGACACTGTCCTGATTGGCCTGTCTGTTCAGCGCCCCCATGTGACTGGTTGAGAGTGCAACGTTTCGGTTTTACATCACGACAGATCACGACGGGGTGGCAGCATAGTAGTGATGGGGTTCTTTTGGTTCGGCTCACTAAAAAGAACCGGCTCTTTCAGCTCCCAAATGGCTCCTCAGTTTTATGTTGCTGAAATTAATTTACTATCAAAAATCATGTAAAATTATGTGTAAAATGAATTACTAATGTAAAAAATATACAGTATATCAAATATTTATTATTTATTCATATTCTTTATTTATATTCTTATTTATATATTATTTATATTCTTCTGAACATACTCAACATGGAGTACAACATGGACATGCTACAAAAAATAAATTACAAAGTACAAAAACAAAGACCCATCTCAAAACAAGGTCAACAAAAAGTTCCAATCTCTGATTGTGTATATTTACAAGCTTTTAACTATTTTCAGTAAAACAACATAAGTAAGCTTTGATTACCACACAACAAATTATAAATTAAAATTTGATATTGGATATTTTAACCTTGCACAGTCTACACGCTGCTGTTGAACTATCAATTAAGTTGAAATGAGTCCAAATTTCACTGTGCCTCCTATCCATTTTCTCACCTTTCCACTTTCCACCGTGTTGTTTTTTCTCTGTAGCGCTATCGAGGTCTCTCTCGTCTCCCTGTCTGTCCTGTTCGTCTGCTACTCACAGTGTGCTGCTGTACGCGTCTCGAACTCCTCCCCCTTCGCTACAGCGTGTGCGTGTAACCCTCCCCTCCCTCTTCTACCACGGATCTTGACCAATCACGTGCGGCTTTATCCGAATAGGGGGACAGGAGAAAAATAGTCGGCTCCTATTCGGAGCGGCTCTCCCGTCGTTCACTTAGAAGAGCCGGCTCTAAGAGCCGACTCGTTCGCGAACGACCCATCACTACAGCATAGAATACTGTACAATACAATACATCCTGATTTATATAGCGCTTTCACAACAGCTGCAGCTGTAACAAAGCGTTTAACAAAACAGTTAACATAAAGTAAAATCATAAACACAACACATGACATAAAACACAGATCGCCTCAATTTCTGCCCCTTCACATATTCTGTCCACTATACCAAACGTATGCATTCATTTCCCGAGAGGCTCATTCTTTCATGCCATTTATAAATATTAGCAGCAACTAGTTCAATAGATTTAATAATTTTTACAGACCAAATAAACATAAATTAATCCACAATAAAGCAAATGTAACAATATACTGCTTGATGAAACATCCATCCATCAACTTTCTAATCCGTTTATCGTCACAAGGGTCGCGGGCGAACTGGAGCCTATCTCAGCTGTCTTCGGGCAGTTGGCGGGGTACACCCTGAACTGGTTGCCAGCCAATAGTAGGTCACAAATAGACGAACAACCATCCACGCTCACCTAGGGACAGTTTAGAGTGTTCCATTAATCTGCCATGCAGGTTTTGGGAATGTGGGAGGAACCCGGAGTACCCAGAGAAAAACCACGCAGGCAGAGGGAGAACATGCAAACTCCACACACACAAATGCTGGAATCAAACCCTGCACATGAGGCCGTTGTGCGAACCAGCCGCCGGCCCATGATTAAACAGTTATTATTTTCTTTATCACATTCATTTTAATCGACAAAAATGGGCAATTCTGACCCAGTCAGAGAGGCATTAGTGCTTTAATTGCACCCAAAAATAGCTTTAAAAAAAAGAGCTCACCCCCCCCCCAAAAAATAAATTGTCTTGGTAGGACTGTTTTTGTCCCTGTACGAATATCCCCTGTTGTATTTATTTGTTGCTATTCGCGTTGCGACCTTTGTAATCCACTTTTCAGTGGCGTAAACATCAAAGTTCCCATCCGAGCATCCACAACGGACACTATCACCGTGCTTGCCTTCCAGGAAAGGTACTGCGGATCTTCAGACAAATTGCTTTTTTTGGTGATGGAGATTTATTCACATCATTGTGTCCGTCGTCACTGTAGAAAGCGGCAGTCAAATACGGGATCCCGTGATGTTGGCGACATCTGGTTACTATTACCAGGACTCGTGGAGGCCATTGAGTAGCGTCACCATGCGCCAGTTTGACGACGCGTCTGCCATCACTCAGTGTTTGACCAACAAGTTGTTCTACATGTACGGTGATTCCACCATGCGCCAGTGGTACGAGTACCTCGTCTCTGTGCTTCCAGGTGAGCGCTTACATCTCATCGTGTTGTGGCAGCTTGGCTCACGTGATGGAAAGAAGTGGAACAATACTACAAAAAGACAGATGAAAGCAGAGCTAAATTAGTAGTTCTGCTTTCATCTGTCTTTTTGTCTTTTAGTGAAAGGGAAAAACATTTATCTATCTGCCCTTCAGGGATGAATTAATTCAACCAGAAGAGTGCACAAAAGGTGGGGCCCTTACTGGCGGTGGACAGCACCCACAACATTCAGCTAAGGTACCGCTGCCACGGCCCATCCGCTTCTCCAACGTCATGATCAGCAAGTTGCGCTACATCGCCAACGAGCTGGACGGCCTGTCCGGCGGTCCCAACACGGTGGTGGCACTCAGCGTCTGTGTCCACTTCAGCACCTTCCCCGTGGAGGTGTACATACGTCGCCTTCGGCATATCCGCAAGGCGGTGGAGCGACTCCTGGACAGGGCGCCAGGGGACGGTGGTGGTAGTCCGCACAGCCAACCCCAGGGCTCAGTCTGACCTTCAGTGACTGGTTTTCGCTGCAACTGAACGTCGTACTGCGTGCCATGTTCGAGGGTCTCGATGTTTTGCTGGTGGACACCTGGCAGATGTGCGGGACCCAATCCCACCTGTCCTCCGGCAGCAACTGCCATGGTTGCCACCCAATTGCAGTTAAGAAAACGTTGCAGCATAAAGTGAAGAGAATATAATGGATATTTTTATCTTTTAAGAATATGACAATTCTCTCAATAGTCTGACTAAAGTTGTTTTTTAATGAGGAGAATGCATTGTGAAAACAATTCAAGAGAAGCCTGTTACGACGTGACCTTGAATTAAACATATATGGACCAATGATTTTATCTTTGAAAAGTTCTGAGAGTATTCTAAAATTCATGTTTGAAATTTTACCCTATCATCAACTTTTTCCATCCCCTTTCTGATCATTGAACTCATCGAAATTCATTGTCAATAAACACCAGCACAAATTGGGATTTCATGGCCACAAATGAGCGTTCGGTGCATCTGTATTCTGCAGCCACGTTTACATTTACTTTGCCGACATTTCCGTCGCAGCGGATCCCTACAAAATTAATAAATGTATGTTGTGAATAATCTACAAGATAGTTGTAAAAAAAACATGCCAGATATAACTTGAATGATGTTCATTTCCAACCCAAATTAGCTCACAAATCTGATTAATGGATTGAATGGGTTGTATGCACATAGAGCCTCATGAAGCAAATCTTTTTGTGAACCAAATGGATGAAAAGATTCTGTGGTTCTCAAGGCTAGCACAATAAGCTTCTACATTTTTTAACCCAATTATTCGTTTTATTTATTTATGTATTATTATGATTGTCGTAATATACAGGTATTTTCAAAGTGGACCCCCTCCCCTCTCTACCTCCGTTATTAGTGATACTTCAAGGAAGTATGGGCGAGGTTACTTCCTAGTTGTAGCCAGTGTGATACTGGAACTGAGGGGCCAGGTAAGGGCGGTGTGCTGACGTCATCATTACTGCGGCAACGGCCGGTAATCAGCACGCCCGAACTTCAACATGTCCCTCAATGTTTGGAAATATATCCTCATCATTATTACCCTTTTCGGTCTCATCTTCCTCCTGCGCAACGTCACCACGGAGGAGGTGAGAGAAGTTTGTTTCAATCTATTTTCTTTTTTTTTCCAGGCTGAAGTTGTACACATTAATGTACATACATTGGCATAATTCGCAAGATATGCACTTTTCTTGAAAGAAACCATGGAGTGAACAGAAAAAAAAATGCATTCTATTTTAATGGCATTAAACTAAAAGACATTTCCGTATAGCACAATTAGTGGCGTTCCGATCGACTTTGGCTGGACGCAAAACAAAATCTTCAGTCCGCAACACGACCCTTCCCAACGGAACCGAGCAGAACGGGAAAGAGCGGTTCGCCAAACTTGTCAAACGGGATTAGTGTGGAATTGTTGAGGAATGCCATCCTCAAGTGCATGCATTTCAGTGAGGATTTGCCGTTAGATTGTACAATGTGGTGAAAGCGGCTATTCCACAGCTTGAGGACACCTTTGACAACTGTATTTTGTGAGGCGTTAGTTTTTGGCAATGTTTATTTAATTTGACCATCATTTTCTAATTTAGTGCAATGACAATGGATTAAATGTATCTTGATTGCTTGTGCAATATTTCAGGTTCGATGGCGTCTACACTATTGCTAAAGAATGTGATTGCGCTACGGGAAGCCTTTTTTCTACTTTTAACCAGGAAAAATTACAATGCATCAGTTTTTTGATTGATTTTCTTGCTCAATGTAAAACTGGATTTGCAACTCTGTTCGGGGGAATTTGCAGAGGCGGGAGTAAGTCACATGTGTTTCAAACAAATACCATGGGGAGGGGGAGTCAAGCAAGGCAAGAAGTGTCAACAGCAAATTTCAAGCAAGTCAAAACTTGGTTTAAGATTGTCATAAATCATGCAATCTCTCTTAGTCACAATGTGACAATAAAATATTTTTTCACTGCTCATACCATGACAAGTACATTTATCCCTATAAAAAAATTAAACAAACACCAACTTCAGAATGTGAAATGAATATTTATTGTTTGGAAGAATGCATCTTTGTTTTTATTTATGCATGAATGTTTCTAGCTTTAATGTAGCTGTTTAACGCTGTCAATGTTATGGCATATATTGATATATGCTTAATGTGGGCGCAATTAAGAAATCACCATACTTTAAAACTACATCTAGTGAAGACAAGTTCAGCCTCATTATAAGTAGAGATGTTTGGGACTTGAGACTCTCCGAATAATTTATTTGGCTTTTGAGATGTTCACTGCAAGCTTATTTTGTTGTATCCAATCAAGGAGCAAATCAGAAGCTGAAGTCACAACATTGTCTTGCTCTATGATCGTATTTGCTGTGTAATACAGTCTTGAATTATCATCATACCTGCACCAGTTTTATGCAAATCAGATGGCAAGTTATTTGTGAAAATGGAATACAGGAGTGACCACACAGCGCCCCTGTGTGACATCTCAATCTAGGTCTACAGAGTTGCACCAGCTGCCATTGTAACTGGTTCAAATTCATGGTATTTTAGTGACCAATTTAGAACTTGAATCAATGACTTTGAATACTGTATTGTGATTGCGCAAAAGAATCTCCACCCGCTCCATTTCTCACATTGATTTACACATGCAAATCATGTCATCTCCTCAGAACTGGAAGTACCACATAGTGTCAGGGATTTACCAGGTCCAAAATTGGCTCCAGTCAACAAACCTCTCTGGAACCCTCGAAACCTTTCGCAACAATCACACCTTCTGTTCACATCTGGGCAAGCCACTGTCACATGAAGAAGAGCTGGAGGAGCGCGAGCTCTTAAACTCCATCACCTGGCCCCAACTCCCTTCTGGCTCACAACTACTCAACCTGTCCCAGACGAGTGACCCGGCACACAGCCTTTTACAATTGTCCTCTCCGAAAAAGACCAACGTTGGTACGTGGGCGACCAGCTGGAAGTACTTGTCCACCTGCACGACTTCAAGGGCCGACCCAAGCGCTACGGCGGCGATTTTCTGCTGGCTCGGTTGCATTCCCCAAAATACAAGGCAGGTGTGGCCGGGCAGGTGCTGGACCACAAGAATGGACTTTATTCGGCTAGATTTCCGCTGCTGTGGGAGGGGTCGGCGCAGGTTGAGGTCATGATGGTGCACTCGAGCGAGGCCGTCGCCGTGCTGCAGCGGCTGAGGGAAAAACTGCCCCATCGGGTGTTCTTCGTCAGCCTCTTTCGCAGCGGCCTTATTTCTGAGACAACAGCCTGCGATACGTGTCTGCCACAAGACCAGGGGCCACTGTGCAACTACACGGACCTTCGCTCCGGCGAGCCGTGGTACTGCTACAAGCCCAAAAAACTCAGCTGCGACACCAGAATCGACCACGCCAGGGCAGGCTACCTCAAAAACATCATCACCAACAGTGAATCATTGCTGTTTCAGAGGTTTGTACACTCAGTGGTTTAACATTTTTAGCTGTTCCAAAGGTATTTCAAATAGTGAGGCAGATTACCCCCAAATCGCATTTGGGGTACTGTAAAGTTCATTCCTAGAAATTGCTTTCATCCCAGTCTGACTTGCTATTGAAAAGCTATTTAAACCAATCTGTGGACTCCAAAACCAGGTTGCACCTAACTGGTCATGTTTTACACCTAAAATGCTACTTGAGTATGCTCGACCAGTACATTTGACTTTTTATTCTTATTATTCTTATTATTTTTTATTAGTTTTATTAGTGTACATTTTTTGAGGCTGACAAGCTGGTTTTCCACTGACAACAGAAACAAGCTGGTTAGATTTTTATCAGTCATTTGGAATTTGTACAGGTTTGTAACGTCAGACAGTGAACAAAAAACAGTATGCAAAGAATGTAAGGCTTTTGAAAGGAAAGCGGCTAGCAGGATTCATTTATTGCAGCGAGTAAAAAAAGCATCACAGTTGCTCAAGGCTTAGGTTACAACTAATCACGGTTAACCTGTTTTCTGAAGTTTGGTCATGTGATATGCAAGCTGAGCTGTGATTGGTCAATACCTGGGCAACTGTGATGTCATTTACATTCGACTGCAAGTGGAAAAATACCTTCAAATTCTTGAGTTGACTTTCCCTCTTAAGGCCCACTTCAGAGTTCTGAATATTGTGAGTCATTATTTATCATTGTAAATTCCCATTGTAAAAGAAAAACAAAATCTATTTGTTGCCATTCCTGCTGCAATTTTTGTCATGACTTTTTGACGTCAGTGGCGTGAACATCAAAGTTCCCATCCACGCAAACACAACCAACACCATCACCGTGCTGCAATCCAGGAAAGGTACTGTGGATCTACTGACTAATGACTCTCACTTTTTGGGAGATGGTAATTTATTCCCATCATTGCGTGTGTCATCAATGTAGAAAACGGCAGCCAAAAAACGGATCCTGTGAAACTGGCGACGTCTGGGTACTACTACCAGGGCTCGTGGAGGCCACTGGGCGATGTCGCCATGCGCAAGTTTGACACGGCGGCTGCCATCTCTCAGTGTTTGGCCAATAAGGTGGTCTACATGTATGGCGACTCCACCATTCGACAGTGGTACGAGTACCTCGTCACTGTGCTTCCAGGTGAGCGCTTCTGTTTCATAGCGTCGTGGCCGTTTGGTTCAGATGGTGGATGTCTTGCATCATTGTTTGTTGGTTTCAGGCAAAGAGTGGGGCTTCCGGGAAGGGGCCAAGGGCATCCGCCTGAGGGGTGGGGCATTCACACCTCCTAATCTTTTTTTTTTTTTCTTTTTCTGACCGAAGAATTTTTTTTTACCAAAAACAATAAAATAAAAGGCTCACACTCAAATATGCGTTTTCCACAAATTACAACCCAAACCACCCCCCCATCCCAAAATGTTAGCGATATTGAAAAAAACTGCACAAATAGGCTAATCTGTGAGTGCCAAACTGCAAGTATGCGGGTGGGTTTCGCTGTAGATCATGTTTTTAAGGCGTAATGTACATTAGAAGTCATGTGTATACTCACTTCATAATACAATTATTTCGTGACTCCAGAGGAATGGCACAGTTGTTGCTCCTTTTTCACCGCTTGTGACCATATCCAAATGTTTTTGTGCTTAATACTGGACACTCGGATACTCTTGACCACTTGTTTCCTTTTATGTCGTGTTAATTGTGTTCTGCCTTGCAGAAATGAAGGAATTCAACCTGCATACTCCCAAAAAAGCGGGGCCCTTGATGGCGGTGGACGGCAACCACAACATTGTGCTTAATTACCGCTGCCACGGCCCACCCATCATGTACACCGCCATCATGGCCAACGAATTGCGCTACATCGCCAACGAGCTTGACGGCCTGACTGGCGGTGCCAACACGGTGGTGGCGCTCAGCATCTGGGCCCACTTCAGCCCCTTCCCCGGCGAGGTATACATACGCCGCCTCCGACATATCCGCAAGGCAGTGGTGCGACTCTTGGAACGGGCGCCGGGGACGGTGGTGGTGGTTCGCACGAGCAACCCACGGGCCCTGGATGGAGACGTCAGTCTGAACCACAGCGACTGGTTTGCACTGCAGCTGGATGTTATGCTGCGCGCCATGTTCAAGGGTCTCAATGTTATGCTCTTGGATGCCTGGCAAATGTGTGTGGCGCACCACCAACCTCACAATGTGCACCCTCCGAAGGTCATTGTTAAAAACATGGTAAACATGTTGTTGTCTTATGTTTGTCGTGAAAGGACCAGGAAGACTGCAGGACTTTTGTAAATCAAACCAGGTAGAGAGTAATAATGAGTGCTGCATTTGAAGGAGTCCTTCAGAAAAAAAACTATTCTATTTTATTTCCAAAAAAGTAGCAAATTGTGAGAGTATAGTTAGGTACAGGATATAAATCACAGTTCAGTAAGCCCACATATATTGCGGTTCAGTTTTCACGGTCCCGCTATATTGCAGATTTGTTTTTTTTTGGAAGTGTAATATTTTTGCTGTCAATGCTCTTGCACTCTCTCAATATAGTGTGCCCATAAATGTGTTTGTATTGATTGAGGTGCTTGGAGACCTTTAAAAAAAAGTGCCATAAATACTATACAAAATATTTGAATAGAGGAGGCTATTTTGATATCGTGGATTCCACTTTTTGTTGGTGGTTCTTTCATTCGCTCTCTGAAGGGGCAACAGGCTTGTTTCTTATTTATACAAGAAGTCATGCTTCCTGTGGGCATACCAGCTCTAATAAAATGAAGGAAATTTCACACTGAGTACCGGGTAAGTCAATTTGGGAGCACAATGATTCGAGATCATACTTACTCCAATATTTATACTTTATGAGACAATTTTGTTTGGTAGTTTGCAAAATGATGTCACACATAATGAACACAAACGATGAAAGTAATTAACCTCACCGCGGACAAAATGAAAGTAAAACTAATTGCACGAGCCTGAAGGAACTGCCAGAGTGTCAGTCAAGAAGCAAAACAACTGACAGCATCCGATTTTGCCTTCCGCCCGAGGTGCATTCAAGGACCGCCAGCAAATGAGGTTGTGTGAAAACTAAACTAGAAAAAGCTCAATTAACCGTTTACATTTGAATCTCTGTTAGCTTTTCCATTTCAGGAGTTGATCGTAGTAACATTGTTTTTTTATTGGCAACATGTTACCGATTTTGTGGCGCTTTGTGTAGTTAGACATTACTTCCTCTTTGGAGCCGATCCAATTATTAAAGGAAGCGCCATCGACAGGCCAAGTAAAGACGTGAAGATTTATTCCGGCGGCGGCGGGTTAACAACAGGACCAAAGAGACACAGATAACATGTACCTAAATGTTTGGAAGTACATCCTCACCTTTCTGACCCTGTTTGGCTTCATCGTCCTGCTGCGCAACATCACCATTTGGGAGGTGAGAGAAATTTGTATAATCTCTCTCTCTCCCTCTCTCTCTGCATGCTGTATTCATACATTTACACGTGTATCACTCTGCAACGAAAACAAGACTGATCTTTAATCGATTTTCAGAGCGATTAAATTAAACTATAATGCAGCTATTGTCAACTGGTGGCTCGGGACCCAAGTCGCAGACTCATTTTCAAGTCAAGTACTGTACAAGTATTTTGGGTGGGTTATGAACAGCTCGTAAAAATTTTAATTGTTGTATTGTACTTAGTGATTGCATTTTTTTACTCAGTTTAAATTCATCTCTTATTATTTACAATTTTTATCTGTGGTTTTATTGTTTTTGTTCTTGTTTGTGAAGCGTCCATGAGTGTTGTGAAAGGTGCTTATAAAATACAAAAATGTATGTATGTATGTATGTATGTATGTATGTATGTATGTATGTATGTATGTATGTATGTATGTATGTATGTATGTATGTATGTATGTATGTATGTATGTATGTATGTATGTATGTGTCCTCCCCCAGAACAGCACTGAGGCACACCGACTTTCCATGTAGAACATACTGAGTCAGGAAATCCCGTTGCTAACTTCTACAAAATGGGACACATCTTTGTAACAATAGAAAGTGACAATGCTTGAGAACTCCTGCGCTGTGGCATTTTTAGAATAGCACAGTCAGTTGTGTCATAGCTTGACTGGTGCCCTGTGTGAGACTTGAGGCGATATCGAATCAAACAGATGAAAAACACATCGGAGCGGACCTGATTTTTTTCATGTGCCTTTTTGTTTCATGTATCAAAGTAATTTATGATCTTTGAAAATGATTTTATAATTTGAGTACAGCCACTGCAATGATTATGATTGTAATTAATGTAAAAGAGAACAAAACAACACAAATCCTGCATTGTACATATTAAAGATGGATTATGCATTTTTTTTACTTTGTTAAGAAAATAAATTATTTTCTTCCGAGCCACGACCAGAGCAAACGACACAGCATTGATTAAGCCTATCGGCTTCATGAGTGATGAATTACAGAAAAGAAAGAAAAATGATGACTCTCAACATTGTTGTTGACGGGGTTTGTCTGATGAGAACCTTTGAAATTCACGCCATTCCACTCCGACCTGAAGAGATTCTTTGTGTTCTCCGACCACTACTGTTTTAGAAGCCCATAACCAATGAAAACATGCCTTTCCCAATCCTCCAGGGGCTTCCAGACTCTTCTTTAAACATGTGGAGCCCCGTCCCGACAACATCAACTTTGACAGCAACACATACGCTGTGCTTCTCTGGATGGTACAGTGATCCATAGTTAAAATGTGACCATGTATGCATATCGTGTCATCTCTTCAGAACCGGACGGACCACATGACATCAGAACTGTACGATGTCCAGAAGCGGATCCAGTCATCAAATCTCACGAGATGCCTCCAAACGTTTCATCACAATCACAGCTTCTGTCCACATCTGGGCCAGCCGCCGTCACTTGTCGAAAAGCTGGAGGAATGCAACCTGTTGAACTCCATCGCCTGGCCCCAACCGCCATCTGGCTCTGCATCACTGAAAGTGTCCCAGACGAGTGACCCAGCACACAGCCTGTTTACAATCGTCCCCTCCAAAAAAGACCAGCATTGGTATGTGGGTGACCAGCTGGAAGTACTCGTCCACCTGCACGACTTCCAGGGCCGACCCAAGCGCTATGGCGGCGATTTTCTGCTGGCTCGGTTGCATTCCCCAAAATATGGGGCGGGTGTTGCCGGCCAGGTGCTGGACCACAAGAACGGACTTTATTCCGTTCGATTCCCGCTGCTGTGGGAGGGGTCGGCTCAAGTCGAGGTCACGATGGTGCACTCGAGCGAGGCCATCGCTGTGCTGCGGCGACTGAGGGAAAAACGGCCTGATCGGGTGTCCTTCGTCAGCCTCTTTCGCCAAGGCCGTCATTCTGAAACGAAGGTGTGTAACATGTGCCTGCCGCAAGGTAAGCGGCCACTGTGCAACTACACGGAGCTCAACTCCGGTGAACCGTGGTACTGCTACAAGCCCGAAAAACTCAGCTGCGACACAAGAATCAACCACGACAAGGGAGGCGACCGCAAAAACATCACGACCAACGAGGAAAATTTGCTCTTTCAGAGGTTTGTACTCTCAAAGACCGTTTGACATGAGCTGGTCCAAAGGCATTTCAAACATAACAAGCTGTTGACTCCCAACAAATTGTGGTTCAACTGGATTTGACATCAATACAACCTATTGAAAAGTTATTTCAAACAGAACGGTCATTGGACCCTAAAACATCGAATTTCACGATTTAGGACCCGGTAAAAAAAGACTACAAGTGACCCTCAATTAAAAATAAACAATTCAAAGTAAACTATCTGTGGACTCAGAAATTTTAGATGTGGTGTCAAAGAATGGTGTGGCTGGGATTGGTAAAATAGCTCACCCCCCCAAAAAAGAAATTGTCTGGGTAGGACTGTTTTTGTCCCTGTATGAATATCCCCTGTTGTATCTATTTGTTGCTATTCCCATTGCGAGCTTCCACTTTTCAGTGGCATGAACGTCAAAGTTCCCATCCAAGCATCCACAACGGACACCATCACCGTGCTGCCTTCCAGGAAAGGTACTGCGGATCTTCAGACAATTTGCTTTTTTTTTGGTGATGGCGATTTATTGACATCATTATGTCCGTTGTCTAGTTGTCCATTGTATAGAAAGCGGCAGTCAAAAACAGGATCCTGTGATGTTGGCGACATCTGGTTACTATTACCAGGACTCGTGGAGGCCATTGAGTGGCGTCACCATGCGCCAGTTTGACGACACGTCTGACATCACTCAGTGTTTGACCAACAAGTTGTTCTACATGTACGGTGATTCCACCGTGCGCCAGTGGTACGAGTACCTCGTCTCTGTGCTTCCAGGTGAGCGCTTACGTCTCATCGTGTTGTGGCAGCTTGGCTCGCGCGATGGAAAGAAGTGGAACAATACTACAAAAAGACAGATGAAAGCAGAACTACTGATTTAGCTCATTTTAGTGAAAGGGAAAAACATCTATCTATCTGCCCTTCAGGGATAAAGGAATTCAACCAGAAGAGTGCACAAAAGGTGGGGCCCTTACTGGCGGTGGACAGCACCCACAACATTCAGCTAAGGTACCGCTGCCACGGCCCACCCATCCGCTTCTCCAACGTAATGATCAGCGAGTTGCGCTACATCGCCAACGAGCTGGACGGCCTGTCCGGCGGTCCCAACACGGTGGTGGCACTCAGCGTCTGTGTCCACTTCAGCACCTTCCCCGTGGAGGTGTACATACGTCGCCTTCGGCATATCCGCAAAGCAGTGGTGCGACTCCTGGAGCGGGCGCCAGGGACGGTGGTGGTAGTCCGCATGGCCAACCCCAGGGCTCTGGATCGGGACCTCAGTCTGACCTTCAGTGACTGGTTTTCGCTGCAACTGAACATCGTACTGCGTGCCATGTTTGAGGGTCTCGACGTTTTGCTGGTGGACGCCTGGCAGATGTGCGTGGCGCACCACGAACCGCACAACCTTCACCCTCCGAGGGCTATTGTCAAAAACATGGTAGACATGATTTTGTCCGAAGTTTGCCTCAATGGGACCAGGAAGACCGTCTGATTTTTGTAAATCAAAACGAGGTTGGGAATGCGAACGAGTAGAGGGCCTTACTTACGATATTCGAATTGAAGGAGTCCATCCATTCATTCATTATCCATACAGCTTATCCTTATGAGGGTCCCGGGCTTGTGGGAGCCGATCCCACCTGTCTTCCGGCAGCAACTGGTTGCCACCCAATTGCAGTTAAAAATAATTCGGTGCATAGAGTGAAGAGAATGTTATGGACATTTTTGTCTTTTTAAAAATATGACTATTCTATGAATAATCTGACAAAAGTTGTTTTTTAATGAGGAGAATGCATTGCGAAAACAATTCAAGAGAAGCCTGTTACTACGTGACCTTGAATTAAATATTTAAGGACAGATGATTTTTACCTTTGAAAAGTTCTGAGTGTACTGTGTACTGTATTCTAAAATTCATGTTTAAAATTATGTCCTAACATCAACTTTTTCCATCCACTTTCTGATCATTGAATACATACAAATTCATTGTCAATAAACACCAGCACAAATTGGGATTTCATGGCCACAAATGATTCTTTGGTACATCTTTATTATGTGGTCACACTTATATTTGACTTTTCCGACATTTCTGTCATAGCAGAAATTAATAAATTTATGTTGTGAATAATCTACAGGATTGTTGTCATAAAACACACCAGGTATAAATTGAATGATGCTCATTTCCGATCCAAATTATCTCACAAATCTGATCAATGGATTGAATGAGTTGTATGCACATAGAGTCTCATGAACCGAATCTTTTTATGAACCAAGTGGATGAAAAGATTCTGTGGTTCTCAAGGCTTAAAATAACCATCACGATAAGCTTCTACATTTTAGCATTTAATTCAAGGGATTCAACCTGCATGCTCCCAAAACAGCGGCGCCCTTGATGGCGGTGGACAGCACCCACAACATTGTGCTTAGGTACCGCTGCCACTGCCAAACTATAATGTGCTGTACACCGCCATCATGGCCAACGAATTGCGCTGCATTGCCAACAAGTTTGACCGCCTGAATTCCGCCCGAGGTGCATTCAAGGACCGCGAGCAAATGAAGTTGTGTGAAAAAATGTAAGCAAGAAAAAGCTCAATAAATCCGTTTACATTTGAATCTCTGTTAGCTTTTCCATTTCAGGAGTTTATCGTCGTAACATATTTTTATTGGCAACATTTTCCCGATTTTGTGGCGCTTTGTGTCGTTCGACATTACTTCCTGTTTGGAGCCGATGTCGTTCTGAAAGGAAGCGCCATCGACAGGCCAGGTAAAGACGTGAAGATTTATTCCGGCGGCGGCGGGTTAACAGCAGGACCAAAGACTCAGATAACATGTACCTAAATGTTTGGAAGTACATCCTCACCTTTCTGACCCTGTTTGGCTTCGTGGTCCTGCTGCGCAACATCACCGTTTGGGAGGTGAGAGAAGTTTGTTTAATCTCTCTCTCCTCTCTCTCTCTCTCTCTCTCTCTCTCTCTCTCTCTCTCTCTCTCTCTCTCTCTCTCTCTCTCTCTCTCTCTCTCTCTCTCTCTCTCTCTCTCTCTCTCTCTCTCTCTCTCTCTCTCTCTCTCTCTCTCTCTCTCTCTCTCTCTCGTTGCATGCTGTATTAATACGTTTTCACGTGTATCATTCTGAAACGAAAACAAGAGTGATATTGAATCAATTTTCATAGCGATTAAATTAAACTAGAATGCAACTACAGTATTCTCAACCGATAGCCCGGGAGCCAAGTCGCAGACTCATTTTGGGTGGGTTGTGGACAGCTCGTAAAAATTGTATTATAATACTGTACTTAGTGATTGCATTTTTTCCGAGAACAGTCTTGAGGTGCACCGACTTTCCATGTAGAAGATACTGTACTGTGTCAGGAAATGCTGTTGCTAACCTCTACAAAATGGGTCACATCTTTGTAACAATAGAAGTAGACAGCTCCCAGATTTACAACGCTTGAGAATTACTGCGCTGAGCATTTTTGGAATAGCACTGTCAGTTATGTCATAGCTTGACTGGTGCCCCGTGTGAGACCCCACTTGAGGCGATCTAGCATCAAACGCAGCTGAAAAACACATTGGAGCGGACCTTATTTTTTCATGTGCCTTTGTGTTTAATGTATCGACCATGTATGCATATCATCTCCTCAGAACTGGACGTACCACATAGTATCAGCACTGTATGATGTCCAGAAGCGGATCCAGTCATCAAATCTCACGAGATGCCTCCCAACGTTTCATCACAATCACAGCTTCTGTCCACATCTGGGCCAGCCGCCGTCACTTGTCGAAAAGCTGGAGGAATGCAACCTGTTGAACTCCATCGCCTGGCCCCAACCGCCATCTGGCTCTGCATCACTGAAAGTGTCCCAGACGAGTGGCCCAGCACACAGCCTGTTTACAATCGTCCCCTCCAAAAAAGACCAGCATTGGTATGTGGGTGACCAGCTGGAAGTACTCGTCCACCTGCACGACTTCCAGGGCCGACCCAAGCGCTATGGCGGCGATTTTCTGCTGGCTCGGTTGCATTCCCCAAAATATGGGGCGGGTGTTGCCGGCCAGGTGCTGGACCACAAGAACGGACTTTATTCCGTTCGATTCCCGCTGCTGTGGGAGGGGTCGGCTCAAGTCGAGGTCACGATGGTGCACTCGAGCGAGGCCATCGCTGTGCTGCGGCGACTGAGGGAAAAACGGCCTGATCGGGTGTTCTTCGTCAGCCTGTTTCGCCGAGGCAGTCATTCTGAAACGAAGGTGTGTCACATGTGCCTGCCACAAGGCAAGCGGCCACTGTGCAACTACACGGACCTCAACTCCGGTGAACCGTGGTACTGCTACAAGCCCGAAAAACTCAGCTGCACCACAAGAATCAACCATGCCAAGGGAGGCTACCGCAAAAACATTACGACCAACAAGGAAAATTTGCTCTTTCAGAGGTTTGTACTCTCAAAGACCGTTTGACATGAGCTGGTCCAAAGGCATTTCAAACATGTTGACCCAAATCACATTTGGGGAATCCGAAACTCGATCACTGCAATTGAACCTTTTGAAAAGTTATTTCAAACAGACACGGTAAAAATGACTACAATTAAATTATCTGTGGACTCAAATTTTAGATATGGTGTCAAAGAATGATGTGGCTGGGATTGGTAAAATAGCCCCCCCCCCATATGTATTTATTTATTTGGGTTGGACCGTTTTTGTCCCTGAGCCAATATCCCCTGTTATATTTATTTGTTGCCATTCCCATTGTGACCTTTGTAATCCACTTTTCAGTGGAGTGAACGTCAAAGTTCCCATCCGAGCATCCACAACGGACACCATCACCGTGCTGCCTTCCAGGAAAGGTACTGCGGATCTTCAGACAATTTGCTTTTTTTTGGTGATGGCGATTTATTGACATCATTAATGTCCGTTGTCAATATAGAAAGCGGCAGTCAAAAACAGGATCCTGTGATGTTGGCGACATCTGGTTACTATTACCAGGACTCGTGGAGGCCATTGGGTGGCGTCACCATGCGCCAGTTTGACGACGCGTCTGACATCACTCAGTGTTTGACCAACAAGTTGTTCTACATGTACGGTGATTCCACCGTGCGCCAGTGGTATGAGTACCTCGTCTCTGTGCTTCCAGGTGAGCACTTTCGTGGTGGCTTGGCTCGCGTGATGCAGAGGTGGAGCAATACTACAAAAAAACTGTGGTGCAAGCAGAACTATTAGTGGAAGGGAACAAAGTACAAACTGTGAAATGTACTGTCACAGGCTGGTGTATCTATATACTGTATACAGAAACAAATAGACACATATTAAGGTGTGTCAAAGCTAAAAGTACTTTTTTATGGGTCAGGCTGAAATTGTTACTTTTGGTTATGCATATATCTGCCCTTCAGGGATTAAGGAATTCAACCAGGAGAGTGGAGAAAAGGTGGGGCCCTTCATGGCGGTGGACAGCACCCACAACATTCAGCTCAAGTACCGCTGCCACGGCCCACCCATCCGCTTCTCCGCCGTCATGACCAGCGAGTTGCGCTACATCGCCAACGAGCTGGACGGCCTGACTGGCGGTCCCAACACGGTGGTGGCGCTCAGCATCTGGTCTCACTTCAGCACCTTTCCCGTGGATGTGTACATACGTCGCCTTCGGCATATCCGCAAGGCAGTGGTGCGACTCCTGGACAGGGCGCCGGGGACGGTGGTGGTGGTCCGCACGACCAACCCTCAGGCGCTGGAACAGCAAGCTAGCCTGTACAACAGCGACTGGTTTTCTTTGCAACTGGACGTCGTGCTGCGTGCCATGTTCGAGGGTCTCGACGTTTTGCTGGTGGACGCCTGGCAGATGTGCGTGGCGCACCATGAACCGCACAACATTCACCCTCCGAGGGCTATTGTCAAAAACATGATAGACATGATTTTGTCCTACGTTTGCCGCAACGGGACCAGGAAGACCGTATGATTTCTGTAAATCAAAACGAGGTTGGGAATGCGAACGAGTAGATGTATGAGACTATGTCTTTTTAAAAGTATGACTATTCTCTCAATAGTCTGACAAACGTATCTTAATGAGGAGAATGCATTGTGAAAACAATTCAAGGTTTGAGAAGCCCGTCACTACATGACCTTGAATTAAATATTTATGCACTGATGATTTTACCTTCTAAAAGTTCTGAGTGTATCCTAAAATTCATGTTTAAAATTATATCCTAACATCAACCTTTGACAACCTTAAGTGATGTTTCGTTGCACGAAAGTGTAATGACAATAAAGATCCATCCATCCACCTTTTCCATCCACTCTCTGATCATTGAACACATACAAATTCATTGTCAATAAACACCAGCACAAATTAGGATTTCATGGCTACAAATGAGCGTTCAGTGCATCTGCATTATTTGGCCAGACTTTCTCTACATTTCCGTCACAGCAGATTCCTACAAAATTAATAAATTTATGTTGTGATTAATCTACAAAACATACCAGGCGTGACTTTGAAAAGTTCCATTTAAAGTTTAATGTTCACTTGTAAAAACTTCAAACACAAAACACCATCAACACGCTTTAAAATGTCACATCGACACTCTCAGTCTATATCTTGACATAAACGACGCACGTTTGGCAGGGAGTGTTGTTAGCCCAGCGCGTCGCTGCCGCTCAAGGGCAAAGAAGAGGCACAAATACATGTTTTATGAAATCAGCGATCGGGTAAAAGGAGTAATGTAAAAGGTTATGTAACCATTGGGGCAGCTTCAGTCAGGAGTCGGAGTGCTGTGTTACTATACGGTGTGCAAAGAAATCCTGACGTAAATTATAAGGAAAGAAAGTGAATAGTACCGTATTGGCCCGAATATAAGACGGTGTTTTTTAAAATTGAAATAAAACTGAAAAAGTGGGGATTGTCTTCTATTCGGGGTCTCGACATTATACCCATTCACGACGCTAGATGGTGCCAGATATCATTGAAGCGAATGCTGAACTTGACTCCCCAGGCCAAAGCGAACCCCTGTCACGAAGAATAAAACTAAAAATACTGGCAGGACAAAGAAGAAAAATAAAAAAATAGCGGTAAGAAAGAAAAGAGAAGAAAATAACGGAAGAGATAACAATCTGGAAAAAAGTGGGTCGAAGATCGGCCAGGTTAACCGGCAGCTGAGGAGAAGTTATGGTGTGAACTTCAAGATGCTTTTTCTCTCAAATATATTGTTATAATCATTTGTGTCGGATGCACTGTAATTTTCTGTATAAAAATTAATTTGGTGTTCAAAAAGTATTTTTTCAAATTTGAGTCTTGAAAAAGAGGGGGTCATCTTATAATCAGGGCTGTCTTATATTCGGGCCAATATGGTAATAAAAAGCATAAGTAGTATGCACTATTCAAGGGGATGTGATGGTCACACGTCCTGCACATTCATAGCTTCCTGCGGCCAAGCGTACGTGTCCAGTGTGAAGGAGTCGTAGTCTGGGCTGTAGATGTGAGACAGGACAAACGCCTCTTTGTCCTTTGGCTCCGGGTACACCGAGGCCACGTTGTGCTTGTACGCGTAGTTGACAATCTGGAAACGATATATACACATTAATAGATAGTTCCTCTCATGCTGTTTTGACATGATGTCATATCGAACCTTGACAGCAATCTTGAAGGACACCTCTCTGATGGATTTAAGAGGAGGGTAGAGTCTCCCCTCGGCCAAGTGCTCCTCGGTCACCATATCAGCGATGGCCTGACAAAAACATCACAGCTGATTATAGTCAGAGAGTCACGAATAAACAATTTTGTGATGGAGCTAATAATTAAAAAAAAAAAAGGACCTCTGCAGTGGTGAGGAAGATGTCATCAGAGATGTGGCGAACTCGGCAGGCGATGATGCCCAGGGCCACCCCGGGGAACACGTAGGCGTTGTTTCCCTGTCCGGGGTAGAACGAGCGTCCGTCGGCCAGCGTCACCTTGCTGAATGGACTCCCGCTAGCGAAGATCCCGCGACCCTGATTGCAAGAACAAACATGCAAGCATAACGTTTCATCTCTGTGTCTCCCTGTGTAATGGAAAAGCTGCGTCGCTCAACTCTGCGGGGGTCCTACCTCCGTGATGTTGTAACATTGCTCTGCCGTGCACTCGGCCTTGCTGGTGGGGTTGCTCAGGGCGAAGATGATGGGCCGCTCGTTGTAGGACGCCATGTCCTTAATTATCTTCTCCGTGAACGCCCCTGCGATGGCGGCGACTCCTTTACAGCCCCAAAAACAAAACATCACAACGATTTACATCCCCGGGGGGCGCGCGGGGGGCTACTTTGTCGTAACGGTTGCCGCCATTCCATTCACACCGGGATTTGCAGAACACTACAACTTGCCATTTGTGGTTGGTTTCTTCTTAAACTGTTCCTTGAGGTATTATATTTAGCGATGACTTCACCTACAATTACATTTTTTTAAATTACCGATAATGGCAGTGGGCTTGATGGTGTGCACGGCTTCCTCCAAGGTCTTCAGGTGGGGGTGCTCGTGCGCAAACTCCTCCTTCTCGTGGTTCAGATGACTTCGTCCCTGAACGAGAAGCATTTGTTTTTACCTTGATCGCAAAACTTGTTGTCCAGACAGACACACGCATTACCTTCACGATGAGACCTTTGGAGTCCACCATCCAGATCCTTTTAGCGGCTTCCTTTCGAGACAAGCCCTCCTTGGCCATGGCCATCATTAGCAGGTGAGCGATGCCCAGAGCAGCCTGGTGAGAAAAAGGTTTTTGTTTGTTTTATTGTTGTTTTTTTTTACTTGAAAAAACATAAAAAGAAAATGAAAAAAATAAAAATAAAAAAGGAATAAGAATAGTCACCTCGCCAGCGCCTTGGAAAATGAAGGTGTGGTTCGACAGTTTGTCTTTGGTGATCTTTAAAGCTGCTAGCAGTCCGGCCACCGCTACAGAGGCCGTGCCTATGAGAGAAGATAGATGTTGATGCATTTGACACCTGGGCCTTCAGTGTGAATTACATGACTTCATCAGCCTCTTGGAACTGCCACTATCATGTCGTTATGATACAAACCATCATCTGGAATTTTTGATAACGTGATGTTGATGATTAAATGTATTAATGTGTGTGGACAGATCTGTTTTGCTAGTCAAACTGGGCTTGTCCTGACCAACCAATCAAGATATGTACCATACATATGTCCCTTGGCTCAATAAAGGTTGGCAAACACTGTGCTAGCAGGCTACCTTGGATGTCGTCGTTGAAGGTGCAGTAGCGATTCCTGTATTTATTGAGGATGCGGAAGGCATTGCTGTTGGCGAAGTCCTCAAACTGAATCAGGCAGTTCATCCCGTACCTGCGGGGCGACGGGGAGGCGCGTCAAGAAGGTGAGAGATGATCGCATCGTCGCCGCCATTTTCCTACTCACTTGTCCGTCACGGCCTGCATGAATTCGTCGATGAGCGCGTCGTACTCCTTCCCTCGGATTCGGTTGTGCTTCAGTCCGATGTAGAGGGGATCGTTGAGCAGGTTCTGGTTGTCCGTTCCCACGTCCAACAACACGGGGAGGCACTGCTGTGGCCGAACTCCGCCGCAGGCTGTGTACAGAGCCAATTTCCCCACGGGAATGCCCATGCCATAGCTGCCCAGATCCCCGAGGCCGAGGATACGCTCGCCGTCTGTCACCACGATGGCCTGGATGTAAATAAAGGCAAAAAACTTGACTGGTATGGAAGGAGGCAAGATGAAATAAAAAGATGGGACAAGAAGGAAAAAAAAACATTTACCCTTATGTCCTCTTCAGGCCAGGAGTTGAGCAGGGTTGCAATGTGGCCTCTATCATGGATGGTGATGAAAAGTCCTCTGTGAATGACAGCAGAGTAATTAACTTAGAGCGATGTTCGAGACCACAGATTTCCTTTCCCATCTGATCCCGAGTAAAGTTCATGGTAGTATCGGTGATACCGATCTGGTACTTTGTGCAAATACGCTAAATTTTTAAAAAGTATCAAATCAAGACAGTACGTAATTCATAGCGTGGAGGAATTCTAAATTGGTACTGTAATTTATTAATTACTATTGACATTATTGTTGTTGTTATTATTATGATGACTGAAGTACATTGAGGCAGCAGTCAAACACTTGCTGGGTGACTCAAATTGAAATTGCCAGCATAGTCAGATAATGAATGAAATGAATACCACGATAACTGCACAAGTTGGTCAATACTTACATTTTAAAATCCATTTGACAGCTACAGTCAATTAGACTGACTGCAAAACAATATGATTGATATTTTAAAGATACAATGTTATTTTTAGATGCTACATAATGTTATTTTATAACTTTGGTTGTATAAATTATTCAAGTTCACCATGGACATTTTATCGCAATTGCTCTAAATGTCATCTCTGTAATTCACCTGAAATGATCAATTCTTCAGGACTTCTTACATGATTATATTTCTGCTTTTTTTTTTGGCCTATGAGATTATAACACATAATGCACTCACGCAGCAGAAGTTTCCTCCAACCACGTATCACTTTATCAAATAATCCTTGATACCGTCATGCAATCCTGCAAAAGGGTGTGTGTACTAATCCTACCGTGGCCTCCTGAAGGCCAGGCCGTACTGCTGGCATGCCAAGCCCACGGTGGGCGTATAGACGATGGGCATGAACTCCTCGATGTCCGACGTAAGCACGCGGTAGAAGAGTTTCTCGTTCCTGTCTTGTAGCGTCATCAGCAAGATGTACCTGACACAGAGAGGGAGACGCTAAAAGAAGGAGAAGCGGCTTCCATTCTGCTTTGTGGTTCACAGTCAGACTACACAATGCAAGCAGAGGAATTACGTATGGTGTTGTTTAAGGTTCAAAATTGTCCTCTCACTTGTCCAGAGGATTGACACGCGTTTCATAGCTTTTCATGACACGTAGTACTTGGACATCTTGGGACAAGAAGCAGGGGGGCAGCAGGCCGTGAATGCCCAGCTGCAAGCGCTCCTCCAGGGTGAAAGCCATACCCTGCGGGATGGAAATGGACTGTAAGTCACACCCAAATTAGAGAGTGCGCCCGAGACCTCGAATGGTTAAGGGATAACAAAAATTGAATTTTTAATGATTTTTTTTTTTTAATCGGTTCTAAAGGTCAAAATTGCTTATTTCAGAGGCCTTTTATTTTGAAAAGCAACATCACATCTCCATGATCATACTTCGGTTGAATACCTTGGGTGGCCTAGTGTGCCCAAGACCTGGTCTGAATGCGGGATACCAAAAACAGATTTTTAAAAATGTTTGGTTTTTAAAAAAATCAGGTGTAAAAGAAAAAAATGCCATATTTTAGAGGCATTTTATTTCGAAAGGTAACATCAGATCGCACACCCCATTGTGCAATACGGGTTACAGTGCAATACTTTGATGTGCAATACTGTTTTCACAGTGCAATTTTGTTCTCACTGTGCAATACTGTCTCTACTGTGTCCTTACAGTGCAATACTTGATGTGCAATACTGTTTTTCTCAGTGCAACTTAGCTTTTACTGTGTAATACTGTCCATACTGTGTCCTTACTGTGCAATCCTGTTCGATGTGCAAAACTACTTTGCTGCTGGAACCACAACCTCAAGACCTCAAGTGCTAAGCTACTCTCATCCTATGTTTTTCCTTTGTTCTGACTGTCTCTATAAGAAGCCGCTCTAGCACAACTCTAATTGCCCCACGGGGATAAATAAAGTTTTCTGAATCTGAATCTGAATCTGAATTAATGAAAGTACTGTGGTTGGATACCCGGGGTGACGTCGTGTTCCCGAGACCTGGTCTGGTTCCGGGATAAGGAAAATTCATTTTTGGATGATTTGTTAAAAATAAATCGATGAATACATTTTGACGCAAAGTAAACAGTAATAAAATAAAATAATCAATTCCAAAATATTTAGCTACAATGCTAAAAGTAGCAATAACGGATATATTTTGTCAACTGGCCAAGTCTGTTGTGTGGCTTGAGCTTACATGTCAACTGGCTCGCAGCAGAGTGTGGTATTGTTGCTATTTATTGTGCCCAATGGTGTGACAGGCTGAATTCACTCCCCTTGCATCACCTCCACTTGACTGCACTGCTCTGTGCCTTCTGAATGCTTGCGCTACGATATTTACTTCTCCAAAGGAGCTCCTTCTGATTCATTGTGAAAGTTGTTTGGCAAGCCAGTTTCAATGTCCCAGTGGTCACCAACGGAAGATGAGAGGCTGATTATTTTGACTCAAAACAAGCCACAGTGCCAACTATTTCCTACCAAAAGAAGGAGAAACTGAGTGTGCCTTGCTGTGCTGCATTACAACATATTTACCAAAGTCGAAACCCAGTGTTTAGCAAAGTCAAACAAAATAAGTAATGATTTCTGATTAGTTAATTTAGTCTTCATCTGCATTGAATATTTTTTTGCATTGTGAAAAAATGTTCCTCCCTAAAAAAATATTTAAACAGTTAATGACTGATACAACACAATAACGTTCAACCGATTACAAAGAGCCACTGAAGAAACCTCCATTAATGCTATCCCTACTATCCCTACAAAATGACTTTAACTAATCATAACTGTAATGGGGTACACACACACACACACACACACACACAAACACTTTTTTTTTCATTTTAAATGCATTCGTTTTGTGAAACCAGCATTTATGTGACAAACGTATGCGCATAATCATAAAAACTCTCACTATTCAGATACTTGCAGACCTATTTCCTGATGCACGCTTTTCACAGTGAGTCATCATGGAAACACTGACTTGGGAAGGAACTGTGACCTCCCTTGCGTGAAGTAAACCCAATAAAAGAGAGCAAAGTTAGTCAGAATCTTGCTGAACACATCAACATGTTAAGGGAGTGGCATTTCCTGTTTCATTTATGTTTGGGACCAGACCCCCTCCCCGGAAAAAAATCTGCTGATGACTCATTGTGGATGTTTGGTTTGGATCAGTTTGGCCAAAATCAGTCCATCTTAGCAGAGAGAGTGAGAAAAAGTGCTTTCTGGTTTGAAACAGATTTATTATGCTCTGTTAAGACATAGGGTCAATGAAAGCACAATTTTGTACTTGATGAAGCATTTAATTATAAATGGTTATTTATAATTATAATATTTATAATTATAAATGGCATTTAATTATAAATGGTTATAAAATGACCCAAGGCCTGCAAACCAGGCCTTGGGTCATTTGTGTGGTGTGTGAATGTCACGACAATGCACAGAATCCTTGCAGCGACCCTTGCTGTGTAGGTTCATAAAACATCCCACGATAAATGGATATAAAACTTTGTAAAACATTTACCAGCCACATTGTAGCACTTAATATATCTGTTAATAATCTCTATGGAAGTGTTTTTTGATCTGTACGAGGACCACCTCAAAAAATATTCAAATTTTCCAAGTTCAACCATCATGATCAGTATTAATATACAGTGGTGAGAAAGAAATCTTATTCAAAACCAGAATATTTAATGTTACTGAAAACCACAAAACATTATGCATAGATTGAACGTGAACACTGCTGCACAATGCGGGAACATTAAAAAAACTTCTGGCTCTTAATAATAAAGTCAAGACAGCTTCGAACAAGGGTTAAAAAACACATGCGCTATTAAAAGAAAAGAAAAACTGTAATTATGACTTTTGCGTCTGTTCCTGACAGACTCTACGGCGCGTTCCGATTGACATCCAAATTCCATCAGCTCACCTTGTTGAGGTGGGGGTTCCGAGTGATGTCATAGCCGCGCTTCTTGGTGCTTACGCTGCTTTTGCAGCTCTCCCCGCCGTGGCAGACCCTCACCGCCTGAAAGGGGAATCCGCCGGCCGCCACAACGGCCGTGCGTCTACACAGATGCAACGCCGCCCTTCCAGTGAGGGAATTCATCCTGCCTGCCTGCGCGCAAACCAACACATGAACGCTCAAGTCACTCGCAAACTGGAAACAAGAAACCGCAACAGCGCAACTTAAGATGCCTGTAAACAAACTGCCTCGTGATGCTTGATGTCCTTTAATTTCAATATCACACCCCTCCGCCAAAAAAACCATTCAAAAATTAAACAAACACCTCCAGGGGATATGAAGCGGTTTAATGAAGGTTTAATCGCCGCTAATATAGTGGTCTCTGCACAACAAAAGGGTTTCCGCGTTCGATGCTGCTAGCAAGCGGCTAACCTAGCACTCCTCCTCAACCTCAGCCTTACCTGGTGACTAAATGTGTTACGCCGCCGGTTCTGTGACTCTTATCTTCATTAGCGTCTTCCGTTGATCGCAATGTAGACGGTTTTAACAGTCTGAGTGGATTTTAGAGGTGGATCTTGTGGAGGCAGCTGATCCCGGATCATTTGACATTGACTCTAGAGATGTTCTACGCAAAAGACAGTCATGCCGTAGTGGTCAACTCCGAAATGAAGTGGGAGACTGTACCCTGTCCTGCAAACTACACCGGCGACCTCTTAAAGTAAACATGTATACATAGACTAACAACGTTAGCCTCAACCCCTTGAGAGCTAAAACTAATTTAATGTGCTGGGGCAACTTGACCGCGTTTACGGCGGTGAGATACAGCCGCTCACCAAATAGTTGCAATTGACGTGTTTAAATTAATAGTAGTTAAATTTAGCTGAAGGAACTCACTGTTAACTAAATTACCAATTCGTCAAGTTCAATGCAATAGTTATTAAAATGACCCAATATATAGGTTTGTAACTCGAAGAACGTTCATAGTTAAACATCTTTGGTACGACTGTACTTCCTGAAACCTGAGAGGACCAATCAGATCATAATATGCCGCGTGTTTACCCGCCTAGGCAAAACGTCATCGCTAATTGACACCCACATTACTTCCTATATTTAATCAAGCACACAATACTGTACCTTCATCAAGCTCTCATTTTTCGAATGCTTGGTTATCGGTGGTTGATCCAAGTCATAATTATGAGATGGTATCTAATTATGGGTTAGTACGGCATGACTTAGTATTTCATAAATTACTTTTTGTGTTATTTTTAACATTTAGTGTTTATTTAATGCCAGAAAGTGAACCGTCCTGTTTCCGACAATAAAAATAAATACATAAATAAAATAAATTTAAAAAAACGTGGAGAATTGCGTCCTCTGGTGGTCATTTTGACCTAATTCCAGTCATTTATTTGTAAGTCAAGCTCAAAACCAGCCCAGTGTCTGGATTTAAATTGTTTTATTCAAAACAACATAACACACATCAAACAACATTACAGTAAAACTGATGAGTAGAGTGGTTTCCTGCGAGGTCGAGTTTCCTCTCCCAGATACCTTAGTACAGTTGTCATGGTTGTCAGTCTATTTATGTGTCGAAGTAGAAAAAAAAGATGAAAAACTTCCATTTTGTTGAATTAAAAAAAAAAAAAAGACAAACACTCAAATGATTAACTTTGCCATACAAATATTGACTTACTACTACAAATAACAAAGACTAAAAATAAGTCCATCCTCAAGTGACATACAGAGAAGGATGCATCTTACTTTTGCAGTTTTTGCCATCAAAGAAATGCTTCAGATGACTACGCTGGTGTTGCTACGGGAGCTCCTATCCTATGGAGAGAAGGGAAATAGGCGTAGTTAGATCAAGTGTCAAAAGGAAACAAAGTAAAAAAAGGAACCAGTGGTATAATTAATCCTAACCATAAGTTACAATAGTTAAAGAAAAGTCCACACCCCAAGAGTGAAGGAAAGAGTAAACAGAGAGAATGTGTGTTCGTGTTTCTTACGGAAAGACGGATGTGATTCCTGCGGTCGCTGGCGTGTCCACGTTGGCTCTCCACACTGGAGTAGCTGGGGGGCTTCTCTGGCCAATGCCTCTCTCTAGCCGCCCTTCGCCTGCTGCTGTCCTCTTCATCCGAGCTCCAGGAGCGTTTGTGGCGTGGAGGCGAGTAGCTCCTCTCCCTTCGTGTGCTTCTGCTCTGCAGCTCCTCCATCAGGTTGTCGCGGCTGCGGGTCAGAGGCCTGGACCCGACACTGCTCTGGTCCCTCTGGATGCGGTGGTTCCCTCTTCCTTGCCTCCCTTCCCAATCGGAGTCGTCGCTGTATTCACGCAAGATTCCCCGTCTTGGAGGAGAATGGTCTCTGTATCTACGTTGTTGTACACCCCTTCGAGAGGGGTTGGTACTACCGCTGGACTGGCTAGAAAAACGTATCCCCCCTCTGTCTGGCTCCCCACTTCGGTGTCCCCTGCGGGAGGAGAAGCTGGGAACACGCTGGATGATGGGAGGTAGCGTGATCACCCTTCTCTCCGTGCCCCTTACACCCATCTCATCGAGGGCCGACAGCATGCTGGGGGGGCCGGGGGTGTAGGGCACAACGGGGGGTGGCGGCTGAGGCTGAACCACTAGCGGGGGCACATTCTGAACAGGATGCATCGGCACATCCAACCCCCTCACCTGGTTCTCCAGGTAATCCAACACATGTCGGTTACTTTGGAGGCTGCCTAAAGCACTGCCATTCAGGTGGAGCGGGGGGGTGGCCTGCTGTGGAAGCATCATGGGGGACAGCTGCATGGGCGCCATGGCAAAGTTTTGTTTACCTGGGTCTGAGTAAGAGCCTGTAAGAAATGGAAGATTAATTAAAGTCTTTGTCCTCAAATAACTAAACAGCGAATTCTGAACCTCAACCTAAGACAATCAGTTGTAATCTGAGAAACGTCTTTATTGCCCTACTTAAAAAAAATACACAGACAACAAACAGATGCAAACAAACAGAACAAAATTTTAGCACACAGGCACTACAACAAACTATGAGGCATAAGTGTTGAGAATGTGGTAACTATTGTATTTAATGTTTTGCTTTAAGTATCCTTGGGCATTTTGAAATGTAATTGTAATTAAACATATTACAGCTATAATTCTTCTTTGTATTATTAAACATATTATTATTAAATAGTTGCTTTTCAATCACCTTACATTCGCGAGCCCATATGGTGCTAGGTAGAATGAGTGCTGTGGCCCCTCAGTTCAATAGAAATAATAATAATAACGATAATAATGACTTGGATTCATATAGTATAGTGCCATTTGAGGATGCTCAACAATAACTCATTGGGGGTAATCTACCAATATACAGTATATGTCGGTGAGTAAATTTATTTTACTGATGCCAATGTCAATCAGTAACTATCCACCCATCCATTTCCTAACGGGCTTGCTGGAGCCTATCCCAGCTGTCTTTGGGTTGTAGGCCAGGGGACAACCCTGAACTAGTTGCCAGCCAATTGCATGGCACACGTAGACGAACATCCACTTGCGCTCTCACTCACACCTAGGGACAATTTAGAGTGCTCCATTAACTTGCCATGCATGTGTTGGGAATGTGGGAGGAAACCGGAATACCCGGCGAAAACCCACATAGGCTTGGGGAGAACATGTAAACTCCACACAGGAATGCCAGAGCTGGCATCGAACCCTGCACCTCTGCACTGTGAGGCTGACGTGCTAACCAACCGCCCACCGTGCCGCACATTCTTACCTGCTTTTCAATTCTGTATCTGTGGCCCAAAAGTAAAAATCATATGCCACTTTATCTTTCAAAACATTCGTAGAATACATTCAGGACGAATAAAGGACGTTTTCAGAGTCACCTGAATACAACATGGGGACACCCTGGACGGAGTTGTTGGAGCTGATAGGAGCGTAAATGGGTTGGCCGTGCATCCAAGGCGCCATGGCTCTCTTGGCCTCACGCAACATCCTGTGTTGCATCACAGCTACGAACAAAGCCGAGATGAAACTTTTTGTAGGTCATCAATGCGTTTTAGTTCTAAAAACATGCACTTGAAGTCTATATTCCAGTGAACCTTTTTCCGGGCAGCAGCAGGTCTTGGGACAGCAAGGGCAACGTACGTAGCAGCAGCACTTCTGTGGGCAGCACTGACAGCAACATATGCACAAGAGCATGATGAGCAGCAGGGCGCCCAGGATGATTAACAGCACCGTCAGCCAGTCTGGCACACATCACGAAATAATTCAGTTTTAAAATACAGCCAAGTCCATGAAAATTGGGACATGGAGACAATTGTAATGTTTTTGGTTGGAAATACCACCACAGTAGATTTGAAAGGCAAGTCACATGAAGGTCTTTATCTGCAGACTTTCAGCTTTGACGATATTTACTTCCAAATCAATTGAACTTTTTAAGGGACCAAAAGTACTGGGAAAAAATTAACAACCATAAATCATCCTTTCACTATTAATACTTGTTTGCAAGTATTTGCAGTCAATTACGGCCTAAAGTCTGGAGTGCATAGACACAGGCGTGTTGTTGCTCGGTGCAATTTCTGTTCAGAATTTTCATAAGCAAGTAAAAGGCAAACTCAATTGGATTTGGGTCAAGTGATTGACTTGGCCATTGCATAACATTCTACTTATTTGTCTTTAAAAATGTTTTTTTAAACTGTCCACTTTCGCACTATGCTTCGGGTCATTGTCCATCTGCACTGTGAAGCGCTGTCCAATGATTTCTGAAGCATTTGGCTAAATATGGGCAGATAATATTGCCTGAAACACTTCAGAATTCATCCTGTGGCTTTTGTCAGTAGTCACAAAGCAATCTATCAAACCTTATTTATACAACACTTTCATTGCCAATGGCACTACCACCACAATGCTTCACTGATGTGATGGGAGTCAAAGCGCATCTTGTTCCTTCTATTTGAAATCCATTGTGATGGTGTCCAGAGCCAAAAAGATGAGAATTGTGTCAAAGTACCAATATTCATGGCTCTGTATTTCATTGTAACTATAACCATTGTCTGGAACCTTTTGTGGGACAACGTAATGGTGCTTACGATAAACGATGAGTTTAACTTCTCGATCCGAGTCACCCGATGTGTCACCGGGGGCATCGATGGTGCAGAAGTACACACCATTATCCCACCACATCACCTCAGTGATAACCAGATCAGCCTCTATGGGGCACACAATTATGTTATTAAAACTGTGCATAAAATCATTATCAGTACTTTGTTTCATCCGCAAACTTACTGTTGTGAATGGTAATTTTGCGATTCCGGTAATCGACACCCAGTATGGGCTCATTGAGGCCTCTCTTTTGGACCACAGTGCGGACTGTGCGCTGGCGGTCTGGGCAGTCGTTGGATGGGTCCTGACCCAGTTGTAGGGAGGCCTGGTAGCCTTCACGGACATACAGTGGTTAGAATTATGTGCACAGCAAATGAAGTGATATGAAGCCGAGCATACAATCACTTTGGCAGTCAAGTAATCCAATACATTTCAGGTGAGCGATTCAGCAATATATACAACCCGGTTCCTTTCGAGTGTCCTTGTAATTTGCTAATAGTTTATGAAAGGCAAGACTTCCTGTTTCCGAATATCATTAGTTTGTATTCAAAACATTTTTTTCCTCCCCAAAAATGATTATTTATTCATACAATTTTTAAAACTCTGTTTGGCTCATAAATGTGTACATTTGACTCCTATTTGTGCCTCACCAGCCATGAATTTCACTGTACGTCACTGGAGGAAGAAAAACAATCAATCACGGAGAGCAGGGAATCAAATCCCAAACATTAGAACTGTGGTTGCAAAAAAGCATGACGCATGTACCAATAGATTACTGGGCTTCACCCAAAGGTGATTAATTTATACGCTTGTATGACGGTAAAAATGTTTGAAATAAAACATTTTCTTATGGTGGAATTTATGTGACAAATTCATTCTGAAGGCAAACCAACTGGAAGACTAATCATCAGATTGTGTTGAACTTTGAAATTCTATTTGATTTAGTGATTCTTGCGCGTGGAGAACACCGCAGTAGCAGGACTCACTTGTAGAGTAGTACTCCAAAATTGGGTCTTTACAGAAGGACTTGAATCTCCAGGTAACAAGCACTTCCTGTTGGTTTGCAGAGGTGGAGAAGTCGCAGCGAAGGATCACAGATGCAAACAACATGGTGCTTCTTTCCGTCTCTGTAACGATCACCTGGACGCACAGCAGCTCTAATGGAAAAAAAGACAACACTGCAAAATAAACAATTCTCAAGTCTTTTGGTCTGCAATGTTTACTCAAGACTGATGTCCTCATTGCTGAATCGTTACAAATGTGACAGAACAGGTTAAAACATTTTATAGCCTTCCATTATAAGCAATAACAGCTGTCAGTCATCAACAGCTTAAGTAGCGTAGCTTAGTGGAGAAAAGCGTCACTAATGGTTTTTGACCATCTGATACAGGTTACATTACAGTACTGCTTCTGTAAGGTGAATCCTGATCAAATGCACTGTAATAGTGTGTGTGAAAGCAGACTGCATTCCTGTAAAATAACAGCTGAAGACATGACTATGATGAGTTCTGACACTCAATGAACAATGTAAACAGTCGTTTAAAAAAAAATATGGGAGAACCAGTTCCGACAGTGTCGGTTAGAAAAGGTGTCAATTCGCTGAAAAGTAGCGGTGTGGGAATATTTTCTCATATTGTATATTGGGAAACACCAACAGCCATATTTCCAGCTCAGTGTTTCCTAACCTTTAAAATGCCAAGATACATATTTTACAATTGAAGAATCGCGCAGCACACAACCAAACCATCTCGCTCTGGGGCGATATGGTCACGTGATGCAGGCGGCCTTGCCCTAGTTACAACTGTTGATGATTAACTTCACCCTTGTTTGCGTTCATGACTTCGCCCTGCATTCAAGGCAGTGAGAAAAAAAAATATGACTCAACAAAGTGAGAAAGGAAGAAAAAGTCGCTCAAAGGCATTAAAGGCTCACCTGTTGGAAGGTACACCAGTAGCAGCAACAGAGTCACACGTATCATATTTCCCATCACCGCGTAGAGTTCCCTATATTCTTCCACTACAGCGTCGCCGTCTATCCCGTTGATGTTCCAAAATCCACCAGGACCACGCTAGGTGGCTGATGAAAATCGTTCCACATCGTCGAGCGATGCCCCCCCTCAGGAAAACATGTTATTCGAGTATAGTTAACGTTGTTAAGTGCAGACAACAAACAATGGTATGTTCCCACAGGTGCACAGGAGGAGGGAAGAGTTTTTGCTCCCAACCCCCACCCATAATTACGTCACGGACTCCGCCCCACTCAGACGAGTACTAGGAAATCAAAACACCGGGAATTAAAATTGATATTTAAATTCATATATGGAATAATATACTGGGTAGGAATACATAAAAAATATATGTTGACTTAATAGTGATGAACATTTTAGTCTGAGCAAAAAGAAAGTGGATTCTGGTACTGAAAGAATTTAGACAAAAAGAGGTTTAATTTAAAATAAATCTTACGTTTACTTAAAAAAAAACTAAAATTTCTTTTTTGGGAGGGGGCGGGGGCGAAAACATGCCACCAAATAAAAAAAAATTAAACTCTATCTGAAAATCGACCACGTTTTCGTTTCTTATTTTGGAATAACAAAATAAAACTCAAAAGTTTATGTTGTGACACTATAACCACCGACATTTTCTTCTGTAGTCTAAACACGAACGAAGCAGCAAAACAAAAACATGACATTTCATTAAGTAGTTGTCTTTTATTTGAAGAGTGCAAATATCTTCTTCAGAACAATTGCAGGTTTTATTGTTTACAAACAGGAAGATATCCATATCTATACATTAGAACAGGCACAAATTCAAAACCAACCTGAGTTGCACTGTTACAAAAATAAAACTGTAGCATCCAAAGGTGAGGCCCTGGTAAGGTCCTTCCAGTCTAGCAAGTCATTAATCTGGCGCATTCTGTCTGGCAGAAAGGATGGTGTTAGACCAACTGGACGGGTGCGAAGCAATGGTCACAGTTTGAGAGTGTTCCTGCTCAGTGTTGTGCTCTGTCGAGGAAATACAGTGAGAGAGCCATGTGTTAGAGACCATGCATTCCTGGTGGAGACACGGGACAGAAGTTGCCAAAGTTTGAAACAGGGTTAATAGCAGGTCATTGGAAAATAATAGATGTAAAGAGGTGAAGCAAGCAATTGCAACATCTAAATCTCTGTAAGGGACATGAAAAATAAAGCTATATTCGATTAGTATTGCTTGTGAAAGATGAGAGATGCTGAAATGAAGGATTGGAACAGGATCATAATGCATCACAGCACATGCCCCTATGCCATGCAAATAAAAGGCTAGATTATTTTCTGCCCTTTGACTGGTATTTGTTGAGAGGAATAGCAAAAATGTAAACTATAAGGATAAAAATACTAGGGCATGTAGAATGAATGAAGAAATACTGATGGAGTTGACTACTTTTCTCTCTGTTCTAGTTCATTCCAACTGGGAAGGAACAGTTCTTCAAATTCAAGTCCACATCGCAATGTAACAGAATGCAATTTTCAATACGCAAAGGCTGCCATAATAAAACTCTTCATTCTGGTCCAACAGTGTGTGTGTGTGTGTGTGTGTGTGTATACACCTCTGAGTGAGGCATGTCAACTATCCCTCAGATAAAGTACTGTACAGCCCGCCCAATGCAGTCAATGAATCATGTGGGGATTGCGTTCCAAAAGACTGAAGAACATCTGACTGCGCAAGAACGTTGTGTGAACCTTGGTTCTTGCCGATATCTACATACAAGTTCTGCAGTTTTTTAAACATTTGTTTTAAACTCTCCTTTCAGCGAGAAAGAAAGCAAACTGCACTCACATGGGCCAGAGCCGTGTGTCAAATCTCAAAGCTCACTTCTGTGGTACCACTACATCCAGAAAAAAAAACGCATCGCTATAAAAATGTATCAATTAAAAAAAAAAAACTCGCAACATAGCGGTGGTATGATCAACGGACTGCGATGTAGAGGGAGAACATTGCGGACTGGATGTCAATTTCTCCTGCTACAAATAACTCACCAAGTTGCGTCTGCTGTCTATCTCCTGTGGTGGGGGGAACATCCCCTGCTTGGGCCGTGTGTGAGGAAGCCCTCATGGTAGACTCTGAGCTGTCCAAGCGCTCTGTTCTCACAGATCCTCTGGTACGGTACCAGTGCTCCGCCTCACACTCAGAGTACGGAGGCAAAGGGTCCTCCTCGTCTGGACGGTGGCTAGGTGAGCGACTGTAGGAGCTGTTGCCACCTTTGCCTTTGGACGGAGTGTCGCTGTCCTCAGCCGGCCTCGCAGCGCCTCTGTCCCCCCTCGCTTTACTCTCCATCACGTGGGTCAGGAAAGTGCCATCATAGTCCTCGTAACAGGCCGGTTGGGAGGCAAGTTCGCCATCCCACGTGCCCCTTCTCTTCCGGGGTAAAGGCAAGCGGCTGCCGGGATCCCAGCCGTCGTCATCAGCTCTATTGCGACGTCTCGGAGGGCTGTAATCCCCGTTATCCGGGAGCTCGGCCCGATGACTGCGGGAATTGTATGACCGTGCAAAATCCTCCAGCTCGTCAAGTGAGCCAGCACGGCCCCTCCTGCTCAAAGGCTTTCTCTGGATGTGCTCCGAGCAAGCGTTCCACCTGTGGGAATGGATGGGACATGCATCAAAAGATTGACTCAGTCTTTTGCTTTTTGTTTGAAAAAAAAAAAAAAAACATAGGTGGGGAACCAAACATCATACACAATGTCATTCTGAATTTGTTTGGGTTTTATTTTGGGCTTTTTTTCTAGGTTTTATTCAGCGTGTAACTTGAAACAAGACATCGATATATCACACATGACAAGGATTTCAACTTCATTTTTTTTGTGTAGTCAAGGCTAAAGTGATGTTAGTCAATGCCGAGTCATCAATGATTTCATTGATACTTTTTCAGTTGATGACTTGCTATTTGTGCAACTGCTTACTTCGCCAGACATTGTTTCTTTTTCATTTGATCACATTCACCTTTCACAGCCTTGCAGACTGTCGGAATTGATGCAACTCCAACACCAATTTATGCAACCTTGCTACTTGCTACAGTACGACAGAAAAAACAACACAGGATGGAATGCTCATCAATAATGCTTTGTAGCATGCCTGTAGTTGTGTTATCTAAGAGTTTTACATGTTCCGTCTACCAAGAAGATCCTTCACTGTATTATATGTCTTCTCAGCTATAGAGGGTCATTTGATGTATTTGTTAAATGACAGCTCACGTTAGGATTTTAAGATGTTTGACAGCGAGAGAAAGCCGGCACCTTTGTAGGTGGGCATTCATTTCTGAGGACATCTGAATCTGATTTCAGTGAGGCATCCTTAATGTTGATGTCAAAACTTGTGATGGACATGATTTGGATTGAGCATGCCCCCAATCCAAAACAATTCTATAAAATTGGCCAAATACTTAATTATTGAATGGCTACTTCTTAATTTTTAAAAGCACCTGTCCAGTTCATCGTCAGAGTAGTTGTCTCGTTCCCTCCTGTGTCTTCTGCTCTGTGCGCGCGGAGCCGTTCTCACAGACACCTGATCGTCAGCGTCTGCAATGGGGGGCAGCGCCTTCACCTGGACGGTGTGGTAGGTGTGTCTAAAATCAGCATTTCCTCCCTCATGGAGAGAGCTGAGTTCTGACAGGCTAGCGGCTGTTTTGGACACACATATCGCAAACATTAAATGATGACAATAATACTTGGATACAATTTCATGTTATGACATGAAGAGGATGATTGGAATGGAAACAAGCACGACCCAATTCACACAAATCATGCAGGACGTAAACGGGAAATAACACACACAGCCACAATGCCACTATACTACAGATTAAAGACACTAGTCTACACTGCCTTACGTTGGAGTGTAGCCATCTTGGCAGTGGGAACCTGAGCCAACTCATTTTTTATGCGGTATAGAACTTGCATTGAGCCCCTGTGGTCCTGCCTGGCTTTCAGGCGGTAATCACTGCAGACTGTGGATACGAACACACACATACATACGCTGCCCTCCATAATTGTTGGCAACCCTGGTTAAGATGTTTTCTTTATTTACTGATGAATTAGATATTCTTCTCAATAATATAAGACCACATTTTGAAAAAGTAAGGAAAATCCAACCTTAATTTAAAACGCAATTATTCCGTGGGGATTATTGGCACACCTGTTTTACCAACAGCGCCTAATCTTCTCCTGTAATATTTCACAAGATGGGAGAAAACAGAGAGAGGGACATGTGTCCTCTTCTCTGCACTCTCTTTATCCCCCTCCACAGGTTTTCAACGGACCCAGATGGCCATGGGAGGAGCTTAATTCTGTCTACAATTATCAGTATGAGAGTACACTTCTGCAATAAAAATTGAATTAAGTTTAAGGCTTTTCACTCATTTTCACCAGGGGTGTCAATAATTATGGAGGGGACTGCATACACATAAACATGCAAGGACTGTACACACACACACACACTCATAAGTCACAACATTGGGCACACCTGCACATTCAGTTCCCCGCATGTTGCCAAAGATTGTGCGGTTGTTCCTAAATAAGTTGTTACTGACTGTATAGACTTATGCATATTAAATTCATGCAAACATTTATTATACGTAGACCGCAACAAAAACATGCTTCTACAGTACTGTGCAAAATTCTTAAGCCCTTACTTTTAGCCTTGTAATTTTTATGAACTTTTTTACAATAGCTATACAGACATAGGATAGTCATTTAGTTTTTTTGTATTATCCGATAATGTTTCAAGATCTTTGCTGCATTACTGTGTTGGTGCATGTTGGTAACTCATAGCACTGTTAAAATATAAACGGCAAGGGTGACCCAAGACTTTTGCACTCAACTGCATATGAAACTGTATTAAGAGAAGAAATGAACATGTTAGTTGATTGCTGGTTTTAATGACACTCACCACCAGCCAGGTTATTTTCCAATGTTGGGATAGAGGCCATCGAGGGGACAGAGACAACAGAGGTGAGATTTGCCTTTGGGTGTGATGTAGGGGCAAGAGGCATCACGGTGGGAACTCCAGGAATGAAGTACGGATACATTTGCATCTGAGCGGGCAGCCCGCTCTTCGCCTTCTTCCCGGCCTCGTATACTGCATGAAGGAGAAAGCGCTTAAGACTTTGCATATGACCATAGTAAAAAAGCTGTTTGACATGATATGTGAAGCTACGTACAGTGTCGTGGGCAGCAGCAGGTTTCAGGGCAGCAGCAACATTTCACATAGCAGCAGCAGGAGTGTGGGCAACACTGGCACCAGCAGATGCCCATCAGCAGCAGGAACAAGATGCTGCCTAGACCCACACAGCCTACGAATGCCCACTCTGTAATCCAGACACAAACATACGCAAATACTTTAAAAGGATTGACAGTGTTGACATGATGCTGTCAGATTGCATAGTGTAACGCAACGCTGCACCGATTTCAATGTGCACAATTTATCCACACTCTCCTTTAATACCCTTTAATTCTCATCTGTTTCATCTCTTCGTATTATAACATAGCTAGAGTGGCCAGGGTAATAATTGTGCTAAAAAGTAATAGAGTACAGAATAAGTGGCACCACAAACCGTTCTTTTCGATAAGAACACTGAAGGTCACAGTTTTTCCGTTGCAGCAAATTGGTATAAGTCGCTCAATTATATTAATTAGTGATAATACCAAACTACTTCTTCCCAAAAGTAATTGAATTACTTACTCTGTTACTGCCTTATAAAATTAGTTTGGAAACTCTAAATTGTCTTTTGGTGTGATTGTGCATGTGGTTGTTTGTAGATGCGATTGGCTGGCAACCAATTCAGGGTGTACCGCGCCGACTGTGGGATAGGCTCCAGCACGCCCCGCGACCCTCGTGAGGATAAACGGTTCGAACAATGGATGGATGGAAATAAGTAATATAATCCAATATATTAAATCATGTGTTCGATTATTTCATGTGTTCGATTATTTCAGCATATTGTACTGTACAGTATGAGAGAGTCCTGTCATTATTGTAACACACTATACAGCACCCTATTGTACAACCTCGTGCCATGTCATATTGTGCCATGGCACCTCTTACCTTCCTGCAACTTGAATCTAGAAGTGAAACCGGAAAAACAAATCTGACCTATGATGACAATGCTAACATATATCATCATGTCATATCAAATATATCATATCATATCACAATGAACAACGGACAATCTGGCATATGGCACCATATTCCACTAGCAATTGGAAGTACACTGCCAGCTGTGGCTAACAGTATCTTCTCATCATTGTTGTCTTATCTGTCTAATAATTATGGTCATCCCGGATGGGGGATTCCTCCTCTCATAGTCTCTCAATTTTTTTTTCTTTTTTCCCCGATATGGGGTTTGAGTTTTTCCTTGCCCATTTGGGCAGGGGGTTGGGGGATGTCACTAATATTTGTCATCTGGAGCCCTCTGAGACTCTTGTGATTAAGGGCTATACAAATAACCTTGACTTGACATTCCCCCTTCAAGATTGAAACAAGAAGTGCACCTCATAAACAATAAACTTTCGTCAAGCATTTTGGACATATTTGCAAATGGACACCAACACGAATGAAGGATACAACTTCATGAATCGAGATTTTTCCGATGTGGTGGTGCAAAAGAATTCAACAGGAGATGAAATGTCTTTCACACGGAGGTTTCAAGTTGAAGAAAGTGGATTTGGCAGTAAAAACAAAAGAGAAGCAAAATGAAAACTGATTTTGTGAGACATGAACTGCTGGGAACTCCTTTGAACAGCACAATGCATACAGAATGAAGGAAACTGAAACGCTCTGTCCAACACATTAGTGTCAAAATATCGGTTGAATACATCGACCCGTGAGAGTAAAAAGTAAAAAAGAATAAAAGCAGTAGGCGTCTAAGCATAGTCTTGAAGAAAAGTGTTGAAAATGTACCTGGCATAATCTCCACATCAAACTCAGGTAGGATATCAGCCTTCTCAGATGTCCTGCCTGTAGAGAGACGGAGATAAGCGGGGAAGGTCCGCAGAGGGCGCGGGAAGCATCAGAGGAAGTCAGGTAAGATCAGGCCAAATTGGTAGCTCTTGTTAAATCAATGATCAGCGGTTGTGGATCGTTAAGTAGACTAATTTAAAAATGACCAATATTACACCAGCATTGCTGACAAGCACCGTTAACTATTTCACAAAACAAACTAAGACTCACGTATGAAATTTAAATTTTGTTGCGTTGTTTGAAAAATGCTCATTCTTAAATTAGCACTGATTGTTTTAGTTAAAAAAAAATGTCAGCTCCAGACCATCTTCCTGAATGCCAAAATATGAAAATATTGTGCTAATTAATATATTAAAATAACACAACTGACATTATATCTGGAAACGGCTGAACTTCAACAAACTAGTTGGTACTGTATTAGCTAGTTCTTTGGGGATACGAGCATGCTAAACAGAGGTTAGCCATTCATTGACCCTCAAGCAAATTAAATGCCTTTTTCATACTTTAACACATTTAACCCCCCAAATGGCCACACAGTGCTTTACAAGACATGCAGTACTGCACATGTCAAGTACACAAGAACACCATGCTTTTAGCTCTCTTTGTCAAAGGACAAAGGGGAGGCATGTGAACTGTAACTGGGGCACAGTTTACAGCAGTTTAACATGGGAAGCGGTCCTACATAATTGCATCACAGTATCACTTTTGTGCTTTATACAAGGATTTAAAAAGAAAAACCAGGATGCAAAGATGTTAGCCACCAACTTTGGAGCAACAGGAAAACAAGCAGCAAGTTCACTCTGATAAAATGTAACTCTGACGTGCCATGCACATACCACAATACTTCACAACACACATAGAGAAAGAGTCACTCAGCAAGTCAATAAAAGATAAAGCGGTCCGAGGAAATGAGGCAATAAGAAGATGTGAGCAGACTTGGCATGACAGAAGGGGTGAATGCCATAGAAAAATGCATTCAAAAGAAAAATGCTGACATACTACTACTACTACTACTACTACTACTACCTTCTACTACTACTATATGCGGAATACTTTTTTGAACATGTACAATGTAGCTGGATCAAGAGAAATCAGTGAACCATGCATGACATTGTCATGTTCCTAAAATAATGACCTATAATTTTTTCAGCAAGAACAAAAACTGAACCATATATTCATTCATTCATTCATCTTCCAAACCGCTCGATCCTCACTAGGGTCGCGGGGGGTGCTGGAGCCTATCCCAGCTGTCTCCGGGCAGTAGGCGGGGGACACCCTGAATCAGATGCCAGCCAATCGCAGGGCACACAGAGACGAACAACCGGTCGCGCTCACACTCACACCTAGGCACAATTTAGAGTGTTCAATCAGCCTGCCATGCATGTTTTTGGAATGTGGGAGGAAACTGCAGCACCCGGAGAAAACCCACGCAAGCCCGGGGAGAACATGCAAACTCCACACAGCTGGAATCGAACCCGGTACCTCTGCACTGTGAAGCCGACGCACTAACCACTGGATTACCGGGCCTCCCTGAACCTTATAATGAGTCTATATTTATTACATTTTTTATTTTAGGGTTGGAACTGCACAATCTGTTCAACTCAGGAGGCTCAGATCGTGTTCATCTGACCGTTTCATCCTCAAAATGTCAATCATCAAAATGTCACATTGGACAAAACAGACAAGTCTCAAAAGCATGGGTGAATAAAGGATCATAAAACAGTCAGTGGCGAAAAGATGATTTGAAATGATTTAACCCAAAAAAATGTTGGCTCCAGTTGCACAAAATCCTACGAATTTCCACAAAATGGATCAGCACTAAGCCGTACAGACAGTGCCATGTAACCTCCGCAGCCGTTGTGCCAGTGACGTAATTTTGCGCTATGTGTCACTTGAGAGACTTTCTGTCCGTACTATACAGTACTGTATTTGTAAAATGAAAGGCTGTATTAACCAGTCGGATTCAACATAAAACAACCCGAATTGCGCATTATACTCTACAGTGTGAACATAACCTTTGGGGGAAAAAAAACAATCTTTGACAAAAAAAAAAAGACTTTTCGGGATAACCCTGTGGCTCTCCACATCATCACTCGCCACCCTGAATGCACATTCAGCTCTTTCAAAATAAAGCCTGTTAGCATAGTGACAGTTTTTGAACGATGGAAACTGCTACATTTCTGTTGCAGCGGTTTTGAAACTGAGGTCGCCACTCTTTAGCTTGCGGATAGGCAAAATAAATTGTATCTTAGCTTAGCTTTAGGCCAATTCAAAGCTCAGATGAGTGTGATGTATTATGACTTTCATTTTTTTATTTTAGAGCAAAAAGTTAAATTCAGGGGAGGGGGCAAAATAGTCTAACTTTCCCCCCTATATTTTTTAACACAACTTCGTTGTTTGAAAAGGACCACATTTTACATTTTCCGTCATTTTGCCATTGTTTTGTTTAAGCGATAGGATTTTGAGTGTGTCCATGGAACCCTCCCCCGTCAGTTTAAGAGCTCCTGCTATGGATTGAGTCGGATGAATGCCTGTATATCCTGATGTGTGTGTCAAAGCAACTTGCACCCAATGGTTACGCTTTAGACATTTAATAACTGTCAATCAAAATTGAGCAGGACCATCTCTGTCAAAGCAGATGTATTTCTAATTTTTCTCATTTGATCTAAGTGTTGCTGTACCTCATGAAGTGTCCAGCTAAGGAAGTGTTTTTCATACCTAGCACCAGTAACTCCAGCTGGGCCTCGTCAGTGCCTTCCAGGTCATCGGAGACGACGACTTTGCAGAAATACACTCCGCTGTCGCCCCACTGTACCTGCCCGATCCGCAGGTCTGCTTCTGCACAAAGATGAGAAACCCGTTTTTATAAAATAATTGACTGTCGTACATTAAATGTGTATGTGATAAGCATGACCGGCATCACCTCAGGTGGGCAGTAATGAGCTACATTTACTCCATTACATTTATTCAAGTAACTTTTGGAAAAAAATTGTACCAGGTCAGGGTAGTTTTGATGCCAAATAATTTGGTCTGAAACCAAATATGCACTTTTGGACCGTTTTTGACTTAGCCTCTGTAGTGGCCACGGGCCATCAGGCCACCCTTAATGTCGAAATCTGCTATTAAGATAGTATCTCACTGAGCGGCGAATGTTGATGGCTTGTCAGGAGTCATTCAAGGCCTTAGGATCGTTCAAATGTCACCTGCATCTTGTTGCAAAGATTAAGGTTTGTGCGTCGCTCCCTGTTGCACACTAGCTTATTATGAGAAGACGTGTGCCGTTTTCTGATAAGGCCTGATGTTTAAAAGGGGTCCAGTGGAATAGAAGTCATGGAAGGGGGTTGTATTCACAAGTGGTGTTGGCCTATTGTGAGGTAAATACAAAGAGGATTTAATGAGGGCAGTGATTCCCAACTGACAGATGATCAGCTAAGACTTGGCTTCCTGCAATTATCTCACTTGTGCATTCAATTCAACAGGCCCACATTTCACACAGTTGAAGTCATTTTGTGTGTAAATTCAGACAAGATTGTCATTATTTTTTATTTAAGACTTTAAATCAGTGGGGTACAAAGGTATAAATGTCGATGGTCCACTCTGTTCATGTTCCAGAGTCCTATAATAATATTTTAGCCCGTTTTTCCAATTAATTAGTGTGCATTTCACTTATTCAGTTAAATTATGCAATTTATTGAAAAATACAACATATTACTAAAATGAAAGTACATTTATTTAAAATAACTAGTTAATTAATCAAACTTATAGTTAATGAATTATAAACTCCTCATAATTTCTTAAAAATTAGCACAAATGATTATTTTACTGTTGTTATATAAATACAAAATACAGGTCAAATTTCTTTTACATTTTCAAGTTACCAAATAATCATAACGACATGATTTCTAAATAGTCCATCCATCCATGATCTGAACCGCTTATCCTCTTAAAGGTCGCAGGCGAATCATAAGCAATAAAATTAAAATGAGAGTTAATGATTTTATTATTATTATTATTATACAAATATGTCATGTGGGGGTTTCCTGGAAAGTGATGGCTTTGGAGATATGAGGATTCCGCCAAACGCCCGCGTTATGCCCTGTGATCAGTCCGGGGTCTAATGACAAGTGCGCTAGAAAATGGATGGATGGAATTCTTCAAGAAAACGTTAAAAGAGTTATAAATTATATTACTGTTTATGATGGAAATGTCCCTGTTCATGTAGTAGTCCGCCCGCGTCATGGTGGATCCTTGCGCCGAAGCCACCACCCGAACCGTGCGGAACCTGTCGGCGCAGTCCACGTGGGACTTGTCGGCCTTCCCTGGGGCCTTCGTACCCGGCAGGTGGAGAGACAAGAAGGAGTCGCCGGTACGGTCGTGGCAAAAGGACTTGTACCACCACTGCACCACCGGCTGCTGTGTGGAAGATGTCCGGTAGTGACATGGTAGGACCACTGACTGGAAGAGCATGGCGGACTGCTGCTTCTCCGGCACTGTGACATACATGCCATTGCACAGGCACACTGACAAAACACATAAGAATAAGTTGTTAGAATACTCATTTCGATCAAGAATACCTGAAACAAACACTTGAAGGCGAAATTAATTCAACAGTGAATTATTTTGCAAAGGTCAGACAATTCGACATTAAGACAGATCTCAAAGGTCTTTCTGAGGTCACTGAGATTTCAAACACTGATTTTTAAACCTTCCTACACACAATTGCGACATACACTTCTTACATACACTTCATGCAAGACTTCTTTAATTTTGCATTTCAAGATCAACAGACATACGACTAATCTTTCTTGTCTCGGAATCATTCGTACAATTTTTTTCAAAGCTTTTCGCTAATATATTTGAATAGTCGCCATGAAGATCAAAGTCAAGATGGTTGACACAATTATACATGTCATAATTATACACATCAAAGCGCGTACCAAATTTGGGGAACTTTTTTTCTTTCAAGATATTTTGGGGTTTTAAATAATAATAATAAAAAAAAATAATAATAATAATACAGTTTATTTATAAGCGCCTTTCAAGACACCCAAGGACACGTTACAATAACAAAAAACACAAAACAATTGATTTGTGGAAACGAGCATCATTGTGGCTCTTATTTGGACAACTGTGCAAATGCATTTTTTTTGGTTCAATCAAAGTATCAAAGTGATGCCAAAAAACTAAGCCCCCTTAGATGGACAAAACCGTGTGGATTTTGCTGCTCAATTCATATTCCACAATTGCACAGTTAATCAGAAAACCACGTTTCGACTGGTGGGGCAGCATAGAACATTTGAATCTCACAAAAATGCCTGACTTGACTTCCCTCTTAACTAACTGAACTAACCACTTTTCACCTGAACAAGCGGCGCTTGGTAGATAACTTGTCCAGTATCAAAACAAAAGGCAGACGTTCAGTGTGTGTGTGTTGGGGGGAGCCTGCCAGGGTCAGGGGGGGTTAAATTCCAATGTGTGTGCGGGGAGTGGGTGCATTAGGAGGGAGTATGAAGAGGCACGGGGTAATCATCACAGAGGGAGGGGACGGCTGAAGCGAGCAGACACTTGTGGCTGCATTCTACCGTGTTAACTTGAGGAGGGGCAGGAAATCGCTGTAAACAACTCCTAAAGACGGGAAATGAACAAAATAAAATGAGCACCCACCCACAAAAGACATACCTGATAGCAAAGTCAGTTTAAAATCTTAACACATTGCTTGATCAGAAATGCCTCTCCCGCGTATGCATGATGATGAGTATGAAATTTCACAGCCCTGACCGAGCTCTGAAATTCCTCCCTCCCACAAGTCTTCGCATTTGTTTCCCCATTGTTTGTAAGCTGCCCCCCGCCCTGTCCCACTTGAGGTCCAGAAAGGGGCAGGAGTTTACTCCCCTCCCAACCAATGAGAAGATCAGTCCAGGCCCAGCTGCGCATGAACAGACCAAGTGACTGCTAAGGATTAATAGCGGACCGTTAGATCCCACGAATGCAGTCGGCAAGTGGGAGCACAGAACAACCTGACTGTGTCATTTCAGTACGATAAGTATTGTTGACAGCAAGTGTTACACAGCTGCTTTGATAAAAGGGACAATGTTGTGCCTATACTTTAAAGCAAGGTTTCCCAAACATTAGAGCTGAACGGTGGGTATTTGTAGGCATTTTCTTTAAAAGAGCTGATTTTAAGAATTGTGAATCAGGCACATCATTTCTTGCCAAATTACTTTTTGAGTCATGTGCGTCGTGGGTTTTATTTAGAAGTAACGGCAATACATGTCGGGAAAGCCTGTTTTGAACATGTATACCAGTGACAAAGCAGCATGTTTCCTGTCAGTCCTTTCCTTTCCACGTTTCCTGCTTTTACTCAGACATTCCTTCATATTGAATCATTTGTCCGACAAAAAATTCACACTGATAAGACCCACTAAGCAGTTTCATATTTGATACGAAAAAAAATACATTGTTTTGAAAATACAAAACATTACAATGTGATGAGATCTTTTCAAGGTACAAAATAGAAGATAGGTATTTCATCTAATCATGTTTTATTATGAAAGACCCTGCCCATTTTAATTCATACTTTTAGTATAATTGTTGGATAATAAATATGCTATCAAATATAATAAAAATCACCTAATTTGGAGATGAATGTGCACAGATATATTTGGAATAGGTTTAGTGCTGTTTATCATAAGAGTAGTAATCATCAGTTACTTTGGTGATTATTTAATGGCAATTACGCAATATAGAAGGGTTTATTATTAGGTGATTGTTGTACAGTAGTCTTAAAAGTCGTATATATTATTAACACAATTTGGTACATCATTTAGGATTTCAATTTATATACCTTTCATTTCATGACAACGTGAGGGAAGAGAGAGACCATTTATGAACATGTAAATTGAAAATTGATATGATGGACAGCTCTTCTTCACTCAGAATTTGTACGGAATCATAAAAGCACATACAGCAAATTGTGTCGTATTCACGAATACAGCAATAACGCAATTTCAGAGATTTATCATACACTTGCCTTTATAACGATTTATACACGCATAAAACAAGTTGAAAAAACGTTGCGAATGCAAACCCGATCAAAGGCTATGACGCAAGCTCTTTAATACGAAGCATCGTCTGCTGGTGAAGAGGTTCAAAGAGGCTTCAACCTGTTGCGCTGATGTTGCAAACAACGTTCTCGCTATACAAAATCGAAAATCGCTCTACAATAAAAGGAAACAATTGCACTTACCCAAAACTCCGACTAAAACGGCCAAACGATGTAAATTCATCGTTTAATCCCTTTGTCGGTCGGGACAAGCACGCACTCGGTCGTCGCCGGCAACTGCTGAGCGAAGGAAGGACTCCCACCACTACAAAGTAACGGGACGGACTGTACCACTTCATTCCGCCCGCGAGGGGGGAGGGGATAGAACCGTTTCTCCTCACCCTCCCACTAATCAAGTCCCATAAGGCATGTGTTTTTGGAATGTTTGAACTTTTTACCTGCGTTTAAATATTGTTACATTCCGCGCGTGTGATTTAGCATGATTGACATTTTGGGGAAAAATATGTTGAAATTGATTTTGTTACTTTTTTTTCTCAAATGCTTTGAACTCTCCTTTCCGTGTTATTAACCTTATAGGAAATATAATATACATGATAATATAGAGGGTTGCTAGCGTAAGTTATTTCCTACAGCCGTAATGTATTTTGTTTGTTTATTTATATTATTATGCACTTATACTGAACTGTGTACAGCTCTCTTTATCTAAATTTATTTTTGTGCTTGCCAACACTTTGTTTTTTTTCCTCCCCCCCCCAAAAAAAAATAATTTGCTGCTGTAGACTGTAAATTTCCCCAGTGCGGGACAAATAAAAGATATCTTATATTACTTTGGTCAGATGAAACCAAGTTTGAACCTTTTGATATACAGTAATTACATAAGAACACCCCCTCCCTACAGGGAGGCCTGGACTGGTCGTCGTCTGGATAGGCTCCAGCGTGCCTCGACCCTCGCGAGTATAAAACAGTAGTTAAGATAACAGATAGAGACTTGACTTTTACGTCTTTTATTTTTTGTTTTCAGTACAAAAAGATGTGTTGCATATATTAAAGGCTTCCTAATTCAGTCGGATTACGTGCTACATTCCCAAATACTTAAATGATAACATTTATTCAAAACTGATAAATGATACATTTATTCAAAACTGATATTGCAGGGTAAATTGTTGAATCGCTGTCAGATTGGAAGGCTTACCAAGCCATTTCCAACAAATCAAATTACAACTCATTGCATCATTGGAAAATACACAGTTTTAACCGTTCACGGCCTGCACCTCTTGAATCACCCCCCACTAGATGGTAGAAATTGATTTTTTTTTTGTGCTTGCACCGGGTCTTATACTGTCTTGTATTACAGTACGTCGAATATTTTTTTGCAGGTTTGGAATTACATGCAGGACAAACATAGTGCCTCGATAATATAAGAAATTGGAGTGAGTTGATTTTCATGAAACATACATAAGATTAGTTCTTGCACTTTAAGTTGGTTTGCTGTTAAGCAGTTTTGTGCCTTGAATGGATTTTTTTATGCACAACAGCCTTTGCACTGTAAAAGAAAATCACACTATAGTTATTTTGTTGTTTGCTTCAAACCCTGTGTTGTTGAATAGTGGATCTTTTATACAGTACTGTATATGCCTTAAGAAATGTCTTATTATTAAGAGCACATATTTTGCGTGTATGTATGTGTATTTTGTCTGTATTTGAATGGCATTTTTTATACAACTCTTTAGGAAGCACATGGTCCTATGTGGCCTCCTGATGGAAATTGTGGCCCCCTGCAACATTGAAATTGCCCCTCCCAGACTTGCATGTTAAAAACCGGCACAACAAAAACAAAAATCTACATTAAAACAAATGAAGAAAAAAAAATGTATCCACTTATTTTTCTAAACATCAAATACAGAAGCTAGTGATTGTAGTCATCATAAAGGCGTTCACGATTTCCACCATACCGGTCGCGCTGATCATCAAGCCTGTCGCGGCTTCCTCTGAATTCATTCCGTTCTTCCAGGCAATCTCTACCACCACTGTAAAGATTACGCTGATCATCAAGTCCATCGTAACTGAAGCGACTGCGCTGGTCATCGAGCCTGTCGCGACTTCCTCTGTAGTCCTTCCGTTCTTCTAGGCGATCCCGACTTCCGCCATAATGATTGCGATGATCGTCAAACCGGTCTCGGCTGTCGCGGCGATCATCAAGCCTGTCGCGACTTCCTCTGTACTCATTCCTATCAAGGCACTCACGACTACCATGGTATTGATTACGCTGGCTAGCCTGGTCTCGCTCATTCATATATCGACCACTATCGGAACCAAGATGATTATCCTCTTCTGGTGTGAGTCCAACAGTTCCCATGTTGTGACTGTTTTGTGGAACAGCGTCTTTGTATTCCACCTGATTTGTTTCAGCATTAGACTCTTCATCCTGATACTGAGGTCTGGCTGCAGGAGCATCTGAAAATTGAATTTCTTTGGAGGAACTGAGGCATCAAAAACAGAAACAGAAAAAGGGTTAAGACCTCTTTGCATCCTTAATATTAAGGCTCTGTTTTGTGAGAGGTGAGAGTAAACAGGACATACCTGTCAACATTCTTATTCTTTTTCGACCTTTTCTTGTAGCAACAAAAGATGAGAATGCCGAGAAGAACAAATCCAGCGACAACACCGCCAATTATACCCGCTGTGCGCCCGAAGTTCATGCCGCCTAGAGTGTGGAAGAAGGACAGACAAGATGGTCTCTTATATTTTCAGGGCCAAATCTCCGTCAGTGTCTCTATATGTGCCTTGTGATGGACTGCTCGCCAGTCAGGGGTGCAATTTGCCTTCGTTAGTTAATCCTGCATGAAAAGCTAATCAAAGCCTCCTCATCCTCATGTTAGTTAATCCTGCATGAAAAGCTAATCAAAGCCTCCTCTTCCTCATATAAGGCCCGCCTCCCAACTACATGTTCCGGAGGTAACTGTGTGTGACACTTGTCCTGATCTATCACAGATAGGTAAGCAAGATGTTGACACTCACCAGGCATCACTGCTAAAGTGAAGTTGCAGCTTTCGGAGCCAACCCGGTTTGTTGATACGCAGATAAAGAATCCAGACGTCTCTCTTGAAATATTAAACAAGGAAAGCGCTCCATCTTCTAAGGTACAGAATAATCATCTGGTAAATTTTTTGATCATTCACATCGAGTAATCTGTTGCAGTTGAACCTCCTATGCTGAATTCAATTTGTTCTCTTTTGACTTCCAAGATTTCGTGATTTTGTGTGTGTGTGTGTGAGAAGATAATTATAAATATCAGTAAGTTCAATTTCTTGTTCTATGGTTATCATTACATTTTTCCTCTTTGCCATCAATGGTACCCTTCTGTGGTGGCATCACAAAAACTCCAAAAGCAAAGCACACTTGTAGAATTAAACATTTAGATGTCAAACAACATTCAATCATGTCAGAAGTTTGGTTTGATTTTTGAGGTATATTTTTCCAGCTGTGCCACTTCGGAGGTGTTTCATTTTCAACTTTTCACTGCATATTCTTTCATCGATGAAAGCGTTCTCAAACCAAACATACTCTCAGTAGTTTTGGGCGGAAATCGTCTGGGTATGTTTTCTACACTGTAGCTTTTCCATTCATAGGTCGGTTTTGGGGAGCCCTCTTCAGACATGCAGTTGAGGGTGACATTGTGCCAATATTCTGCTGTTCCCTGCAGCCTGCACAGAGGCTTGGAGGGAGGAACTAAAACATGAAGACAAAAACAAAGTCATAAGTGATTAGCTGCATTGGACAGAGAAGTGACCATATAGGTATATGAGTTGTTCTTACCCAGCACCAACAGTGAAGTTGAGGCCGCAGTAGTTCCTTCATCATCATTTGGTATCTTGACGCTGCACTGGAAATGACGGCTGTCCTGTACGGTCACCTTTTTTAGATGCAGTGTGCTCTGTTGTTTGACAATATCCACTTCCATGAATGCCCGGCCTTCATATGGGGGGGCGATGTCAACTGCGTTGTTTAAAAAATAAGTGGCCACAGGTTCCTGGACAAAAGACATGAACAAAAACAACAACAATCGATTAATGCTCTCAAGGCAATTAAGCTAATTGTTCATCGAATCAGTCACTACGGTTCCGATCCCGAACTACAGGGTAGTTGAAAAGTTTGAAATGGCAATATGAATGATTTATTTGTTGTAAAAAATTCAGTTTCGTTTTGTTCTTTAATGGGGGATTTATTTATTTACAATAAATGGATAGACACATTAAGCTACTGATTGGCTGGCAACCAGTTCAGGGTCTACCGCGCCTACTGCGCGAAGACCGCTGGGATAGGCTCCAGCATGCCCCGCCACCCTAGTGAGAATAAGCAGATTAGAAAATGGATGGATGGAAAGGTACTTTTTGTTATTCATGTGAGCAAAGAATAAAAGGAAGCACAAAAATGTCCAAAGTCATCCCACACCCCACCAATTTTAAATTGTCATTGATGAAAGAGAAAAACCAAAGTATAACACGGGTTACATCAAAACATATCAACAGCCTCTTTTACATGCTGGAAAATTACAGTCACAGAACATTCTGCATTTATATGCTTATGCTTTTTACGCAGAACCCAGCAAAGCAGGGATAATGCCAAAATGTGTCAGATCTTCATTCTTCAATCACATAACAGATGTGAATGACATTGGGCAGTTTTTATGAGTCATACCAGTTTCTGGTATGACTCATAAAAAACTTTGGACTGCAACACTTGGTCTTAATGCAACAGGGCAGTAGAGGTGATTTGTCAAGTGTTCAAATTCAAAATCCAGTCCCACTATTCACCTTTTACACGGGTGTCATCCTGCCTCTGTTAAGGCTTTGACAATACTGTACCTCCAAAGGTGGCAGGATCAGTTGTTGACTTTCATATTTCCATTATAGTAACCCCCAGCCCCTCCCCGAAAAGTGAAAAAAATCCTGGTTTATCATCAAATACCATGCAAATATTCCCCCCAAGCACCTTGACATGGTGAAAGCCCCATGTTTGACTTTCTTTCAAGCTAACGGAACAAATGCAAAGTCATTCAATTAATGGCTCACCATTGGATCCTCGACCACGTCTGGATACGCTTCCCACGTGAGAAGCAGCATGTTGAAGTTGGGTTTTGCCGGAATAAAGGAACATGTCAGTATAATATCTTCTCCACTCGCAACCTCATATTCTTCCTGTGGGATCGAAACCTGCAAACTCCTGCAGGCGGGAAGCACTGAAAAGAAAGTGAAATGCTTAATGTGTTTTTTTGTTAGACAATGACAGGAGAAATAATGAAATATATATTTTCCTCTGGTTGCCAAGGTGTGCTCAGCACAAAAGCAAATTAACCTGCTTCCTGTATAGAGGCAAAGCGTTGGCTTAATGATTGACTCTCATGATCATATAATCAAGGTGTGGTGTGGATTTTAAGAAAATAGCCCAAGAAAAGACATACGGTGTACCTGTTAGTGTCAGAAGTAGATGCAACCATGCAAGTCGTTTTGTTCTTGTCATTGTTAAATTCAAACAAAGTATGAGTGTGATGTCCTTAGAAGAAAAGGCCGCCTAACGTTCTCGGTGATCGCTCTCTCAGGTGAGGAGTGTTTGACTCCTCCTGGTAATAGGTGAACGGTTATAGGTCATGTGACAACAAACCACCAATAAGGGTTTCACCGAAACTCTCCCACGACTCGCAGCACACAGTAAAGACCGGAACCTCCAAAGCGGAACACAATGTGTTCAATTAAATTTTGGGGAAATAGAGGAACGGAGGCAAAGGGCCCAACTGTTGCCATCACAAAACCATTACAATGAATTTCATTTACTGGTGTATGAAAACTATTTACATTCGCATCAGCTTGATAAAGTTAATGTCTATGTAATTGATATTTATGTATTGTATTGACCATGTTACACTGAGCAGACAGACCCTCCGTTACAGATATTCTGAACAGTTCCTTATCTGGGTCTATGGTTGTTGCACAAAAAAAGCACAAAAAGCCATAGAAAAAGCAAAACAAACTTATGGAGTCCTATAGATGCTCTCTGATCTTAAGTTGTGAGAGATTTGCTGACGTTTGAAGTATTGTTTGACGTTTGAGGCATATTTATCCAGAACATTTAGGTTGAACTACAAATTCTAAAATTTTTCGCTGTGCATCTTTGGATGTTCCGCTGTGAATGATATGATACATACTTTAGTATAATGCAAAATTATATTCGGAAATATGTCATATGTTCAATTAATGTAATAGTTGGACACTCCAGGCAAAATATTTTTTGTATTACACGTTTTAAGGTACTCCAGCTTGAACAATCACATTCGGTGTTTCTCTCTAGGTGACCTGCGATGGATTGGCGACCAGTCCAGGGTGTACACTGCCTTTCACCCAAAATTAGCTGGGCTAGGCTCCATCTCATCCATGACCCAAAAATTCATGAATATTTATTTTCTTCCTTTTGACCTGCAGGGTGCAGCATTGGACCAATAAAGACGCTGTCTGATTAGCCGTTTTGCAACTTGATCAAGAAACATGCCTAGAGCTCTATACAGCAGAGATAAAAACACTATAAATGAAGTTGAGTCATTTTGTAGCTGGAAGCGAGTACTGTTTTCAATTGGTTGCCACGATAACTAAAATCTCTAATATTTGTTTGAGCGTGTTATATTATAAATGTGTATTTGTTTCCAAATAAGCCTTGATATTTACGTTTTTCTTGCAAATATTTTCAAATTATGTGAAATATTTTCTGAAAGATCACTTTCGGTTTGGGGTTTCGTATATCGGATGGGGCGAAGGAACGAGAGAGAGAGAGAGAGAGAGAGAGAGAGAGAGAGAGAGAGAGAGAGAGAGAGAGAGAGAGAGAGAGAGAGAGAGAGAGAGAGAGAGAGAGAGAGAGAGAGAGAGAGAGGCTCAGCATGATATTGTCTGTTTGCCTTTATTTTTAATTTATCTACTGTCGGTCTACAAGGTACACACGTTATGTTATCTTTGTTCATCCATTTAATTTTTGTGTCAAACAGATTATTGTAAATATAGATTGTTAATGTTTGGAATGTCTTTTTAGTTTTCATGGTGTTCCATAGCGGAAGCGGAATAAAACGATTGTGGACATCAGTACGAGACGCTGTACTTGACTGGAGTAGATAATAATAATAATAATACATTTTATTTATAAGCGCCTTTCAAGACACCCAAGGACACTTTACAATAACAAAAAACACAAAACAATACAATACAAAACAATACGGGTTGAGCAGCGGCAGCCAAACGCGCCAGCGTTCACTCAACACACATGTCCTTTGACAAATCTATTTTATTATCAACTTCCTGCCATAATCTCTAGCTTTTACGATGAAGTGATAAGGCTGAAGGTGTTTAGTGAAACTCCTCTTGACAATTAGTGGCACATTTGAAGATTCCCAAGAGCATTTCTTCTTTACACGGTATATACTGTATATATTTTTGCCAGTGGAACCTCTAAAGTCGAACATAAATTATTCCAAACAATTTTACATAGGAAATAATCGATGTACAATTTATCAGTGTTTCATAAAGTTTATGATTCTGAACTATTTTTCCCACAGGAAATAATGGGAAGTAGAAATTATTAGATTTTCTGATTGATATAAAAACTATTTATTAGATATAAACACATAACACGGGGTAGGACTAGATAAGTGCTTTACTTCTTCCTACTCCCTTGAACATAATAACTGTGTTTAATGATGACTGTGTTGAATGATGACTGATTTCTCTTACTTACCTTATTATTATTGTATATGTTTTATGTTATGTTCAATAAATAAACCAAACCAAACCAAAATTTGCTGCAGCGTCAAACTGCCACCATCGTAAAACATCACTTAACGGCAATGTTTTAAGTGGCATTTTAACATTTTTCAACAGTCATACAAGTGCGAAAAGTTAACCACTGGTGAACACTTCACACAAACTTTAAGAGTAGTCACGTTAGGGAAGGCATGGCATTTTGGGATGCATTTTTATGTTCAAAATGAATGTGTATGTTTCTGTCTTTATCTGTTTTGAATTGGTACTGATACAACCACCATGCTGTATTTAACACTTCTGCTTGAGTGTGTTTTCTCCATATGTGCCTACTCCATCTTGCAGACTAAAAACGGACAGACCCTCACAGCCTTGCACTGACTAATGTTAAAATTTGTCCAGTTTTACAAGCCTCGTTTTCCTTAATGTTTGGGTCGCATTCCAAATTGTTTGACGTCAGGTGTGCATGGAAGTCACTGAGAATTCTCATAAATGTGAGTGTGTTGTATGCATTCAGTGCCAGGAAGTAGCACTTGGGCCTAAGTGACCTCTCACTCCTGTGATGAATACTCTGCTCAGTACATTGTGTTTGCGCTCTGTCGCCTCCAAAGTTCCCATCAAATATCTCTCCCACACTTTACTCTGCTCACTGTAGTATGGTGACTAAAATGAACCACTTTGCCAGAAACAAGGCGGACACTAAGGATGAATTTCTGTTCTTTAAAGGTACACTTTGTTCTAATGTAGGTAGGGCAAATTATTGCACTCCAAGGTTATCCTTTGTTGCAGTTCCTGTGCAAAGGAAGAACAGATAAACCCGGATTGAAAAGCCATATTTCTGAGGATACCAATCCACGTGTGACGAGCCACAGAGCCACCAATCGGTCAAATTATTTTCCTGTTATTGTCCTGCTCAGCAGGTCTTCTGTGTAGTTGCCCATCAATAGAACAAAATAGACCAGAAAATATGGAAATTGAGAGTATACAATAGTTGCAACTGGCACCATATTTGGTCACTTCCATTTAGCTTCTTGATGTCTATTGTCATTCATTTGTCTGTGGTTAAGCAAGACAGAAAATAAAAATGAATAGAGAATTTACAACACAATACAATACATCTTTATTTATTTCGCGCTTTCACAACAGCTGCAGCTTTTAAAATTGAACTTTAAAAATATATATATTTTTAACCAGTTTTAGCAGGGGTGTTTTCATTTTTGTCGCGGGCCACATTGTCGTTACAGTTTTCCTAGAAGTGTCATTATAACTCTGAACCCCTATAAATGTACCCCCTCAAATTATTACATATACAGTACACAACAAATTGAGAAAGAGCTAATTTTGAAATCAGAAGTCAAGAATAATAGTTTGTTCAACTTTAACTGGCCTTGAGTTTGACACCTGTGATTTATATTAAAAGAAGCATACCCTAATTGCTGTAATTTTAATGTAGTCTCTCAATCAGTGGAACACTCTTTTTATACATAATACTTTTCTTTTCACTTAATTTACAAGTCAAGTCAAGTCAAGTGTATTTGTATAGCACTTTCAAACAGCCATCGCTGCATACAAAGTGACAGAATAAGAAAAATACATGGGGAATAACACATCTGCTTTTGTCAAGGTTTAATGTAGTCACTCAACCAATCAAACCCACTTTTTTTACTTGATACTTTTTACTAAATTTATAGTACAAGACAAATAAAAGGAAAAAAATAGATGACTATTTATGTATGCAAATCAGTCACTCCTGTATTTACTTTGCACGGGTTACGCGTGCTCGTACGCGTGTGCGCGCCCAGCAGGCAGGGCTGGGATTTTCGGGTTAAATATTCAAAATGGCGGACGGAGGAGCAGCGAGTCAAGATGAGAGTTCAGGAGCAGGTAATGATTACCGCATTTTACATATTCATACTCATATTCAAACGGCCGCTACAATTTATGAGAAACGAATACACACGTGGGGGGAACGTCGGTTTAACGACAAGGGATGATAACGACTCCCCCGATTCATCTCTGGAAACGCTAGCCAGCTGTAATTTGACATAGCAGGAAACGAGCCATTGGCCGTCCGACGACAAATTACACGGGGGAAACATGCCTCCCCCTTTGTGTGATTAGACGCCTGTACGGCCGCTACATATTCATACCTCTGTCGACAAACACCATTTAGCATATTTTATTAATAAACACCAAGTCGCGTCCGCGTTTGACACGTTTCTGTATTTCAATAAGACCCGCGCTGAAGTTGAAATGGCTAGCGAGCTAGCGTTAGCCTCGAATGCTAAGCGCTAGGCTTTGTGTTGATGGCAAACGGTGTGCGGTGCTTTTTGAACCAGCTTTGCATATTCATTTTTCGGTGAGACGAGCACCGGGGTTTGCTGCTTCTGTTGTGACCTGTTGAAATAAAACAACCGTTCAATGCTCCGTGCTGTTGTGGGATTAGTACATGGTCACTTTCAGTATGCTTTTTTATTGCCTTTTTTCCTCCATCATCCTTTTGTGCTCGGCGCAGTATGGAGCTACAGTAGCCTGTTGTGTTATTCATGCGGGGCCTGCTCGAGCCGGAGTGCGCTGTTGAGCAGATTTTATCGAGCGGTGGTAATAACAAACCGAAGAATGGGCTCCGAATTCGGCGGCCTATGTTTTTAAAATTCCGGATCTTGTTGAAATAGCAAAGTAAACGCAGTTTCACGTTGTTTTTGTATTCTTTTTGGGACAGTTAACGCTTCGCCGTGCTTTCCCTTTTTCAAAAAGATTCAGACTTATTGGCGACACCTTTTGTCTCCACACACAGGTACAAAGATAGTACCTGTACCCCCTCCTTCTCCTCTCTCCCCACCCCGGGGCAGTAGTGAGGCCCACTTCCCGGAAAGGCACAATAATAACAGGCAGTCAGGGCATTCTTAACTGTTCACTGGGCAAGACGCAGCTTGATGCCGCTGTGTTTTCTGTTGTTTGTGTAAAGGGGGGGAGGTCAGCGTATTTAACACGTTTAGACCTCAAACTCGGGTATCACGTTTCGCCTCGACAGAAATTCTATTAGGGGAAAAAAAAACTTTACCAAAGAGTTTTCATTGAAGCACAACAGGTGAAGAAAAAAACCCCAACAACTTTAGATACAAGTGTAAGATCGTGACGATAAAGCTGCATTCAAATGGAGATCACCCCTTTTGCCGTTTCATAAATTAGAGCCATCCATTCAAAAACAACGAACCCCTCAACTTACACAAGTCACCAAACTTAGGGACTCTTCCAGATATGAGCTGTTGTTTTTACTTTGACTGGTGAAGAAAATGCTTAATGGTGGCCGTGAGTTCACCTGACTTATCAGCAAGCAGTGGTTTGGCAGAAGATTGCTGAAAAGAGGTTTCAAGCCATTTATTGCCTCTCCCAGTTGAAGTTTATTGTCCAACTGAACATAAAAAAAAGATTTAAATCAACCAAATAGCTTTCCTTCGAAAAGTCAGCTTAGTTGAGCGCCAATGATAGGCTAAGTCTGTGCCGTGGTGTTAGAACCCTTAAAGCAAATGAGGAGCAATACATGGAGATAATGTAAGGAGCACACAAACAAATTTCAATTATTTATTGTTTGTTGCTTTTTGCGAGTAGTGGATAGGTTAAAATAATATGCCATTTGTCAAAGGATGATGAAAAAAAACTAATGGTTTTTATGCAGGCTGTCCTTAAAGTCTGGAAATTCTGAAGATGCTTTTTCCCCCCATTTGAATAAAATAGTGTTAAAAATGTGGTTGTTAAAGTATGATTTCACACCCTTCGTTAACTTTCGTGGACATGATTCTATTGAAACATTCTTGTCACATTCCTGGTCTCTTGTCAACATTCTTGAAAAAAGTAGCAAACAGCCAAACATAGTTTATCGTTTGATGGTTTGCCAAAGAATGTCTAGTGAGCCGCATTGGTAGCTGATGCGATATGGTGACATCACGTATTGTGATAGTTTCATTCATGGCATATGCCTCCTGTAAAGTCTGGTCAAACTACAAGTTACTTATTAAACTCCTGAATATTTACATCCGATAAGAAAGCCATTTGCATCCTCCCATTCCCCCCCTCCCCCATTTAATCGGTTATACAGTTCACCCCGATTTCAGCCTTGTAGTTGCGTCATGAATATTCATTGATGTAAACAAGGGTGTTATGAATAATGCATCAGCAGCGGTAATAAATTCCGAACATGCCTTCCCAAAGGTACAGCGAAAGCTCCAGTCGCACAAGTTTCTCCACCACAGTGGGTTAAAATTGTAATGAATCACAGTTGTGTGCTTGTGCACTGAACAGATAACTCCTTGTGTGATGCTTATCTGAGACTCATTTATGTCCTCACAAGACAAGCTATTTCTTTACACAGCCAGTTAAGTGCCATATGTATTGTTTTGAATTTTATGTCGGTGTGTTAGAAATGAGGCAATTTTTTGAATAGGAAGTAGCCAGTACACATGGACTGCTAATTCTGATTCAGTTTTCAGTACTGTAGTTGTCATCACATTTCTCCTTTGTCCATCAATCATACCCCGGTGTGGTGGGATCCCCAAAAAGCCAAAGTATAAACAAAACTGTTGCTTGCGGAATGGCCGTTTTTGTGCCAGTTGGATTTTTTCCAGAAATGTTTGTTTGAATCCTACACCATGTCACTTTTTTACATTGTTTGATTATTAACTCCATCCATCCATTTTCCGTGTTGCTTATCCTCATTATGCTCATGGATGAATTGTAGCTTATTCCAGCTGACTTTAAGAGGCGGAGTGACTTCTCATCATTCAAAAAGCGGTCTATAAAGATTGTATTGTACTCCACGCAGGAAGGCCACAGCCTGTATTTGAACAGTTAACTCCCTCAAGCTTAAAGTTGCCGATAATAATACCCAGCATGTTTCACAGTCAGCTCACTGCTCAGACATACACACGTTATCTTGATGTACGCCGCGTGTATGATGAAGATTATAGGCGCTTGAGGGGAATGTGGATGGACTAATTATGTTTGGTCTGTGTCTCGTGGTGAATCTCTCTGCTCGCATTAACCGCTGACAGCCTTTGTCGTCTAACTGTGCTAATGAGAGAGCCATTTAAAATTCTCTATGCAGGGTAATTGTCTCATGTGTTGTTCCGCGGCAGTCTTTTTCTTTCTCACATCGACCAGCTGAATAACTTATGTACACTGAGCTTTTGCAGTCTCTGTCCCATGGTATGAACATCACCCATGTTAGACAAAAGTCTACGTTGTAAATTTAGATTTGGTTTGGATTTAAAAAAAAAAGTGAGCAATCAAGAAACTTCAACTTCTGTTAACAAAATGTTGAATTCACACAGTAACCAAAGCAGCTTGCAATTGACTTATGTGATGCACTGTGTTTCCTCAAATTGGCTGGTGGCATTAATTATGCAGCTGCAGAGAATACCAGTGGAGTTTCCCCAAATATCTACAGTGAAACTCCTCTACAACGAAATCATGTTTGGAGCAAGAATTTTTTCACACCAGGGGACTTTTCATCATAGCAAATTCATCACAGATTTAACCCTTGTGCAGTAATACAGTTTGTCACGTTCTCAGTATTTGTCCCAAATTGGGTTGCGCTTTGAGGTGTGACAACTTTTTTCACTTTTGAATTTTTTTTCACTTTCAACTTTCAAAATGTTCAGTGGCATCAGGCCAAGACATACATATCATTATTTATTTATTTATTTATATTTGGCGCCCTCTATGAGCCACAGCAGCAGGAGTGTGTCAATCACACAGTCACTATGCTGCATATGTAAATAAAAAAAAACACCCAGTCCAAATCTTGCATATGACATAAATAGAGCCTTGAATATGTCACCAAACCGCAGGAACAGAATTGTATTTCATGCCTGTTTTTTCTGTAATGGCCATTTTAAAAAAATGTGACATCAAACATATTTGTCCCAAATTGGGTTGCGCTTTGAGGTGTGACAACTTTTTTCACTTTTGAATTTTTTTTCACTTTCAACTTTCAAAATGTTCAGTGGCATCAGGCCAAGACATACATATCATTATTTATTTATTTATTTATATTGGGCGCCCTCTATGAGTCGCAGCAGCAGGAGTGTGTCAATCACACAGTCACTATGCTGCATATGTCAATAAAAAACCCACCCAGTCCAAATCTTGCATATGACATAAATAGAGCCTTGAATATGTCACCAAACCGCAGGAACAGAATTGTATTTCATGCCTGTTTTTTTCTGTAATGGCCATTTTTAAAAACATGTGACATCAAACATATTTGTCCCAAATTGGGTTGCGCTTTGAGGTGTGACAACTTTTTTCACTTTAGAATTTTTTTTCACTTTCAACTTTCAAAATGTTCAGTGGCATCAGGCCAAGACATACATATCATTATTTATTTCTTTATTTATATTTGGCGCCCTCTATGAGCCGCAGCAGCAGGAGTGTGTCAATCACACAGTCACTATGCTGCATATGTAAATAAAAACCCACCCAGTCCAAATCTTGCATATGACATAAATAGAGCCTTGAATATGTCACCAAACCGCAGGAACAGAATTGTATTTCATGCCTGTTTTTTCTGTAATGGCCATTTTTAAAAAAATGTGACATCAAACATATTTGTCCCAAATTGGGTTGCGCTTTGAGGTGTGACAACTTTTTCACTTTTGAATTTTTTTCACTTTCAACTTTCAAAATGTTCAGTGGCATCAGGCCAAGACATACATATCATTATTTATTTCTTTATTTATATTTGGCGCCCTCTATGAGCCGCAGCAGCAGGAGTGTGTCAATCACATAGTCACTATGCTGCATATGTAAATAAAAACCCACCCAGTCCAAATCTTGCATATGACATAAATAGAGCCTTGAATATGTCACCAAACCGCAGGAACAGAATTGTATTTCATGCCTGTTTTTTCTGTAATGGCCATTTAAAAAAATGTGACATCAAACATATTTGTCCCAAATTGGGTTGTGCTTTGAGGTGTGACAACTTTTTCACTTTTGAATTTTTTCACTTTCAAAATGTTCAGTGGCATTTGATCTAGCCATACATATATAGTTTGCATTACTTTTTCTTGAATAACAAAATGAGTATTGGGTTATGACTCTATATAAGTAACTCTAACTCTATGTGTCCAATATTGTGTATAGCGTTTATATAGATATCAGAGTGAAAAAATGTTGTACATGGTAATTAGAACCTTGAAAAAGTATAAAAGTCACAAAAACTATGAAAAATGTTGAAGTAACATACTTTATAACAAACAAACAAAACAACCAGCAACTAATATGCAAACTTGATAACAAAAACGAAAAACAAACACAAAACTTTTTTTTTTTTTTTTTTTTACAATCAGAACAAATGGTTGTAGTGTGTTTGTGGCGGATTGGCCTTTCCACATCTGCCACAATAATTCGAAGCATGAAGCAGTTTTTCGCAAAGCTATACGTATTGCTTTCTTTTCTCGCATGTCCTCTTCCTGCAGCTGCTGCACCGGGCTGCTGTGCAGCTGCAGTTGCAGTGTTGGTGTGTTTACGTGCATAAACAAATGTAAAACTCATTCATTCATTCATCTTCTGAACCGCTCGATAAATGTAAAAGTCGATTCTCAAAAAATAACACTTGATTTTCAAAACAACGTCCAGCCAGTAACTATCGTTCGGCGTTGAGTTTCTTGGCGTGCTGCACCCTCAAACAAGCCAATAATGCCAATCAATCAGGGCACTGGGCATGCCCGTGCACAAATGCACATTGTGAGTGCGCGATCTACTGGCGTGAAGGCGAGAAAAAGACTGATGAGCCCATCATTTCAAATGGCGTAAGTACACTCCTAAAGCGTGGCTGTTTAGCCTGTGCTGAGCGCGTTCACGTGAACGCGTGTAGCGCGCGCGTCACGTTCATTACGAGCCCACACGGCGGGACGTGCATTGCATAACAGTTTGACCAATTCAAAAGTCGATTTTCAAAAAATAACACCTGATTTTCCAAAAAACACCCAGCTAGCAATGCTCTACAAACTGCATTACATTGTTTTGCGTGCGTGCGCGGCGTGCGTGCAAACCAATGTAATTTATGTGCAACATACGCGGGTGGGACATCTTAAGAGGTGACACCAGGAAGTTGAGTCTATCTGGGTGACGTCTCTGCAAGAGACGCGTGCACGACCTCACATTCAAATGTGCACAAAATGGCGGAAAAATACTGCTTCGATGTCTTTGCTCAGTACTGTTCTATGTGAGCGTGCACAAGCGATCATATCCACACACATAGATGCAAATAGACCTCTGCAACAAACTACACCGTTTATTCGAATGAAAATGACGAACTGGAAGTACTCTCAATGACGTAAAGAGTCGGCACGAAGATGATATCTTAGGCTAAAGCGCCATCTCGTGGAGAGTGAGGTAAAAACTCACTACCACAATTCTCAAGCTTTGATAGTATTGGTGAGCCGCGGTGATGTGATTTGTGCAGAAATTGAGAAAAATGCGCGATAAAACACCAGTTTTACAGTCTATTGGAAATTTGAATTTATAATGGGCGTCAATATGCCAAATTTGGGATTTCTACTATCAAGGTATTCCAAATTTGTTACAATGTCATATATACCAACTGCAATGTTCAAAAATGTCCAGCTTGCTGTCATTTTGAACTTTGACCCCTTTTGACATCCTATGGAAATTTCAGCTTCGTAGGGTTATTTTTCACACTCTGGCTGTGTGTACAACTGTCTGACTGTCCAAAAATGTCCGAATTTGGGACAGATACTGCACAAGGGTTAAACACACACACCTATGTGTACCGGTACTCTTTTTATTCCAATAGTGCATAAGTATGAGCATACACTTATTTGACACTTCATATAGCCAGCGTAGAAAGAAAAAAAAGGGAAAAACATTTAGAAATTTACGATCAGCATTTACTTTCACTTACATCATTTTCTTGCATAATGTCTTTTATTTTGCTTCCTCCATCTTTCATTTTAATTACTTTTATCCTGTCTTCAAGCGTTAAAGCTTTTCTTTTCTTCACTCCTTGGTCTGCAAAGGTCCGTTTTTGTAGCCATTTCAGCAACGCAACGTTCATGCTGCGTCTGAAACTAACAATAACAAATACTTCCTGGACTACTGCGCATGTGTAAACCAGTGTGGTGTTTCCTGTTGCCGTTTCCGAGCTAAGCAGTAGGAGTCGCTGTAGGCAGAGGTTGGATTAGACCTTTGCAGAAGGCTTGTTTTCGTTGTAATGAATCTCATTGCGAGGCAAGGGCGGAGAAAAAGATTTCGTATAACGCAACAGGGGGATTTTTCATTGTAGGAGGAGCAGAAAAATGGGAATGGTTTTAATGCATGAAGATTTTTTCACACTAGTAGGTATTTTCGCCCTTGTAGGTTTCGTTGTGGAGGAGTTTCACGGTAATATCAACTATATTATAGTGACATTACGGTGACGGAGCAGTTAAGTGTTTGTTATTGTAGCAAGTTGCAATATCTCTGAAGTTCCATCACCTGGTGTACGTATGGGTTAGAATCACAGACAAACAATGAATGATCTGTGGCTCCTGATGGCACATTCATTTGCACTTGGCAGCGGAATGCAGTTTGCCCTTGATTTTCCCCCCCGGTTGCAGTAAGTCACATATGGCAAAGTATTAATGCCGGTGTTGATGGATGGGGATGCGTGAACCAATTGCGCATGAGTGGAACCCATGCTGGTGTTAATGCTGCGAACTATAATGTGAATGAAACATCGTGCACATCTGCAGTCCATGTGCAAGTCAAAAGCATTCGGCGTGCGCACAATGCGGAAACTATAGAGGACTGAAAATGGTGGTGACTTTTACCTGCAATGTGTAATACAGTGCTTGTGTTGGAGGGAGCATTAAAATGTATGGGCGACGACATTAAATTTTTACTCACCCATGTTAAAAAAAAAAAAAGTTGCCCAGGCTTCCATTTTGGTCGCAGTCTGGAGCCCTGACGTGAGTCTGTTATTTTTGCCCACCATTGACCAGGGTAGATCGTTGAAAATGTTTTGTTCTCTTTGACAGTGCAATGTGAAAGGCTCGATGAACATGCTTCTTTTTTTTCTTCCCCTGAAAATGGAGATACGAGACTGCTACCAATATGATTGCATTCAGCAGTTAAATTATTCAACACAACCCGCCTTCACATTACGTCATCAATAATATCAGCAAGCCTACTAGCCTAAATAACATTCGGATGATGAACTGGAAATGTGTGGTGTTTCACTGTATTTACTTTTAGTGACAAATGTGTTTGCTTTGCCATGATATTGTACATACTAGTTACTGTTGGGTTTGTTTAACTCGTATGCAAAATCTGTCTTGTCAGGCAGACGGAGGCTTGGGTGGATAAGTGAAGAAGTTGAACAAAGCTGTTACTTGCTCAGCTCCTCCCCCTGCGGACTGTCCCACGCATTCCAGTCTCGTCGTTGGGGCTTTACTGGACACATGTGCACCCCCCCACACACACACATAACACGCTTCCCCTGCTGTATTAACACACTAGCTAAAACAAATTCAAAGCGCCTTCAAAAGTGAAACACTAATGAAATGTAAAAGCCAATCTAAATATGCTAATCCCCCTCCACAACCACTTCATAAACATCGGCAGCAATCTGCTTGCCACCCACTGGCTGTGGAATGCTTGAGCCACAGGGTGTCCTATAAGTAATGACATGCTTGTGTTGCATTAATGCAAAGTTATTTCTTTCCGATTGACTGAGTACCCTCACATCCCTACAGCAATCCTCATAATACTGCCTATCCCCGGGGTCCATGAATTCTGTAGAATCTCAGTAGCCACTCTTGCATGAATAGTCAACCAACGGGCCCTTACTCTGCTGTCTGGGAGAACTCCAGTTTTTACCTGCTCTTACCTAATTAATTTTTAGCTATGCGCTCACCTTCCCGCTGCAGCTCCTCACCACCCTCCTTATTCCCTGTTTTTTTTCCTATCGTCCTCCAAAAGACATCCAATTAATATGCTAATGAGCTGATAAATATTTATAGAGCTCTTTAAATTATGCAGAAAGCTTTCATTCCGTCCCGGTGTGAAATGCGTCACTCGAAGGACTTCAAAGTCTTGCATTTCTAACGAGGCGGCGGAAGATTTGCATACGGCTTTAATCAACTGAATACTGATTATGCATCATTATAGAGTTGGAAGAGGCGGCTTCGGGTGGAGTGAGCCAGCTGCACTTGTCATTTGTTTCATTCCTAGCAAGAGGAGAGATACTTTTTTTCGCAAAAATCATTGGAAGCGCCAATGTCGAACAGATAGTTGTTCTAAATTCAAAACAACTTTTACCAACAGGAAATGAAGTGAATTAATCAGTTTCATACTCAGTGTCAACTGTCGCAATACATTCAATCTCACTGAAGATGCTGAAAGTGTAAGATGTACACATACATTTCCGTTGAGTAGTTTTAATTTACTCTTGTTTTACAGCAATTCTTATATTCAAGTGTATGTGAAATTCTAATTGTGAAAAACAACTTCACTACTTTAAAAGTTGAAATCATTAGATTCACAAGGCAAAAAATGATACATGTCTTCAGTCCCGGCTTGGCATACTGAACCGTACTCCAAAAAGAAGCAATGTGTGCTTCACTGTTTTTTAGTGAATCAGAATTAGTGAAGTAGTTGTGTTTGGAGAGGAAAACAAATTTTACAAATAGGTTGTTCCATGCCCCCCACCCCAATGAATAGCTAAACAACAGTGGATCACTGCTATTCACCGGGGATAAAACTGAAAAGCCATGTATTATTGCAGGCCAATGTAAATGCTTTAGGGAAGAGAAAAAAAATCTAATACAAATTTGACCTATAATTTGACTGTGAAATTGACCTTGTGGATTATGTGACTTTATAAATTTTCAGGAAATGTAATCCCTCACATCTTCTCTAAAACAGATAAATTTCAGTACATTTTTTTGTTTGTTTGGCAGCAATAAGGAATCAAAGTATCCATACCCTGGATTTGCAATGAATATTCAATGACTACTCAATGAATATTCTACTTTCAATGATTACTCAATGAATATTCAACTCTCAATGAATATTCATTGAGTATTTGTTGAATATTCATAGAAAATCTGAGGGTTTGACTTATTGCTGCTGAACCAAAAAATAGAACATCTCTGAAATGTTTGTTTTAGAGAACATGTTAGTGGTTATGTTTCATGGAGGAAAAAAGAAAGATCATGTGATCATCCAGGTCAATTTGACGTTCAAATTATAAGTCAAAAGGCTAAAGTTTCCAAAATATGCATCGATCATTTACATGGTTGCAGATTTGGAATCGGTGTCATGCTCTCTTTCTGGGTAAAGTGCCTCTCACAGCCGTTTAGGCTGTTTTGATGGCCCGCAGGTAATGCACGCGAGCACTTTAACCGTTTAATGCTTTGCTCCCGTAAAGTAGTGAACGACGCACTGTGACAAGGCTTAACCTTGTTCAGCGCTAGTTTACTTAAAAGGCATTAAAGTAGGCGTCCGCCGACTGGCCGGCCGGCTCGTCACCACGAGTACACATTCCTGTCTCCAAGATCCATCATCTCCACTTTGCAAAAACTACATAAAACTTTTTGTTCCCTTTTTTTTAGTCTTGGGCATTTAGTCTTGGGCATTGTTTTAATATTTGAATATTGCACTAATGTCCATGCGGTAAACGTTGAAGTGGCCAAATATTAGTTCCGAGTGTCATAAATATGGTGTTAAAATTATTAATGATAGTTTTGAGGCAGAAATTTGGGTGTGGTTCAAATTTTCATTTTCTTTTTTGTGGTTAACTTTTCCCAGCCCTTATCCAATGGTTATATCATCACATCACTTGTACGCTTCGTGTAGTAGTAGAAATGCCAAAGACTTTTGGGCTGTGTGATGTAGTAGCTATAGCAACTTGGGCTGTGAGATGTAGTTGGGGGGGTGAGTGAGTGAGTGAGTGAGTGAGTGAGTGAGTGAGAGAGAGAGAGAGAGAGAGAGAGAGAGAGAGAGAGAGAGAGAGAGAGAGAGAGAGAGAGAGAGAGAGAGAGAGAGAGAGAGAGAGAGAGAGAGAGAGAGAGAGAGAGAGAGAGAGAGAGAGAGAGAGAGAGAGAGAGAGAGAGAGAGAGAGAGAGAGAGAGAGAGAGAGAGAGAGAGAGAGAGAGAGAGAGAGAGAGAGAGAGAGAGAGAGAGAGAGAGAGAGAGAGAGAGAGAGAGAGAGGATAGCAGGAAGGAGTGCTGCTTGCTTAAACCCCTTTAACGTTGCCCGTGCGCATATCCCAGTGTTACTTGGTGAAGCGCGACTGCTGCTCTTGACCGCTGCTAGCGGGCCACTAAAGAGGGGGAGAGGGAAAGGGGTAGTGGGAGGAGCCTCGCACCTGACGCACTGAAAAGTGGGGAGGGGGTTTGCCCAACGGAGGGTTTTTTTTTCACTCAATAGTCTCTGCAACCATGCTTGAAACCACAGGTGGAGCTTAGGCTGGTGAGTTTTTCTGTTTGTTTGTTTTTTAAATGGGGCTGCGATAGAGTTAATAAGTAGTGGGTCCCAATAGGAATGAAAAACACTAACCTGACTGTTTTTAGACACTTTTTAGAAACTGCCATGCTTATGCATTCCATTCCAAATAGTCCTTTTGTGGTTTTGGCCTGCTGTGGTTGTTTTGAGATCATCATGCTGAGATGAAATTCATTTAAGCGATTAGAATCGAAAGAGAATAATTACTGTATGTTGGATCATCATGCTTTCTCCTGTCTGTCTCTTTCAGACGTTAAAGTGAATAATCAGTCAGAAACTACTAAATGTGCAATGGAAAGTGGTGACAGGAACACTGGTGAGTGACTTTTCCATCATTCCTTTCCTTTGCTCCTTGACTTTCAAAAGGCCTCTTATTCCTACTTGTAACAGTTGCCAAACAGCTCATGACATGTTGGATGACTGAATTGGACCAAAGCGCCGATAAAATGTTTGAGTAACTTCTTCTTTGCGTGGTGCCAATGACACTAATGATTTGACACTCATTCGATGAAAACATATTCATTGCGTGCTATTCACAAAGAAGTGCTAGTGATTATGCATGGTTGTATTGATAAACGAGATCCATGCAGGTTGCTACTTAAGGTCTGACAACAGATGTCGACAGCAATGCAGTGATTCTTCTTCATTGTGGGTTTCCATTGTTGTGTTTGTACTTTGTTGTGAAAGCAAAAACATCCTTGAACTCGCCAGATGTTTGACTGCGTGTCTGTCCGCAGGGATCCCAATCAATGGATTGGACTTTCATAGGCCGACCGTGCCAACCACAAGTGCAATCACAAATGCACACGCACAAGCCCTCCTCCAACAGGTAACAAGAAGGTCACGCATGCTTCATCCTGAAAATCTGGTTTGAATGAGCTACAGTGGAACTTTTGTTCGTCATCTATATTTCTATAAGACTTGGGGGGAAAAAAACAATCACAGCTGTAATTGCGCTTTACGTATGATGAAAAATAATCATCACAAACACAATAATTAAAATGATAATAAAAATGAAACAAGAAATACAGTAAAATAATCGTATTCAAATAAAATTAAAATTGCTGCGTTCGCATTGGCTTTGGGCATAGAGGAGGTCCAGAGCCATAATCCCTCTTTTACACAGTCTACATGTAGTCTGAAACTATTTCTAGATGGAAATCTCCATCGACCATTATGTGGGTGCTGCGATGTTGAAATTATATCGAGATCACATTGTCAAAAACGTCACTCAAGTTGGCTACATGCTGAGGTTTGAATTTAAACAAACAACTGCAGTTTTGTAACATCCGCCAGATTGTCAGTTGGTGATTGGAGTTGGCTCAACCCAAATCACGTGTATCACTTATTATATGGCAGGTTTTTTTTCTTTGCCAAGTACAATAACACTTGCACATTGCTTAAATCCAGCAATATTCATAAAAATCCACCGGGACAATTTAGAAACGGTGAACCGTTTTGCATTTAAATACACGATTCTCATACGACCTCACCTTTTTACTTGACATATACAGTACATTGCAATGATTATGCAAATTGTTTTCTCAGATGTTTATAAATAGTCTGTATAAACGGCACTCAGCATTCAAGTCAACTGTTAGAGAATAATTGTGCATAACAGTGTTTTAATACATTTTATAGTTGGTAAATCACTGAAAATGGTCATTTATTGCATTTGGAGTATTCAGAGGCTGTATTTGTTGGAATCAAAAGGTTGGATGTGAACTGCCTCTCAGCCTTATACATCTTTGCTTGAGGATGCTCCAAAGGTTCTGAACAGGGTTGAGATAAGATGTGGGGCCGCACAATGTATTTCTCCCCTTTTGTGCCCACAGCAACCAATGATGCAAAAGTATTCCTTGCAGCATAAGATTGTTGAGTGATGAGTGCCGTGCACACTTAGATTGTCAAAATGGATGGAATAGGCCACCATGCCCTAACCAGGCAGCAACATTGGCAGGGAGTTTGCAGCAGAGTCATGACACGAGCTGGCCCTTGAAGGTGTGAAAGTAACCTCTGAAAACTATGTGGAGTTTCTGACTGACTAATTTGTTCGATGCTACAAAACAAAGAGCAGAAGTAAGGAAACAAAGTCATCTTCATGCATGACAATCTTATGCCGCAAGAAATTCCTCCACATTATGGCCTGCTGTCGGCAAAAAAGGAGAGTAACCTGCTTGTGGCCCCCATCATCCCCTGACCATCAACCCCATTGAGAACCTTTGAAGCAAAAGGTTTATGATGAGGGTAGGAGGTGAGGCAAGACGTGCGAAGCTTCTGTCAAATAAGAGGTCATATGTTGGAATGTCCTGTAACTTGACCTGTTAAGATGTTTTTCATTGAAATAGCGTGTCGTTTCATCAAATACAACAGCCTAATGTTGCAAATTTAACAAATGACAGTTTCCAGTTCTTTACAACCTACAAAATGCCATGAAAAATTGCTGTGCATAATAATTTGAAACAGTGCATTTCAACAAAAAAATAATTTTTATTTTTGAAAAAGAAATTATCAGGTTTGTTTGTAAACGTTCAAATTATTCTGTAATATTTGATGAGTGGAAAATTTCCAGTTCAATATGCATAAACTAAAGTTTGGGGGAAAACATAATTTGCATTGTAATTTGGAATGCACTGAAACAATAAAAAATGTTAACATTTTACTTCGACAGCATTTTATTACCGTGATGAAATATTAGTTTGTAGCGATTGAAATTATAGCAATTTGAAGTCACCCAGTGTAACGGAATGGACTGGATTTCACTAAAGAGTTTCCGCTGTATTCGAAGAAGGAATTTAAGTTGCGTTTGAAGAGGTTTGCTCTTTGGCACTCATGTATATACACACACAGGCAGAACAACCTCATTTAAATGAACCCCGGCTCCTTTGCCGTCACCAGGCAACAAGGCAGATTAATCAAGCCTGTATGCTAATTAGCTGCTCCCGCCGTTGCCTGGAAACAGATGGCAGGGAATATGCAAATCTATGCAGGATTTACATGCGCCGCATAACCGCTATTTTAATTAGCAATTGCGGCGCCTGCCCGCCCTCGCTCTTCCCTTGTCTCCAAAGGCTGCGGCACATTTTTAAGTGCTCGCTCTTGCACTTTTTCTTTGACTTGAAATCCTCTCACTCCCGCAGAGACTTCAGCCGCTCACCAAAGGTGATCAGTTAGTCGATGGCTCAAAATTTGTGATCTGAATTATACATGAAATAAGGCTCAAAATTTCTGGTCTGAATTATACATGATCTAAAACATCTTCAGCCATACTAAAAAGACGAGCTCACCAAGTCAACAACCATCATCTTATGCCTCTCCCCATCCACTAGTCAAAGTCGGAAGACTCTGGAAGTGCTCTTCCGACCTCCGTCCACCAGAGCACATTGCCTCAAACCCAGCTCATGTTAGCCGGGGGACAGATTGCAGGAGTAAGTGGCCTTTTGCCTTCATAGGCTGATTTCCGGCCATACGGCTGACCGAAGTGAGAATGCTTGCCCTGATTTCATTGATACAAGGCGAGTGCCACCTTTGCCACATCTGTCTGCTCTATCTTTTGGCCCTCAGACTGTCTCTGAATATTTCCTTACACAAAACATGTTTTGCCTCAGTAGGCTTACCATATCTCGGCTCAGTGGCTACGTTTCACAGGTGATGCCTTCATGTAATAGAGTGGTTGGCTGGATAAACGGAAGTCATAATTGCTGTGCTGTTTGATTTGAGTGACATCATGGATATTAGCACTTTGGCCTGGCTCAACTGCATTAGTCTCCGTCCATATTGCCTGACTAACCTCATTTGTCTTGCTATGACAGGAAAAAATATCAACTTTGATAGCTTTATGAAAAGTTAAGTGAGGGTACGAGACTAAAAAATAGTCATCCCTTTGACCTGTATTCACTAGGTTCGTGCCTGCCAATCTAAAACAAGGAACCAAGGGGCAACATGTAAAACAGGTTGGATAGGGACTCTTGAGGACTGCACTTGGGCCCCCATGTTTTGTACAATTCAATTCTCCCTCTGTGTGAGATGTATATTCACCCCCTTTCTAATTTAGTGTGTTGTTCTCTTCTCCCCCAGCTGACCCTGACCCCCCAGCAGCAGCTGTTAATCCACCAGGCCCAGGCTCAGCTCCTGGCTGCGGCTGTGCAGCATTCAGCCAACCAGCAGAACGGCACCAATGGGGCCAGTATCTCAGCCTCTGCAGCCACACCCATTACTCAGCTACCCCTCTCACAACCCATCCAGATATCTCCTGTAAGATAGTCATCATTCTTGTCAATTTTCTACTTATTTTGAATTTTTTTTCCCTTGGTTAGAATGTTTTGAAATGCCAAATTATTTTGTAATCAACGAACCGTTTACTGAATTACTACTCTCACCACAAATAACTCCACTTCAAGCTTCATGTTTCAAGTGGAATTAAAGTCAGCACTGTTTTTCAAAAGAATGCAGATTTGTGGACGATTATTGTCAATAATCTCCTACCAAGCATTCTACCACACCCGCGTGGAGTTTATGTTGGGCTTTTGATGACGTATAGGTCAGATGTGTCTGGATGAGCATTCATACTAGACACATCGCATACATATCTGATTTATATCCACATACGAAAGAGGCCCGGAGTTGGATTAGAAAATCGGAATTGTACTTTTCCACTGTATGGAGAAAAAAAAAACGGATAAGTGTCATATATGGGCAAAGAAATCGGAATTGAGCTACATTGTGAACATAGCTTTATGTTGTGTTTGTGCCATGAGAATTGCATGGAATAATTCATCAATGTACGAGCAACGACATATTGGGCGAAAACATCAGCTGCAGACCTGTCATAACGACGAAACAGCAGTAGAGGATATTTAGCGTATCCCTTAAAGATGATGTAAACCTAAATGGCACAGTCATCATATGTGTCGTATTAAAAATATTGTTTTTCTCTCGGCAGCTGCAGCAGCAGAATTTAAGTCTGCCCCAGTTTGTGCTGGTGCAGCCCGGCCACCCGATTGCCACTCCGCTGCAGCCCGCTCAGTTCATTATCTCACAGACACCGCAGGCCCAGCAGAGTAAGCAAAACAACAGTCTCAGGGGAAGTCAAAGATGAGTGACAGTAACAGAAGCTGATTTTTATTATCTTCCGTCCCTTGGCTGTTGTTAACTGTGTAGGTATATTGCAAGCGCAGAGTCTTCTCACTCAACTACCTCAAAGCCAAGCTAACCCCCTGCCGACGCAACCGAGCATCACTCTTGCAGCACAGGTTGGTGTTATTTTCAGATGAACGTGTTTCATAATAATCTAATCGCTTTGCTTTTTTTCTTCTTTCTTTGTAATATTTAGCCTGCAACTCCTACACGTACCACGACAGCCACACAGATTCAGTCGCTGCCCCACAGTCAGACGCCACCCAAACAGCTGGATACACCCACTTTGGAGGAGCCAAGCGATCTGGAAGAGCTGGAGCAGTTTGCGAAAACATTTAAACAGAGGCGAATCAAACTCGGCTTTACACAGGTACCCTGCCCATGGAATATATTTTATGGCTCCTGTAATATTGTCTTTCGTTACACTCTGTGTCCCTCTATGTGACCAGGGGGACGTTGGCCTGGCCATGGGTAAGCTGTATGGAAACGACTTCAGCCAAACAACTATCTCTCGCTTTGAGGCCTTGAATTTGAGTTTTAAGAACATGTGTAAACTCAAGCCACTGCTGGAGAAGTGGCTAAATGATGCAGGTTTGTCCCTGAACCTCCTCAAACATATTTTATGTGCACGGTGCGATTGGTGCGGTCATCTCGACAGTTCCTCGCCTTTACCTCCCTCTCCTTCTATTGCGTCGGTGCTGTTTGTGCAGAGAATCTGACATCTGACCAGGGGCTGTCCACCCCCAGTGCCCTCGGCTCCCCTGGCATGGGCATTGAGGGGATTAACCGCAGACGGAAAAAAAGGACTAGTATAGAAACCAACATCCGCGTGGCCTTAGAAAAGAGCTTTCTGGAGGTTAGAAACCAGTTGTATTTAAAGCAACATACTGCATATCGTTAATTGAAGCAATGAGACTGGCTGGGCGGACCAATTTTTTTTTATGTTAAAAGGTGTGGTCACAAGTGACCTGTACTGACAAGGTCTGTTTGGCTTCTTTGCCCTCTTCAAGCAGAACCAAAAACCTACCTCTGAAGAGATTACCATGATCGCTGACCAGCTCAACATGGAAAAGGAGGTGATCCGGGTCTGGTTCTGCAATCGCCGTCAGAAAGAGAAAAGGATAAACCCCCCGAGCACAGGCGGCATAGGCGGCACCCCCATAAAAACCATCTTCACACCCAGTAGCCCTTTGGTGAGGAAGCACATGCACAAGAAATACAGGCTCAGTTGGCTCATTTGCCCTTAGATTCCTATTTGGTTTTTAACAAATGTTGGCATAAGAAGTCAATTCATATTTTATTTTTCAAGGTGGCCAGCACAGCAAGCTTGGTGAACAGTCCGACGATAAACACACCCACCACTCTCACTATAAATCCAGTGATGCCTCTCACCAGCACCAGTGTGTCCAGTTTATCCTTCACAGGTGTGTGTGTTACACTGGTACCTCAAATTTATGGTAATTTCCAGTGGGTATTCCTACCTCACTTTCCAATATCCTTCCTAATGAACAAGACTCCGAAGCATTCATGATGGCTTGTGTGATGTACCGCCACATCAGCACACATTTTATTTTGTACACTTATTCCAAAAAATCTAGTACAATTTCTAGACCTTTAAAGCTTTTGACTTGGGACATTGTACTGTATAAATCTCATTTTCCCCACTCCAAATAATCCCTAATGACCCACTTTCCTTCCAAGGCACCACAGTTGGAGCCACAAACACTGCATCGGTCATCTCCACCACACCTGTGATTACCACAGTAACCAGCTCGCCGTCTCTAAGTCCGTCCCCGACGGCTGTTCAGTCCAACACCACAGAGAATAAAGTCAGTACTCAGGCGCAGGCCATCGTCACCCAGGCCCCGACATCCATAGGCACCACCCTCGGAACGGGCCAGGTGATGGTGGCTGCACCAGGTCTGTCCACGGCGTTTCAGGGGGCTGCCCAGTTGCCCACCAGCGCAAGCTTTGCGGCCATGGCTGCTGCGGCAGGGCTGAATCCAGGATTAATGGGCTCCTCCTCCTTTCCTCCAGGGTTAGTAATTCCTCCTTCAGTATCATCTCCTCAGTGGTTTTCTTCCATAGTTTATAACTGTGTGTTTGCAGTGGGGCCGTGCTCAGTCTGACCCCCGGTGGCCTTGGCAGTGCCCTGACTCCTGCTGTCATGAACAATAGCATGCTGGCCACAATTCAAGGTAAGTATCATTTTATGCCTCATTTTACTTCACAAATATTTTCTGGTGGGATTGCTCAGATATATCTACATACATGTGTACTGTATGTATGAATACAAATGCCGAGGCATCGTAGACCTCAAGTCCTTGCCCTGAGAAATTAAAAATTTACAAAAGCGAAGAGGAATCCCCCCCCAAAAAACAAATACATTCATCTCAACATCATCGCAACATTCATTGCATACTAAAAGATAATTTAAATATCCTCTCCAGACAGACAATATATCCCTGCTCGGATTTGTAATTTGTGTTTAATGGATTTTCCCACTATAAATGTAATCACCTCATTAAAATGACATCTACACCTTTCCGCCTCATTAAGAATACAGAATCCTAGAGTATGCAAATACCACTTCCAGCGAAAAGGTCAGCTGATAGACACAAGGTGAGTCATAATCAGGATTTAAATGGTGATTAATGTAATTGTGTTTATCATTTTGGCCATAATTGTGCAGGCTTAATTTTAAACCACACAGATTAGACTCTGGTAGACACCATGTCTCAATTAGACAAATAGTTCTGCTTATTTAGACTACAGTAATCAAGAATTTAAGAACTTGAATGAAAAGTGCTGATGTGCATTACGTTCTCATTGTAAAGCGTGCTCTACACAATGATTTATAACATCGTAACCGATTTTTAAAATGCGTGTCAACACAAATGACAAGGAAAACAATCGCGATGTGTGGATGTGTGTGGGGTGCTGTATGGGATAGAACTGACACTGCACACCATACACATAGCAAATGTTGTACCAAAACTGACCCGTGAGTGGCAGCATGGTGTCAGGGACCATCCAGACTGCTGGTAAATATATATAAGAGAAAGAGTAATGGTTCACTTGAAGTCCGCAAGCTCGAGACTTGTGTTAGCAATACAAGAGATGCACACCCCGAAACATAACCCTTAAAAATATATGTATGTTTTGATTTGGGGGAGGGGGGGGGACTCCCAAATTGCATGTATACATGCATATGTGGCAAAGACTTTTTTCTTTTGACAACCTCAGCTAAATTTAGTTCCTCAGCTACATGGAAAGATGATCTCCCAGTCGAAAAGTGAAGTCAACATAGTTCTTTGGCACGAATGCACTAGCTTCCTATTAGACTATCTTGGGCATGATCTTGTGGCCTATGAAGACGTTTCAGAAAGCGCACAAAAACCACAAATTGAGTTTTTTGTTCAATAGTTGGAGATGGGTTCCACAGAAAATAACGCACCTAGGTGAATTTGCATGATTACGGTACTGTAATACATGGAAGTAACAAGCTCCACACTTACCCAAACGGTTATATATCTTGATTGTCCAATTGCACAAACATTTTCTTCAAGTTTGCAGTGGAGTAAATAAGTATCGGTGGTTGAAGCTCCACCGATTTCTTTTCCAAATAGAAATACTACTGCTAAGAAACATATTTCGTTTATTTGTTAGACACCAAACAACTTTTTCATTTTTCACCACCGGTGTCCCTACAGCCCTGGCGTCAAGCGGCACAATCCCAATAACGGCACTGGATGGAAGCAACCTGCTGTTCGCAAGTGCATCTGGCAGCAACGCACCCAACTTGGTGACCACACCGCTTTTCCTCAACCCCCAGAACCTGTCGCTACTCACCAGCAACCCCGTCAGCCTGGTGTCGGCTGGGGCAGGCGGGCTGCAGGTCACCACTGACGCCCATCACCAGGTCTCCACGGCCGCTGTGCCTGTGCAAGCCACGACGATTACCACTGCCTCCAAGGCGCAGTGAGTCTGGCTGCATCCGGAATGAACATCCTGTTTCTTGAGCTGTGCACTGCTCTCCTCACACACGGCACAGGAAATAGGCAAGGTCGTTTGATTTATGGTTCTGCGCTTCACTAACACACACACATATATCTGCGCCATCGTATCTGTTATTATTTAGTCTTGTCCCTTTTGCTTTCGCACGCCCCCCAAAAAAACAACAACCAAAAAAAACCCCCCCACAACAGGGTTGTGCTTGACCTTTTTGCTTCTGGGTTCTTCTCTCTTAATCTTTAGGATCTTTGGACACAGTAGCCAAATGGGGACTGGCTTCTTGAACCAGGAAGATAATTTTCCCTCGATACTGTCAATCTCCTCACATTTTGTACATACGTCCTATTTCATGCAGTCTCACTTAGCATCTTTTCTGAACAACTTCTGAAGAAAAAAAAGATTTTGCTCTTAACTTAATACTAACCTCATAATACATGTTATCATTAACGGGGATCAACTTTTACGTTTGTTGGAACAGGCCTTGATATGAATCATATCACTTTTATTTTCATTGTTTTTTTTTAATGTATTTAATGTTTTTTCCCAACTTTACAAGTATTGTAAGTTAAGATTTAAATATCTCTTTTTAAAAAATGGTGGTTGTAAGGCTTTAAAAACAAGTAATAAGTGGCCGATATAAAGGTTATCATTGCTTTAAGAAGCGCAGGGACCTGTTTGGTCTCTATGAGTTTCTCTTCCTGGAAACACTGACTTTTAACAGCCGCTGAGCTTGTTAAAAACGTTGCCGATTGTAGACACTGATGGAAAATGACTGAAAACGTTCAACAGCTTTAAAAACACATGGAGTGAAACAGTGGTTAAAGATGGAGGGCAGACATCTTCGCGTGTTGTGTAAAGCTCAGAGTGACACTGAGACTTAAGTAACCAAATGATCCACATGGCTCAGTGGTTTGAACTAAGATCACCTGTCAGGGGGTGTGGTCGTCACACTAAATGTAGGGTGATGTTGACTAAATAGATTTTTTTCTATCTTTTTCTTTATAATGGTAGTACCGTCATATCTACTTGTGCACAGTATCTGTACCAAAAAAAAACTGGATTGATGAGCTGTTGTGAGAGAAATTACCTTTTCCCTTTTGTTTGCGGTCGTTCGAGTGGCTGCGTACTTTAAGATATACCAAAAATATTTGTTAACATAACTGTAGTCGATGTAGTTTAGTTGATCTATTTATGAACAGAATCTCTCTTCATTTGTCAGCGGAATATAAAAATGCAATATTTTGATCATTTTCCAAAGATTACCTATTTTTATTTGAAAGTCTTTCATAGATGATAATTGGCAGCACAATTGACCAAAAACCAAGAAAGGGCTGGGTTGGAGCATGACAAACTTGTTTCCTATTTTTATTTCATTGGGCCTCGCCCAATCATTTGCTCTCAGAGCCATTCGATGGCCCTGTTTTAACCGTTTTAGTAGCATCTATTGGGTGTCTGTGAAGCAGAAAAAAACCCTCCTTTTTTGCGGGGTTTGTACAAATAATACAGCCATAAAACAACAGCTTGAACCAAAGTGGTTTTCCTTAATAGCGGCTGTGCCTGTCGGAGCACTGCAGTTTCCGTTCACAAATGTCAGTACCCACTTTTCTTGATTTGGTGCAGTTGGAGAAGGACGGATGGAATGCCTGCTTTAACAGCCTGCCCCTCCGTGCTTTCTTAATAGCTTTATTAGTACATTGTGTGAAGAGCAGGCTTTGTGGCGCAGGAGTCTGTAAGGCTCCACCATGTCAACACTAGGGATGGGCATTGGAATTGATTATGAATTTGGAGATGAATCGCTTCTCAAAGTAAGTGACATTGAATGCACTACTGGTGGATTCATTCACCACTATCATAACATAATAGGTTCATTGAAGAATTTGGTTTGTTTGGAATTGGTGTTGATTCATAGTGTCGTGAAGCAAATGGGGCAAATTGGAGTCCACTCTGTGGCTGCAACCAACCGAGGTGCCATTGATTCATTCGAGTTTGCTCCTCAAAGGTTTAAAACATTCAAGACAGTATTTGTCATTCCTATCAATTATAGTGTTTCATATATTCTCCATAAATTGATCAAGTAAAGTAAATTTTGCAAAGTGCTTATCCCTAGACATAAACCATGGTGAGCCACAAGGCTCTTATTGAGGTCGACTCTTTGTTCACATTTCATCATGTAATTTACAAAAAATAACAACCAGTGATAAATCCACGCTGATTTTGTCAAATGCCCATCCGTAGTCAACATATACTGTAGATCTGGTCATCACTACCATTTGAACCAGCATCTAAACAATGCAGTGCCCCAAAGCTTTCTCAGAGCCTTGGCTCCAATTAGTCACTGCAGCTTTTTGGCTGAGTACTGTTATGTGCCACACATTCAACTAAACCCCAAAACTATAGCGTCACTGTTCTGCTGCTTCTGACTAACCATATAGCAGTGATTAAGAAATTACTGTGCATGTCGCCAGCAAGATATCGTCTTGTACTTTTTTCTGTCAACTAATTTTGACTGAATATACCTCAGCAGCACTTAAACATAAGGTTCACATTTTTGGAAATTTCGTAATACAGTGTGGAATGTATAAGTAACGCTTGGCTCGCCATTCATAAGTTATACTGCTACATAGGAACCGTACATGATAGGACAACTACTGCTTTTTCTCATACTACTATTTAATTTTTCTCTTCTGCGGATTCATGGGGTTTGACGAAGAGACCTTTCTTGCCAAAGTAATAGCCTTTCTCTTTGCAGCTCAGCCAGCTTATGGCTGCTCGTGTCTTTGAGGCCGCCACGCACCGATGGAGGCCAGTTCTATTCCGCTGCCGTTTGTAGTCACGCGACATCCGAACGTATTTGCGAGACGAACCGGACACCATCGGTGCTATAGGATGTTACTGATATATTTATCTGAGGAAAGACCTAAGAATCTGAGAAATGTTCTTTTCTTAATTCTATACATAGATATATAGATAGATATATATATATATATATATACACACACACACAAACGTGTAAGATATCATATTTTATATATGATCCTGTATGTTACTCAGACTGAATGTAGTGTTTATGACCCCCAAATCTTCCTTAAATTTTTTTGTGTTGTTTTTAAGCGGTTAAGACCAAAAAAGAAAAAAAAACACTGCGGTCGGTGCGCCAGTCAAAGATATGACAATGTCTATTCGCTAGGGGAAGCGCTTTGACGCTAGGCCGTCTGGCTGGTGAAGCGGAGACTCTGATGTATGTTTATTTTTACATTTATTTGTTCATTTTTTTAGTTGAGTCATTTTGGACTTGATTTGCTGTGCTGTTTTAAACAATCATTTTTTTTGTAATGCCTTTAACTGATTTGTATAGTCTGAGAGGGCACGATCACTGGCTTTCTTAGTTTGACAAAGATGATAAATGTTATCATTTATGCCTTATTGTAATGTAGATGACATGATTGCATTGTAACGTCTGTCTGTGTGTCTGTCTGTTCGAGCTTAGTGTCACTAGGTGCATTGTCACTGACACAATACAGTATACTTTGGGCATTTTGAGTGTGAAATGCTCACTTTGCTACCTGTGTATTTTAGGTGTGACTCAAGCAATGCCTGTAAGAAAAGCTTTACTAATAATTCCAACAGGTAGGCGTTTGGATGTGAATGAATGAGCATTGTGGAGTATTGAAACGCAGTCTGCAAACCATTATGCGTTTTTTTCCCCATCATTGACTTTGGAGATGGGATGGGCATAATAATCGATTAATCTTAAAATTAATTAGAATTTGGTTGATTCTTTTGATTGTAGATTGCTATTTTGTACCATGTCGTGAAGCAATTGTGAAAAAATAAGGTACACTTATTTGTTTCAACCAGCAGATTTGCCGTTCCGTCTGTCTACTTTGGAGTGCAGGTTCTCGCTTTCCTTTGAAATATAACGTATTTTCCTCACCATAAGGCGCTGTTTTTCCCTACTCTTTCCACACTGCGGCTGATAATTTGAGGTGATTTATTTATGGATTTTTACTGACAAGCTTCAAGCCGCCAATAGATTTACACATAGTTTCGACACATCTGACCAATGAAACTATCAAACACATCACAATGGACCAATGAAACTGTCCGAGTCTGCCCTCATACTAAATATTCATCAGCCAATTGCAGTTAGAGTGCACATTCGAGAGGGCTAGTAGGTGATTGGAGTGGATTTTCACCCCCCACTCCCACAGAAAAAAAATCCCATCCTATAATAACCCTGTCCCATTCTGGTGAAAACGACTCTTGTCCTGCTCCCATTCAGAATGACTCCCATACCACTCCCAATTTGTAGGTCAAGTGCGTGAAAAAAACAAACAACCAAAGTTGTAATTTACTCATTCATTCAACAGTTTGTCACCCCTTTCTCCTCATTGAGTCTCAGAGGATTTTTTTCCCCTACTGAATAATCCTGTTCCCATGAATTTGTTATTTATCCTTTACCGTCCCAATCCTATGATAAAAGGTCAAGTTGACTCCCATCCTGTGAGATTCCTGAAAAAGTGTGTGTGTGTTAGTTCGTGTGTGTGTGTGTTTTATCAGATTCAAATTTTGTGAACTGCTCATCGCTTTTCTTTTAGAGTGCCTCAAGGTTCTAATGTAGGGCCACTATTTCTTTCATCCATAATAGTTTTTGAAAAACATTCTTTCATTAAACGTGTTTTTCTATATTCGATCGATGAAATTTGGACAAATGCCCATCCCTATTTTCACTTGTTGGTGACAAACGCTGTTTCATGGTTTCAGACTTGCGATAGTTTGTCAACTGGCTTTGCTTCGCTTCATTTTGATCAAGTTGCAGATCTCGGTGGATTGGTACGTTAAGTTGACCCACTGCGCTTTTTTCTTTTTTTTCGTAACGTTGACAGATGAAGCGTGGGTGCACCAGTATACCTCATTTCTAACTCAAAACTGAGTGAAACCTGCTTTAACCTACTTAATAAGAAAATGTTTGAAAACATATGAACGTGTCCTCAGAGAAGCCCGATCATTCTTGATGTGATGCGTCCTCCACGAGGGATACACACCAGTACTCACGAATGTTTTGCTTTCTTTAACAATGTCTCTCGCACACTTTACCTGGATTACTTGTCCTTTTTAATTTGACAATCCTGCTTATTTTCTGACTGTAACCTGGTGTGGATGGTTTATCACCCCTTCCCTTTCCTCCCACCAGCTTTGCAAGGTGGCGCCATCCCGTGGTAACAACATTAACCAAAGACTAATAACTGATTGTACATGAATGCGGCCCACCCTCTTGCCTCACTGCTCCTCATCGAGCAGCTCACCCACACGTGTTTGGGGTGCATTGGCTTTGACTGGATGCGAATGTTTTCGCCACGGTCGGTGCTGCAGTTTTCCGTGCCTGTGGGTGGGTGGGGTACCCAGAGAGGCTTGGGATTGGGGTGGTTGAGAGGGCTTCTTTGATGGACACTTGTTTGTGGTAGCTGGGTGATGTTTGTTAATACACACTGAGGGTTAATCCTGTGCACTCTGTACATGCTCAGGATTCCTTGTGCGTCTGACCGTCTATCTGTCTGTTTGGAGCGCTGTTGCTAGATTCCACATTTCGCCCTCTGTCTTTGTCTCTCAAGGACTTTGGTTAAAAACAAAATAAAAAAATAAGTGTCCATCCCAGGACATACAACCCTTGAGTGACACATCCCAAACCCACTCGATTTCACTGCTGTAAACGCATCACACTGTGTCCTCCCGTCCTTCCTTCCGTACCTTTCCTCCTTCACTCATTCACTACAGACTGATCAACTGTGACACTATGCATCCCCGGTGGGGTATTCAGTGACACTTTGCTCAATGCTTTACTCCCAAGTGAGACATCGGGAACCCTCACAAGCGCTATAGATCCCAAAGCAAAACTCCAAATATTTTAAACTTTTGTGTGTGTATGGTCAAAACACGGATACCAAAGATATCTCTTGTCAACTGTCTCTCTCTTCCTAACCGCCCTGCAGCATGTGTATTAAGAGACAAACCCAGCACTGGCTTTGAGTCCAAGCCTCAGTAATTCCAAAGCTCAGATGTATATTTTGATATATTTCTGTCAAGAAAAAAAAAATCAAGTGTGTGGAATAATAGTCTGTTTCTTGTTTGTTGTCATTTTCTCTGTCTCTCTGTCTCTCTGTCTCTCTCTGTCTCTCGGTCTCTGTCGCAGCATGGAACTAATTGCAGAACTGTCTTACTAGGTTGAAGACATTGTATTTTTGTATGTTTTTGGGCGTGTTGTGCGATATCAGCCAAAATGACCAGGGCTTTTATCGAGAGATAAAATATGATGAAAAACGATTTAAAAAAAATCCAGCATGTACATATTCTTTCTGTCTATCTTCAGAAAGCCATTGTGTAAAACTACTCACAGTGGACACCCCGCCTTTTTTTCTTACTTTTTTTTTTCTCTGCGGTCTAATCTTTTTAACAGAACTCTTAACTACAGAGTTACCATCTTGGACTAAAAACACTGAGGGACACTGTTCCCCAAAAATACATGGAAATACAAACAAAAAGGAAAAAAGACAAAAAAAACAAACAAACAAAAAAAAACGCCTCCAGCAATGGTGGCATAAAACTGAAAGACTTTGTAGGAGTTTCAAGTATGTGAATCAGGATGCATAGTAGTTTTTGATGGGTTTGTCTGCTGTATTTTTTTTTACACATATACAAATCTTTTACTGTAAGTGTACAGTTCTCTTTTGTTGTAAACATCATTAAACCATTTTCAAGTGTTTTGACATGAGCTTGTTTTGTTTTCATAAGGTGGACTGAATAGCCGTTCCTCAAAGCACAAAATCGGCCAAACGATGGCTCATTTCTTAAAAACCTGCTGATTATGAATCTTCCCTTGGTTTTTTTTCCCCTAGCCCAACAGGTTTTTATAAACAAACAAAAAAAACCCTGATGTGCCACACAAAGTAAAGACATTTTCTTTTTTTTAAATCTGTCAAAAATGTTCTGTCAACCAGTGTCCTCAATGTAATGTTAAATGACTACCTGTCTGACAGTGTAAAATTTCAAAATTGTTCAATGAATTTTTGTTCCAAAGGTTACAGGTGTGTGTGATGTTTGCTAGATACTGTCTCTTGTGTTTGTTCATATTATGGACATGAAAGTTGGTGTTGGCTGCATCACACCCCAATGTGACTTCAACACGCGGCTTGGTGCAAGTTACATCGAGAGTTTAGACAACAGTGTGAAATGTAAAAGGAATCTCTGTCTGAGGTTTTGCCCCCGGTGACTTTTAATTAGATGCAAGCATGTTCTAATGACCGCTAATTCGTTTTCCCTCGCTGCCAAAACAAACATTTGGTTCTCTGTCTTCCTACGCAGACTTCTGATTCTTCATTAAATAAATTCCAATTTGTAATGCAGTAAACTATGAAATGTTATTCATGTGAAATTTAACCATGTGCCCTTTTCCAAAAATCATGCATGGTTAAGAATGATGCAATTATGTATACAGAAATAAAACAGGTAGCATGATGGGATACTGATAGGTACAGCTGCCTCACAGTTCTGAGGTTCATGGTTTGAAGCTCAGCTTGACCTTCCTGTGCGTCACAAAAGGTAAATTCCACATGACAAACTGAGTTTTCCCATTTCAACAAGGGACAAATAACCAACCAGTATGTTTAAGGAGAGATCCTGCAGCTTTTACTTTGTTCAGTGTGCAAGAAGAGGCAAGAGTTGTGGCAGGACGACTTTTGGCATGACAACATGCTTGATCACAACAGCCTGAGGGTACAGTTCTTGGCCAAGAAGAGCATCGTCCTACTCTGGCAACATCCTTGACCTGGCTCAGTTTGAGAATTCCTCTATCCCAAGCTCAAGAGCGTCATAAAGAGACCCGTTTTGAAGATTCAGATGCCATCAAAATGGATGTGATGAGTCAGAACGGCGGTGCACAGGATCCCAGAAGAATCTTGTCAGGAGTGCATGAAGGCGTGGCAGAGAAAAGAACCACATTATACTCTCGGGCAGGGGTCTCAAACAGCAGGTAATGTGCAACATTTAACTTTTACCACTCAATACGAGGACATTATCTTTGCATTCCTTATTTTTGCTTGATTTAGTTGCAGCACACTTATGTTGTTAGGATTTAGGCAACATTTGTTTCTCGCTAGGAAACCTTTAAAGTTGGTCGGACAGCACTACTGTCCTCTATTTGAATTGGAATGAGAGAAGCTTGCTCTTATGTCAAGATAAATGTTAGGATGTCCATTAACAATGATTATACTAGGATGCAGAGAATATTTTTTTGTCAAAATATTTCCAAAAGTCATTTTGTCTTACTTTTTTTGTTGTGTATTATATTTATATAGTCCCCCAAAATAAGACCAAGGTTGCGTTTTGCTGTTTTTAGTTCTGTTTATATCTAGAAAAAATGCATATTTTTAATGTGTATGCAGCCTTGTCAAATACATGTCCAGAAAGTAAAAACCTTGCAACAATTTGGCTTGAACTATCCCAAGTTTATTTACATGCCTGTTGAGTCGAATCACCTTTGGTTACTTTCTGGACCTGGATTTGACACATAGAGGGGATACTGTGTCAACATGTAAATTCACTTTATCCGATTTAATGGCTGTGATTGGCTGGCAACCAGTTCAGGGTGTAACCCGCCTACTTCCCAAGATAGCTGGGATAGGCTCCAGCATGCCCGCGGCCCTCGTCAGGACAAGTGGGTTAGAAAATGCTTGAATGGATGGATTGGTTTAAGTGTTTAGTCTAAAGACTTTCATTTCAAGTGTTCCGCTTCTCGTTCATAAATCTGCAAATTAAATTGATTCCACTGTTTGCATTTTTGTATACAGTACAACCTTTCTTGTCTGGGATTAATTTATTGTGACAAAAAATATTGAACAATTTTTAGCGAAACGTGTTCATGTTTCAACGTGTAGTTGAATGCATGAAACAATTATTTAATTGTGAAAATAAACTATTTAAAATCAATTTTATACCTATTTTGTTCTGTTTTTTAACCTCTTCTGCTTTTAACTTGATCCGTTTGTCCGTTTAAAAAAAATTAACATGGGCACAAGTTAACTGTTGGCCTACTCTCGAAAGCAGTTCTGTTGATTGATATGTTAGTCGTCAAATGAGAAACCGGCGCTTCTCGTCACGTGACCGCCGAGGCGTTCGTATAGCTACAGGTCACGTGATCCTGTTGATCGGTCTTTGGCCGCGCTTCATTAAAACCAAGTCCAAGTCTAGCAGCCTAAACCCTGCAGCAGAAACACCTTAACGCAACGGCTTTACTCATTTTACTGGACTTTGGGAGCTTTTCTATCAGTGCCTGGGGCTTATAACCGCTCTCCAAGCCTATCTTCATGCTAAAATTAGCATACAGACAGGTAGCGTACTAGCTGTGTTAGCTGAAGTTGTTGTCGTCGAGCTCTTTTTCGACTACGATCTGACCGCCACCAACGACGAGAAAAACATGACGACCGCTGGCGGTGTCCAGACACGGTGGCCGACATTTACCGTGCATCTTATTTTTGGTATGTATTGATTTATCAAAGGTAAACAAACCCTAATTTTTGTGGACGTCACGAAAGTATGGAAGGTTACCAACATAACCCACGTGACCAAGTTATATGTAACATTATCTGAAACATACAGGTTTTTCGACGTTTTTAAAATGAATTATTAATGATTAAAAACACCTAGGCACGTTAATAACATCACTTTTCATGAACTCGTCTCATTTTGTTTTCATGGCTATGATGATTTTTTTTTTTATTGGGAGACCATAACTGATGTCACAAAGCAGCAGTTAATGAAAAAAAGAATATATTTTTTCGCGATTCAATGCTACTTAACCCTATGTGGGAACATGACTTACCCCCTAAACTTAGAAAACCATATGTGTTTTTTTTATAAATGACAATGAGTCTTTCACATATATGTGGCGATATTTTTGTCCCACTATTAACTTGCAGATTAGCTTTAATTCAGCAACAAGAGAGAGTTTGAGCATCAACAACCATTTTAAAGTCATGCCACAGCTTTTCAAGTCTGGACTAGGCCCCGTCCAAAACCATTTTGTTTTTTAAGCCATCCAGAAATTGACTTTCTGGTGAAGTTTATTGACGCTGACTAGACTTGTACCAGTTTCTTAAATATGACATTGTTCTTGCTTTTTAAAATATTTCATCTACAATATGTTGAGTATTATCCACTATATAATTATTATCGTTTTAATCCAACTGCGCACATTTTTGGGGGTGGGGAGCCTCAGGTTATTTTCTTCCGTGGGGAATGTCTTAAAGAAGATAGAACGCCCAGAAAATGTTCGATACTTAGATTTTAGACTGCGAAAAAAACCCCAGAATATTTAAAGGCTTAAATAATACAATATAATGATGGTGAAATATTAAATAATTGTTGAAACTTTCTGTGTTACAGTATATCATCACTTTAACAAAGGGCCCTGTACATTACAGAATACACAACTGAGAATTTTGTGGGATAATAAAAGTGATGCAGAATTTCTGAATCAAGGTTCCACTGTTACTTTATTCTCACAAAACAACCCTTTCTCGTAGGATTTTTTTTTTGTGAATGTTATATTTTGTCAAATTTATTTTGGGTGGTCAAATTATGCATCAGCATTCTCATAAAAAACTTTTTAAACTGAAAAAATATCAGCTGTATTCTTCTGACTTTATTTTTGCAATCAAGACAATGCGGTATTGAAAATGAAAGAATGGATTTATGTAATATTCTGTACATGCTGTGTGATGTGGTTGAAGCCGCTGTGGTCCTGCACCAAACCTTGGCTGCCGTGACGCCCCCCAGCACTGAGGCACCACACAAGGAGCCTGGCAGACCGGAGACGGGGCACTACCAAGTGAGCGGCACCAATGGCAGCGTGTGCTTGCTGGCGAACATGGGCCTCCAGCTCAACATCAGCTTCAGCTCCGCATCCTTAAACCAGGTGCTGGTACACACCCTTGTTTATCTCTCCATGTAAAACGCTTCACGGTCCATCTCACTGCATCTGCAGACGGTGCAGGATGTCGTCAACCTCGAGCCCAACACCACAAAGGCCTCCGGGTCATGTGACGCAGACAGCGCCACGCTGCGACTCTCGACAGATGCCAATAAAACCAACCTGATCTTTTTCTTCACTCTTGTAAGTTTCTCGAAACTTACTTGTGTCTATTGCGCTTTGTGAAATGGCCACAAGTCAGCAGCAAAGTGTAGAAGTGAACATCTTGAATTGCATCTTATTTTCTCTCCAGAACACTACGTCCAATAAGTACCACGTGAGTGAAATTACTCTGTCAGCAATCTGGCCAGACATGAAAGGTGAGTCTCTTGGCCACAATATTAGGTACACCCATGTAAACCAAAGAAATGCAAATACAGACAAAAATAACTGCCCCCCCCCCCCCTTTGTGATTTGGTTGCCTGTACAGTGTTAATTTTCTTCAGAAATTAATCTTTGTTATGCTAACTCTGTTGTCAAAGTAGTGGTCGTGATAAAACTGTCCTGTGTCCTGTATCAGAGCCCTTTTTGGCACGTAACAGCAGCCTGGACTACCTTCGGGGAACCTTGGGCTTCTCGTACATGTGCCGCGAGGAGCAGACGCTTGACGTGGTGCCGGCTTTGTCCATCAACACCTTCCAGTTGCAGGTGCAGCCCTTTGGCCTCACTCAGAACAGGTTTGGCACAGGTAAACCATCTCGAGCAAGAGTCAATTTTCCCCTCAATCGTTTTGCCGGCCCTCCATTTTTCACCCCCTACCCCCTCCACACACACACACACACACACACACACAACGCTAAACCTCTCTCTCTCTCTCTCTTTTTCTCTCTTAGCCGAGCAGTGTCAGATGGATGAAGATGACATGCTGATCGCAATCGTGGTCGGGGCGGCCATGGCCGGCCTGGTCCTCATCGTGCTCGTTGCCTACCTCATTGGCAGGAGGAGGAGCCATGCCGGCTACCAGACCATCTGAGGTGGCATCCGCTCGCATGTAACCCGAGCCTTCCCTCTCCGTGATTAACCACTTTCACATTTAACACGCCACAAACTCCCGTATCCTTAACCTTGGGGGATGCATAAGCTAAATTATAATAATAAAAGGGATGTTGTGAGATTTGTGAGGAAATATCTGGAAAGCAAAGGATTCATTATTGTGTTCTATTTATACATTTTGTAAAGGGAATTATTGGATTTCAGGCCACTTCTTGTTTCTTTTGGGTGCCAACCTGTAGTGGTTTTGTTTATTTATAGCACAATAACTGGTGTTTCTTGTGGTGAAGACACTACGTCTCAGTTTGGAGTTTAACATTCAGTTACTAGTATTCACAATATCTCTCGCAAGGTACCTCAATGTCGGCTGCTTGTTTAGTCATGATTGTGAAGTCTCAGGAATGGCCGGTGGCAATGTTCTTGCATCCATTGCAGACATGGACTCATTTGGAGGATTTTGGGTGCAAAAATGCTTGACTGGTCTCATAATAAAATGATTGGTAAAATTCAGCTCAGCAGCTAAAACATGCAACAGCCTTTTGGCATGACTACCACACTAAGGTTAGAGTGCTTCAGGAAAAATCCTGGATTACACTACATATTTTGAGTGTTGGTATTCCCTATTATAGATTAAGCACATTTTATTAAATACCCACCAGACTAGGCACATTTTTGTCTAAGCCCCCTTGGTTTTTAATTTTTTTTATTTTTAACCTTACATTTTGTTCACCTTAGTGTGGTGATCAAACAAACACATGTTGGAGGTCAAGATCTTGAACAAAACATGAAGGGGACCTACCTGGCAACCCTGAGGCACTCTGCAAGACAAATAGTGGCCATTTGACAAAATAATGGGGAAAATGAATGGTCAATTAACCAAATGTGACTCAGGATTTATGCTAAAACAACCTAACCTTACTGTGGTCATCTATCTGGAGTTAAGGTCTGTCAGCTCCCACAATCATCCCCAAAAAATAACCCAAATGCCAATCCCTAAATCAGACTTTGTGCAGCTTGCCTCAAAGCTCCCTCCCCTCTAGCTACTTGTTTTAGCGGTTACCTTGACAAAAAAAAAATGTTTTTACAGTAATCACAAACCAAGATTAGCATAAATGTTGGGTTCGGGCTCAATTAACTGAGTACTATTTTCCCCTATTAGCAAATTTGTCAATCCTTTATAAAATTTTTTTAGTTGAGTGCCACAAGGCTCCCATCTGGGTCCAATTTGATTTTTGGTTGGCTTTTTAACCTCCAACAATTATTTGGCAACCACATTGTTTTGCATTAAATCATGTTAGATTAATTTGAGTGTTTATTTTCTTCAAACAAAAATGAAATGTTGTCAAATGCTCGCCCCGCTCCAATTTTTTTTTTTCGGGGCGAGTAATAATAATAATACATTTTATTTATAAGCTGCCTAAATGCTCTCTTTTTAGTCCACTTGGTAACTTCATAAACTTTATTTTTTATCTTCAAAATGTTTGACTACATGCTTAGCCTAGTTTAGCACAAATCCTGGAAAATCTGCATGTTGTCTTTCCTCACCTTGTTAGTGAAGAGTAGTTTTCTGTTACACACTTGTCCACTTTGTGTTACACTCCCTTACAAAATTCAAGTGGCCAAAATGCATACATCACTGTTTTCCTTGTCAGTGCCTTCCCTGCTGCAACATGTCATGCAATGTTAATACAGAGGTACCTGCTGTTTTCTTTCTCACATTTTCTTGTACAGGGCTGTATGTAAACATGCATCATCATGTAATAGTACTGATAATTTTTGGTTTATTGTATTGTTTACTGTTCCTCATCTGAATACCCGTTTATTTGTTTTGTGTGTGTTGGTTTTAATGAATTGTTTGAGATGTTTTCTAAACGATGGTCAATGAAAGTGATTTGAAAGTTGGTCTTTGTTTGCCCTGTTTGTTTTTGGCCTTGCCGCTTACATGCAGTGATTTCCCCAAATTTCTGAACTTTTTGATATCACGGAGTGTAGCTGATGACGTTATAAATATTCAAAATGCAAGTTACCCAGTTTTTTTCATGTAAGTCATTCGAGTGGAAATTGGAGAGCTCAGTATTTTTTTAACACGGTACTTGGGTGTTAAGTCTGAGGACCATTGATAGAGGAGTTAAATCCATATTATGGAAAAACTCATGCTTTTATTGATCTTTAAATGTAACAATATACTGTACTTACATGAATGTTCATTTGTCTCAACCTGTAAATAATAGTGAACAGAAACAACAATTGTAAAATTAGTAAGGCTTGTTTATCATTCATTTTGCAATGCAGCTTCAAAATAGCTCCTAACTGCTGTGGGACGGTCTAAAAAGTATCAAAAACGCTGCTCAGGTTCAATTATTTGATTGGTCGTAAATGTTCTGAACAGCAGACTCGAGAGTTAATCGATTGTTCCCAGCCAAGAGGTGCTCCATTTTGCCTTAATCCATTCAAGACATGATTAAACACTTCCGAAAGCCCATTCCCACTCCAAGCGGTTTAGACAAAACTTTCCTTGGGCAAAGGAAATCAGAACATAAAGCTGTGATGCAGTTTTTTTGGGGGTGACATTTCACAGCAAGTACCAAAATCAAAGATGCAATCACAGCCTCAAAGTGACGCACGACAATGACATCAAACCCATGAGACATCTTCAAGAGTACATTAAAGGACGCTTTATAAACAGGATCATATTTATATTATGCTTCATATAATTCTCTTTTGTAAATAGATACAGTATATACGGTCAAGTTGTGGTGCTGGTGTTGCGAGCACTCCTTTGTCCTTTCTTTTCCAGTCCATTTACGCTCGTCTTGGCGCGGCATCAGTGTTCATCCCGGAGCGGAGTGCGCTCACAGGATTCCGAGGATCCGGCACGAGTATTCCAGATGAATCCGGAAATTTCCCACCTCTGCACTCTCCTCTAAGTGCTGCTGTTGGCCACCATTGTTTAAATAAAAAATAATAATAATCCACCTTCAAAAAAATCCCGATGAAGTCTCTGTAAAAGAAATACTCCTTCTCAGTTCTTTGTTTTTAGAGAGTTTTACGTTTTGTTCCAGTTATGATCGGTCGAGCGAATTCCACAAAGTCGTCTATAAGTACTGGCCACGCCCCTAAAAGGAAAAAAAAAACATGGATCAGAAAGTTAAAATTCATCACATGAGCCTAAATATGTTACATTGGACATCCGCATACCCATAAAAATCACAAAATAATGTACATATAATAAATACGTTTTCGTTAAGCAACCCCTCATAATTTTTTTGTTTGGGTTTTATTTTGCCCATTGTCAACATTGAAGTTTCAACTCTTACCCTCCTCGTCGTAGTTAGACAAGTCGTCTGCGATCATGTTTCCAAAGTCCAACAGTAGGTTCCAAGTGTCTTTTGGGATGGAGCGTTTATGGTGCTCCTGAAACGACCCGTCGTCAAGATATGCTTAATATTATTTGTGCTTCAACAGCGCTGCCTCCGTAGATTTTCGACTCACCAAAAGAAATCTATTCCATAGGTCGAGGAACTTAAATCTTCCTAAAAGAACCAGATTCCAGTAAGCTACAGCCATCTCCAAGTCTGCAGGAAAGAAAAAAAAAAAAGGAAAACTCAAAGAAGTCATCTTAAGTTTGTCTGTGTTTCAAACTGATGCCATAAGACAACTAATACAGTTGGACTTTCATCATGTACAATTTCAAAATGTTACATTTATTTTCATTTCCTATTTTAATTAAATGTTACTTATATTTTTTCTAGCAAAATTAAGAGTCTACTCCCATAATATGGTAATAAAAATGATGACATTAATCTGCTCAAATGTTGGCAACGTTGACATTTTTCCTCATGATTTACAATTTACTCCAAATTACAAGCGTTTTTGATCACACATTGTACTTTCCCTTGTAATACCATCCCTTCCCCCAAAAAATGTTCCCATAATTTAAAAAGTTCTCCAAACTGACTTTATTCTTGTAACTTTACTATTTCAAGTATATTCTTATGAGTAGGACTTTTATCATCCCCGCTCCACCGTGACCCTAAATCCACCCACCTGCATAAGTGATTCTCCTTACCTAAACCCTTTTGGCCGGGATTTTTGGCAAAGTTAAAGGTGAACTGGTAGAAGTCCTTGAACTTGCTGCTGTCTTTCAGCTCCTGCTCCAGTCTTGGCAAAAGGGCTTTGAGCTTGTCGGGGCTGTCGCACCTACAAGAGGGTAGAGGCACCGAACATTAAACCTCCTGGTTCAATAACGACATGGCAGCCTTGATTCTATACAAATGTAACGGTGATACATGAGCCACTTGCTGTTGCTTAATTTCTATGTATATATAGACAGGGAGCCTTCTTTCCTACAGAGCGGCTTACCCCAGCTCAGTCATGCCATCCAGGAACTCCTTCTTGGAGAACTCGCACTGGGTGGCGGCGCGAAATTTCCACGCCACCACCAGAACGCTGATGCTGGCCGGATCCAGCATCAAGTCGTCGCAAAATTGCTGGATGCCCTCGATGCCAATCTTGTTCTCATCCTGCGGATCTGTATGGGTATGTGTAATAGATTCAATTACGTTGTGTGTTAAATGTGCTATTGATCACTGATTTTGATTGTTTTTTTTTTTTTTAACAACCCCTGTGTATTGGTAAAGGTTAGAGGTCTGTATGACTTTGATTCTATTTGGAGCAACAAGGAGGCAAGAGAACAATGTGAAATAACTCAGTTGGATGTGCACTCTGCCTGTATCACTAAGGTATCGGATCAGGACTTGTTATCAGCAGAAACTAGAAAACCAAAGATTTAGACTTGGCCTCAGGTGTCAAACAAGTGTGACTGAAACATCCCTACCTTTGTACCGGTTGAAAAGTTGCTCCAGCTTCTTGCGGTCAACGGACGTCTTCATGGACTCCTTGCAGTAGAGGTCCGGATTCTGGAAGTAGTTGTCGGTGGCCACCTCCAGCTTCCAGTCATTCTGTGTGAGACAGTAAACGGCCGTCTTCTCGCCCGCCTGCGTGAAGGACATAAATTGCCGCACCTTGTCCCTCTGCGACGACTTCAACTTGTGCTGCGTGGGCAACAGGGCAAACGGGCGGTCAGTGGCGAGCAGACCCCACAGCGCCCACACCAGGTAAAGACAGAGCAGCGCGCATAGACACACCAGCGCGCACAGGACTGCGTCCACAGGCATTCAGGGCACATGGGGGGGAGTGAGACCTAGTTCTCTGCAACATTTAGGATGATCCCAAGTGCAGGCCCTCACATGACTGATGTAATAGGAGCCACTCTGACTATTTGTAGAGGTTTTAATAACAGCTCCCAAAAAGTGGTATTTGTTTTTAGCTCTGCTCTGAGGCCCACGACCCGCAGGTTGTCCACCTCTATTATACGTTTATAACAGGCCGCTCATCATGTTTTTGGCACAGTGACAGTGGACCGTCATAAGCATTATTACGTTATGGCGAGCTCTGTATACGGGGGATAACAAAGGCAAAATAATAGCTGTGGTGGGAATGGGAATCGCCGGGTTAGCATGGCCGAGCTACTGGCTAGACGCCAATGTTTTAGCTTCGGTCTGTTAATAACATGCGTGCAGTGGTGTCGGTGAGCTTGCGCGTGCATGCATGTCGTAGTTACAGGTTCATAACTACGGTGGCCGAGCCTGCGCTATGTTAGCATGCTTGACAGACAAACACGGGGACGTTGCGGCTGGCTGTGTTGCTAGCTAGCTGCTGCTGCCCCCAAAAATATCAACTGACCTTCCGTTGAGAAACGGCAAGCCAAACGACACTCGTTGGTCAACGTGGAGATTGTGCGCGACGCGAGCGTTAATAGTAAAGCGACACGGCGCCACGCGTATTAAAAGACATCGCGGCGGTTAACGAGACGAGAGGGGGAATGTGTTTATTTTGGTTACCTACCATTTTCACACCCGCTAGTTCTCCAGTTTGGGAGCCGCTCGTTGTGCGCACGCGTGGAAGCGACCTGCGGAAGGCGCAACTTTATGAATTCTCATGTGGTTGACAGTGTTTTATTGTATTTAAGTAAACACATTTAAATTTCAGCGTGAAGCACGTTAAGAAACAAACTTTTTCCCCAACCAGCTAGCCAGCGGGGCTAAATATTGTACCATCTGTCTATACAATTGTTTTAAGTACCTCTGCATTACATTGTCTCTCTAATAACAATAGAAATTAAATATATATCAACTTACAACAAAGAATAACTTACAACAAATGAATAAATATTCTGAATTAATATATTATTTATATTATTCATATTATTTATTATATAATTCATATTGAGTAATATGTATGCTTTCTTTAAATTCGGAAACAAAAAGTACAGTGTCTCCCATACAATTAATAACGTAGATGCTCTTGACACATTTAAAGGGTCTTCATACTTAATATTGTCCTGCAGTTAAGAGTCAAATATGATGCCTGCAGCGCTGCATCCATGCTCAGCAAGTTTTGTTGCTAGCAGGTTCAGATTAGTTTTATCTGCAAGAATGCACCTCGCAACAAGTGTGGACGCCTGCACACAAAAATATTGCTGATAGACTATATCTGTCACTGTCAGACTTACTTCATCTTTTTTTTTTTTTTTTTTTTTTTTTTTTTACAATGAAGGGACTCAAAAAGTATAATTACATGATGACAACAGGACTTATGCGCCTCAAATACTGTTGAATAACAACTAACCAGAAAACCCATGCAGGCACAGGGAGAACATGCAAACTTCACACAAGAAGGCTGGAGCTAGAATCGAATCCTACACCTCTGCATTGTGAGGCCGGCATGCTCACCAGTTTACCACCTATGTACTAGGGTCATGACACAAATAATATGTAAAGTACTGTGCAAAAGTCTTCCTTTGCTGAAACTCACTACAGTATTCGACTTTCCTTTGTTCCCATTTTCCCTCCTTCCTGTCTTGACACTTTATTCACTATGCTTTTTGTTCAATTTATTTTTTCCACCTGTTTTTATTCATGCAGCTATTCTTCCATCACTTAAACTTTATTTTCTGCTTTCCTTCCTTCCTTAGCTTCTTCCTTCCACCTGATGATATTTGCCTTTTTCTTCCTTCCTGACCTGCTGTCACTCCTTCTTTCTTTTTTTCCTTCCTTTATCCCCCTTACCTTGGCCCGCTTTTCAGTTTAGTTCCCTTCCTTCCTCCCTTCCTTTGCTTTCCTTTGCTTAAAACTAAAGTTCTCCTTTTTTTGCTTCCTGTGCTTCCACTTTTTTTCTTGATGCAAACGGCTTCCCATTATTCACGGTAAATGTACATTGCTTTTTTTTCTACACAATTTCCCAATATATTTATGTATACGTACAGAGAGAGAGAGAGATTAAACACATTTCTCTCACCTCCCAAATGGTGATGTTGCGCAGCAGGACGACGAAGCCAAACAGGGTCAGAAAGGTAAGGATGTACTTGGTATAGGAATGGTAAATGGAGAGAGAAATGGTATAGGGGAAAATGATGTAGGTTTACCGTGTATACTAACGGTTTCAGAATAAAAAGTATAATCTTTAAATTGAAATGACATCTGACATACGCATACCCCAAATTATCTCCTTTAGTCTTGTCAAAGCAAATCCTTCAATGGAAACTACCATACTGCTTTATCACCTCCTTTGCAACAGGTGGCAGTGTCCTCAATATCAAACCTGTGCATCGTCCAATCGGAACGTCGTTTTAGATAGTGGGCGGGGGCTACTTTGACTGCTCTGCTTTCGTCTTGCGGAAGGCGACCAATCAGAGACAACTGAAGCCAGACACCGCCAAGATCAGATTGTGAGTCGCGCTGCCGTTGCAAGGCTAGCCGAGAGTGGTAGAAGAAGCTCACGACGCTTGCTAACTTGTGGAGTGCACCGGTAAGCACGTGTTTCAACGCGTCTCTGGCCTCCGACATATTTATGTGTGACACGGCTCGGAGGCTGTGTGGACGTTCTAAAACAACTCGGCGTGAGACCGCCAACTGAGTTTTAAAAGCTAACGCCGGTGGTCTTGTCGATGACAGCTGTGCTTAGCTCGGTGGCTAGTTGCTAGCGGTCGGCTAACAAAGCGCCGGTGGCTTTTCATTGGTGACCGCGAGTTAGCAACTTGCTAACAAACACAGTAATTGCCAAGCCACCAATGTTGGCAGTTGTCACTACTTGAGACTAGTTTCTACAAGCACCTCACACTTAAAAAGTGTCCTCGTTGTGAACTTTAGAGTTTGGAATGCGTCTTTATTGGCAAGAATTGCAAGACAACAGTGGCCGCTTGAAAGTCTTCGAAAACCAAAGTAGGCAGTGTAGAATTCGGTTAAGCAAAACTGAATGATCAATTAGTCAGGAGGTTCTGTGCATTTATAACTCGTAAGACTGCTGCAAATACATGATGAAATTGGCCACTATTTTTCCGTTGACAGGTGTGCATATGACGATTAAGATCAACGCCGCATCGACCGATTTAAGTCTCGACCAATTTCATGTCACACGCAGTGTGTGTTTTTGTCATTTTGTCGTACTCGCGAATAAAAAAATTAAATGAACATGAAATTATTCACAAAAACACAATGCTCCCCACAGTATAGTTCGACTTTGCTCGCAATGTTTCCTGTTTGCTAAGGATTTAGACCTCCTCTTCCTCCGCTCTCAAATGCCAACAACAACGACAGCCGTCGAAGAAGCAGCCCTAGTACACTCGTAAGTGCACACAATCTCGCCCGCTTGACTCCCCCTTTTCATCCGAACGCTAGCCCAAACGGATCACGGACTTCTCCACTGAAACGCCGAGGGGCGAAAAACGGGACCTATCTCGCTCAGAATCTCTTTCAAAGCGTGCATTAGCTCGCTAGCTAGCAGCGGGGCTCTATCCAGCCATGGTGGGTTAGCGGTATCAGTTAGCTAGCCGCACCTCAACAAAAGAGTGCTTCGATGGGGGGGATACGGGCCTAGCGTGCCGTTACTCCTATACACGTCGTGATATTACTTTTTTGTCCATATTTGTTGTTGCACGTGAAGTTGATATGTTTTGCAAAGACCTGTAGCAGAAGTTCGCCACCTCTCCTCCACCTGAAGTAGGCCCTGTGTGCTCATAACCACTCAAAAGTTCTTAACTTCCTATTCTATGCTGCTACACTGGGTTCGTTCTTATCAGCGGGGACCCAAATGTGTACTCCGATCCAAAACGGGTTTAGGATCAATTTGTATTGTGCCAAGATATAAGGAGGTGAAATAGGTGACTGATCCTCCATCAGGCACATCATTTTTTGGGACAAATAACCAACCATTTCTGTAGTGGCAGTAATTTTAATCGGTATATATGCCATATATGTATTTTAATAAGCTTTGTTTCTTGGGACAAACCACTTTTCTAATTGAGGTGAACCAGTTTTGGAAGACGTAAATTCTCCATCATCCGGTTCATGGTAGTACGTGCTTCAGTTATCTACAATTTGGAAAGTTTGCATATATGTGACACCATCATTATGCAATATATCAAATTATATGTCTTTCGTTCGTTTATAATGAATACAGTGGTACTTTAAATGATTCTAGTGTCTTGTGTGACAGGGAAAAGACTTGTTAGACAGTGATCGTTGTTTTCAACACAACAGGGTGCAATATGTTAGCGCCTGCTGCTGTTGAGCTTCGCATTCGTGTCCAGGCATTGCAGAACTCCCCTACACACCGGTGGTGTTACTCTCTATTTCCTCAGAAGTTACGAAATTGCATATTGGTGCCATTGGCTGGGTTCTGTCAAAAACACAAAAGCAGGTTAATGCTGCAATTTCACAAGCTCTGTGTCTATGCAGACGTTCAACTATTTTTTTTGTGGAACATTAAAGTTGGTCTGTCTGTCTCTGTCTCTCTCTTAAGGGTCTTAATAGTGAAACAGAAGAAGAAATCCCTTTCCAACTGAAGCTCAACTTCCCCGGTCCTTTGGGATCATGGCTAAAGATGTAAGTGACGACATGCTCATGTCATGACATTAAGACATGACCTTCTTTGTCTGATTGGATTATCAGGGGATATTATTTAACATTTCTGTCATTCACAGGCTGGTCTAATGGAAACAAATGGAGAGTTGAAGGTTTTCATTGATCAGAATCTGAGCCCCAGCAAAGGTAGAAGCTGTTTTTGAACAGAGTTTGTACATGACACTTTAAAGTATACTTAAAAAAGAAAAACAGAAAAACACATACAGTTGAAGTATTACAACTAAGAGTTTAGTGAAACCTTTCAGGAGGGAAAATACTTATCAAAAGTGTGCAAAAACCTTGCTGTGAAGTTGGAATTACTGACTTTTGACTCGGAAAATGATTGCTCAAAGTTCTGGATTGCACACTCGGGGTAGTGCCTTGACTTCACTGTGACATAACGCAATAGTGGCAATGTGAATGTAAAACACAGTAAAATATATGACTTGTATTTCATGATTATACTCAGTATCTGGCTATCTAACAACTTGTTCTACTTGACAACTGGTCTGAAGCCCTATAAATATATCACTATTCATGTTGCTCTAAAGCCAAACATTCTCCTCACCAGCCATCTTATTTGTTTGCTTTTGAGTGAAGCGTTCCAGCCGCTGTCATGCATTCTGTCATGCAAGACTTGTGGTCCTCTGACGCTGCACATAATTAATAAAAGCACAATGTAATAACACACCGACAGATGGCCTTTTGATATTTTATGGAGCCAGGAATGTTGCAATTACGAGGCTTTGAGATGAGACCCAATTGCGCAAGCACCTTTAGTCGACAATAACACTAGAAACATAGAAATGTACAATGAACGGCTGTATCAATTATCCTTGTTTTGTGCTTGAATTACTGCTAAAACATTGGGGTCGGGGGTTGTTTTGTTTTTTCCCCCTGTAATCAAATTTATCGGCTTGCCCCATCATTTTGGCTCCACTCTATTTGTCTCTTCTGTCAGAGCTGGAACAACAGTGCAAACTCATTGCTCACTCTCTCACGTGTCTTGTTAGGTGTCCTGTCTTTGGTTGCTGTCCAGCCCGCCACCGCCCCTGTGGCCAAACAGCTCCTGCCCAAAACGCTTGGGCCGTCCAATGTGAATATTGCTGCACACATGCAACATTTGCCACACATGGTAAGTCCTCATTGGCACAAAGTCCTGTCATGAGTTTTCCCAGACCTGCTTCACCATCAGTAAAACAGACACCGTATTTTCCGCACTAAAAGGCGCACCTAAAAGCCTTCCATTTTCTTAAAAGCTCACAGCGCGCCTTAACATCCGATGCGCCTTGTATATGGTCGTTACAGTAACATTTCAACCCGAAATGGCTCCTTGCTCGAGACATTGGATAAACTTTATTGTCAAATGTACTGTATGTGTAACATACAGCACAGATGAAATTTCTTCCCTCTCAATATGAAACAAGCTGACAACACAGAGTTCAAACTTAAGGCGATCGGTTATGCAGTTGAACACGGAAATAGAGCAGCGGCAAGAGAGTTCAACATTAATGAGTCAATGTTATAACTTGCTGTTGGTTAAGTGAACTATGTCACTGCTTTATTAAATCAGTTTTACTGACATATGATTGTTCTGTTGGCATTTCCTTGAGCGTAGCTCCATCTAGCAGATGCATTGTAGATGGCGTCTTATAAGCGGCGCGCCCAACGTATGAAAATAAATTCAAAATAGGCCTTTCATTGAAGGTGCGCCTCATAATCCAGTGCGCCTTTTAGTGTGCAAAATATGGTACATCACTCATGATATTATTTTCTGCTCGCCGGCCCTCTCTGCCACGTCTCGCTGTTGCGTAAGCCCCCTCCATTATCATTGCGAGGTGACCTGGCGGGAGAAATAGCTGGGAGTTTATCCTAAGCTTATCAAGCGCTACAGTCAGCAGGATTGCATCCATCATCCCATTACATACTTGGAATCTATACATCGTGACAATCAGCTTAGTTATCACCTTGGAAAAGGAATAGAGTGCCTACCTTCACAGTGCAGGTAGCACGAGTGATGTCGTCAACCTTGTTACAAGTACTTTAGTAAGACAATACCTCCACCTTCAAAATACTGTTCAGGATTGTTGTGTTGATGGTCATGCAAGTCCACAAATGTTTTTAATGTATGCCACCTAAGGGATCGAATGTTACGGGCATTTAGTGGTTGTTTTCAGCCCTGCTGCTTACTTGGAGATATTTGTCCAGATTTCCTGACTCTCTTGATGATAATATGGATGGGAGATGAAGAAATCCCAAACTGTTTTTTTAATGATTCCTTACTTTTCCCAGTCTGCATTAAAAGACAGTAACATTAATCAGCATAAACATGAAATAACTTCTCTTTGCAGTGTATTTAAGTATAGGTTGAATAGGATTTGTAAATCAGTATATTCTGTTTGTTTGCGTTTTACACAGTGGCCCAAATTGATTGGAATTAGGGTTTATATAAATTGTTAACTTGAAAATATTGCTCAGCGTATTAAAAGCCTTGCCACAAGTTTGTCATCCACTTAATACAAACAGCCGGTACTCTGCAGCAGAGTGACTAAACACACCTGGCCACGATTTGAAGAAATATGATTGAGAAGGATATTATTGCCCCTCTTTCTTTTCCAGGTAATTGGAACACCCCAGAGACCAACGGTATCCAACACTATACTGGTAAACAGTCCACACACGCCCAATTCTCAGTTCCTGACTCAGACTCAACCTTCTGATGCCTCTCCTTGGTCATCAGGGTAAGTCCTCAAAAGCACGTTGAGGAGTTCGTTTTTTGTTGTTGTTGTTGGTTTTGGCAAATCACAGCATGGACCGGTGAGCTCACTGTGATTTGCAGGAAGCGTGGTAAGAAAGGTGAGAAGAATGGGAAGGGCTTGAGGCATTTCTCCATGAAAGTGTGCGAGAAGGTGCAGAAGAAGGGAGTCACCACCTACAACGAGGTGGCAGATGAGCTGGTGGCAGAATTCAGCTCGGGTGACAACCTCATGTCACCCAACGACTCGGTGAGAGTTGCTGCTGCAAAATGATGCTCACCCACGCACCACACAAACGGGTGGAAACTACAAGGTTCTCTTTATCTTGCTGATGTGTTTTTCTTTTAGCATGTATACGACCAGAAGAACATCCGGCGTCGTGTGTACGACGCCCTGAATGTCCTCATGGCCATGAACATCATCTCCAAAGAGAAGAAAGAGATCAAGTGGATCGGCCTGCCCACCAACTCAGCGCAAGAGTGCCAAAACCTCGAGGTACCTATGCGCAATCCTTCCAAGTCTCACCGCATGTCACTTCTGTTGCCTCCTTTGTATGTCAGTATTATTTTTGTCGATGGCAGGTGGAGCGACAGAGGCGGCTGGAAAGGATCAAACAGAAACAGTCGCAGCTTCAGGAGCTCATACTACAGGTAGGAGTGACTGAGAGCCATGTTTCCACCAAGCTGTACCAGAGTTGACAAATGTTACGGATCATCCGTATTTTGTGATGGAAATTACTGAACACCAACTCGTTACGCCCGTGACATTTATTATTGCAGGTATTTAATAACAAACAAGCCACAAAAAAAAAATCAGCATCCAGGCCACTGAAGCTGCCACCGAGCTACTGCTGGCTCGGGGTCGGGCTGCCTCATTGGCCTCGCTGCAGGGGTTAAACCTGGGGATCAATAGTAGAGGTTTTATGGTTCATAAGAAATTTAATGTATTAAAGCAATCGAATAATGACCCGTGCATTTGCTTGTCGTTGAACGGTTATACCTACAGTGATCCATGTTCACTTGTTCAAAGCAAGTTGTTGTTGTCGCCGCCGCAGCAAATAGCCTTCAAGAACCTGGTTCAGAGAAACAGGCAGAGTGAGCAGCAGGCAAACAGACCTCCGCCGCCCAACTCCATCATACACCTTCCCTTCATCATTGTCAACACCAGCAAGAAAACGGTCATTGACTGCAGCATCTCCAATGACAAGTAGGCCACGTCGTGACCACACACACATCGGCAGCGCATGTTTCCCGTTCAACGCTTGCTGAAGAGATTTTCTGTTCTTGATTGGCAGGTTTGAGTACTTGTTCAACTTCGACAGCATGTTTGAGATCCACGATGACATTGAGGTGCTGAAGCGTATGGGCATGGCTTGTGGTTTGGAGGTGGGCAAGTGTTCCCCGGAGGATTTGAAAGTCGCACGCAGCCTAGTGCCCAAAGCTTTGGAGCCCTACGTGATTGGTCAGTCGCACACGTTTGCTCCTACTTCACATTGAGGTTCACGGTTTTAAATGATGATGGCTCTCCTTCTCCAGAGATGGCAAAGGGCCCCATCAGTAGCGTCTACATCACTGGAGGGTCCTCGGCTAATGGAGCCCGTTACACAGCCAGGTGGGAGTCAGCTCGCTTTCTTTCCCCCCGCCTTCTCAGTGTTGACTTACTGAGGGCGGATAACATGGCTAAATAGCACGGTTAACGGCAGCTCTTTTTCACTTTGAAGTTACTATATCAAGAAAAGCAGAGGAGGAGTTACTCATTTCACAAGCAATAAGTGCTGTACTTTAACGGTTGTACTTTTGATTTTACGTGTGAAAATTCAATTGTTGTTTTTTTTTCCTTCACTTTTACTAATATTCCAAAAACAAAGAACACTTGGTTCAATGGGGGGTCTACCCTCCAAATTTCAAAATGGTGCATCTTGGAGCTGTGATTGCAGTACTGTGATTCATCTCCTCATACCATCAGAATCTCATACCAGCCGATGCCTTCCGCACTTAGCCTTACATCACAGCATACATATAGAGGAACATTCATCCCTATAACAAATTGTGATCTTCAGTTTCACCTAAAAAGCATGTCTTTGGGACGATGATAATAAAAAGAATAAGTCCTGTTAAGCACATATCTAACATGAACTAGACAGAAAAAGAACATTTAAAAAGAAATCCAAAAATGCACTAATTTAGTCAGTTTTATTTTTCTTGTCATTGGCTAGCAACTATAAAAGTGAGATATGTCCGTTCCGTTTATTTTTAACCATTGTCTAAACCTGAACCACTTTTTCCTCCTTTATCTAGCGACGGCTGCCCCGATGCCACCATGGCATCCAGCTCGAACGACTCTCACTACAGCGGCTCTCGCGTGGAGACGCCGGTGTCTTACATGGGCGATGACGACGACGAGGATGAATACGACGAGAATGACGACGAAGACTAACCTGTGTACACCTTGCCACTCCAATAAGCACAGTGTCTCAAAAGCGCCAACATGGGAACGTAGAACTGCCGTCGCCCCCCCTCCCCCCCTCCCCAGCTACACACAAACACATGTCATGCACCCTCCACTTGTCTTTGCTCTTCCCCCTCTCTCTCCCACGCCTGTTTTTCTGTTTGGCTTTCTCAGGGCTCTACATGAGTATTGAAAGAATGAGGGGAGACGTACGTGAGGTGCCCCCTTTTGCCTCTTGAATCGCTCGTACATGCACCGCAGTTCTCTGGCAGGGTTTTGTCCCGGGAACTGTAGCGTGCGACCTAACCTAAAAGCTGAAGTCTTTGCGTATTTAGCTCATTGTTCTCTAAGCCATCCCATGAGAAACAAAAACGGACTGCTTTTGGAGAACGACAAAAACAAATGTTTGTGTCGCTACGCCACTGTTCTCTATGGCAGCACAATCTTTAATGTTCACCGATGGTCATAGTATTTGTTCAAAGAGGCCGCCATGAATTCACAATGGCCTGATAAAATTGGCATCCTGTGATGGGGCTCCATCATGCGTGTTGTTTTTGTTTTTATTTTGGTCTGGTGCAGAGGTTCAAATGGTTCTTCCGTTTCTCACTCAATTGTGGTGGCTTCCTTCTGTTTTGTAGGCAGCTGCTTACATTACCTTATTTGCTAGTTCGATTTTTTTTTTAATTGTTTTGCATTCCGCAGTTAAGGAATTCTCAAGAGCGGCCTGTGTAACACCTTGGTCGTGTTTACAAAATAATGGCACCAGCAAGGTAATGTTTTCCTAACCCAGGTTCCTGATAGGTAAATAAGCTTTGTTAATGACATGTATGAACCCCGTTGATTGTAGCTCATAGTATCCCTTAGAGGCCAGTGATAACGATACTAGACCATCAGACGGTATCCATGTAATTAATGTGTGGTTGTACAGGTCTTTGTATGCTCCCATCAAAGATCTCCTTTTCAAAACTGAGCAACACATGTACTGACTTCTTCCAAATGCCCCTTTTCTGTATTCTAATATAAGTTTTCAAATTAAATATAGATTGTTTTAAACGTTTCTGTAAATGGTCTTGAGTAACATGCAATCACAAAACTGGTTTCAGTTGCGGACGGCTGTTCTGATTGATTCATTATAAAGAATTGTCTTGTGCATCAGTTGTGTGGAATTTACCGGTTAGCCACGTGACCACGTCTCGTCGTGGCTTGATACGGCAGAGACAGGCTGCCTTCTGATCTGCGCTCCAAAACATTGTGCCATGAAGTTCAGAACTTTCTTTGAGAAATCTGTCGTCTCTTCACGTCACTCTTACTTGGAGAAGCTTATTTAAGAGTCACAATTGAAGATGGGAGGATTAGGTTAAAAAAAAATTGAAATTCAAAGTGAACTTAATGCTATGATATTGTACACCAAGTATTCACAATCTGGCACTTTATGATTCAATCATGTCAGCACTAATATATTTTGACTGTATTTCTGCACCTGTCATGGTGGTGATGCAAAATCCACCTGAAAAACCACTGGTTTTCTGTATTTTTTAAATTTTATTTTTCACTATTCAAATCTGAAATTCTTGAAGCCCAAGATATCACACACATTTTTACTTTATTTATGCTCTGAACCAACCTTGGAGTTTAATGTTAGGTCTGCATCTGACATGGCTGTGACACAATTCAGCCAACAAACCACTAGTTGACGGTTTGGATCTTAGAATTAAGAACCTGCAGTTCTAATGCTACATGCTAAAAGGCCGAGCAAATGCCGCCCCCAATCTTATACTGCATTTAAAATTTTAAGCTATTGGTTTCCAATACCTTTTGTAGGAGCCCTCATTGGTCTTATCTCAGATCACAATTAGGACACGCTCAATTTAAAATCTTGTTGTGAAAGTGTCCCCTGCAGCCCGTGTCATTCTGTTCTAGTATGTGCTCGCACTCATTGTCTGGGGCATCGGGGTGTTAGGGGATTACCGAAAGGTGTTGACTCAGGTGTGTGTGTGTGTGTGCATGTGTGCACAGTTGTCACGTCCGCCAACAGCGCCGGTTCAGATGCTGGTGCCATTTCTCTCCCTGGTCTCCTTACCTTTGCTACCTACGCGCCTTGCCATGTACTCTCTTTGCGTGGCCTAAAAATCCAGCATGGATATTGGGGGACTGACCACCGTGGTGGCAAATTCGGCTTACATAAATGCCCGCGGCAGCATCGATGGATCCAACCCGGCGGCGGCTCGAGACAAGAAGTACCACTCCCGCCTCAAGCTGCCTCACATCACAGTGTGCGAAGGCCTGAAGGACACGCTTGATTTGGGGTTTGATGGCGTCTGCGTGGAACAGCCCATCGGCAAACGTCTCTTTAGGGAATTCCTGGAAACCAACCTAGAGTACCACGGTGCTTGTCGCCTGTGGCGGGACATTGAGGACTATGACCTGGCGGAGGATTCGGATCGTGCCAAGAAGGCCTCGAAAATTGTCCAGCGCTACATGGACTCCTCAGCCAAACATTTCTGCCCGTTCCTCTCTGAGAACACCATAGCCAAGGTGAAAGAGGGCCAGGAGGCTGTCTGCGATGACTTGTTTGCAGCCGCTTTGGCCACTACTCTGGACTACTTACGAGAGGCGCCCTACGTGTTCTTCCTGGAGAGCATGTACTTGAAGAGGTTCCTCCAGTGGAAGTGGCTAGAGATGCAGCCCATGGACTCGGATTGGTTCCTGGACTTCCGTGTGCTCGGCAAAGGAGGCTTCGGCGAGGTGTCGGCGTGTCAGATGAAAGCCACGGGGAAACTTTACGCCTGTAAGAAACTGAACAAAAAGAGGCTGAAGAAACGGAAAGGCTATGAGGTAAGTTGTGCTGCTGTCTTCGGCCGCTACTGTCTGATGACATCCTGGACTAGACCCGTTTTAAAAATGTCTCCTCTTTTTCAATGACGTTTTTAGAAATGTCAGCTTTACAGATGCCATATCTCCTGTTCTCAATCAGGAAAATGCAAGCTCTTCTGTCAATACCTCTGCAGGTATAGCGTCTGTAACGCTGACGTTTGCAGTGCATGTCTGCGCCGCCGCAAACCGAAATAACCACGCTGTTCAATGAATAACCTGGACAAAGGCAGACGTGACATCTGCATAGGTGATGTTTGCGGTGCGTCTTGACACCACAGCAAACCGCAGTGGCCGTACTGCGGTGAATTGCTCTTTACCGGTGGCATACATCTTGGCATTTAATTTTTCAGTGCATGGCTAATCAATGCAAACCGCGGTATTATAACACTTGTTTTTGTTCCACTGCACGAATATGTAGTGGCTTGTGTTGCTACTGCTACTCATCTTTGTCCCTACATTACAGTCGGCTATGGTATTAAGCCCTAAGACAAGGATAGAGTGATTAGTCGGGGCTTTACCGAAAAGCTTTTCTGCATGGAACTGCTTGGCACAGTTATGTATTGCCCTTGTCTATAGCCCATTGATGACCCAAGTGCTTTCAAATCCACATTGGCAAATTGTACTTTTCATCCAGCTTCTCCCTCCTCCTCCCCTAGGGGGCGATGGTGGAGAAGAGGATTCTGGAGAAGGTCCACAGTCGCTTCATTGTGTCACTGGCTTACGCCTTCCAGACAAAGGAGGAGCTGTGTCTGGTCATGACCATCATGAATGGAGGGGATCTCAAGTAATTTCATTTTCTCAAAATGCACAAATGATGCCATGGGCCCGCTATCAACTTTGAGTAAATGCCTGTTCTGTTGGTATGCTAGCCAACTGTTTCACAATGTCCATTCAAATCATGAGACGTTAAATCGGCATGCCGATATGTTCCAATAGGAAGCTAGCCTTTGCAAAAGCAATACTGGTCGAGTGAGACTGTGATTGGAGGTTACATACCAGAAAAACTACAGTCTTGTCTTTTTTTTGTAATAAAACTTAGAAAGTTGTACTGATAGTTTAACTGTCAAGCAGATGCACTTTAGATGTACAGAAGTGCTCTCGATTCATTTTCTTTAATACCTCACCTGTTGCAAGGCAGCTGCTCATAATTACACTGCTTAAAAAAAAATTGGACTATAAGCGCGTCACACCCAGCTTTTAAGATAAACTTATTTAAGCTTGTGTTTTACGTGATGAAATCACAAAATGGAAGGAAATGTGAAGCGTTCCTGCCTCGAATGAAAAGTAATTAAGGCTCAACCATATGTGCTCATATCCGGGTCTGTATATGCTTGAAGTGATTTGCATACCACGCCTTGAAGTGATTGAAGTGACTGACTTCAAATGAACTAGAAAAGCATTGTCGTAGATGACCCATTTTATCGGGTAACGGCATAAAAATTGTCCCGTTTTGACTCGACCATCTACTGTATAAATCAACTTGTGCCTTGTCTGATGAATTGATGAAGCCTACTCGGGTGAGAGGCAAAACGTCGCTCAGAAAAACCACCGCAGGCTATTTACGCTAAGCAGCACATTTTGGGATATGGCTCTGAAAAAGTTGCCTGCTGCTTCTCTTCTTTGAAGGTACCACATCTATCTGGTGGATGAAAACAATCCAGGCTTTGATGAGCCAAGAGCCTGTTTTTATATAGCTCAAATCATTCAAGGTATGGAGCATCTGCATCAGAAGAGAATCATCTACAGAGATCTCAAACCCGAGAATGTGCTCCTCGATAATGACGGTAACGCTTGAGAATCGACGTGACAGTAAACACCTCTCGTTGTCATTTACGTTTGTAATGATCGATGTCTCTGTTGGTAGGGAATGTCCGTATATCTGACCTGGGTCTCGCCGTGGAGTTGAAAGAAGGCAAAACGATGACCAAAGGCTATGCTGGAACACCAGGTAACTCTTGAGCATCTCATCTTGAATCACAATTCAATATTTTTCCCCAAATAGATCCCTTTACTCTTATAAATGTACAGTGTTCCCTCACTTATCGCGGTTAATGGGGACAGTCAAAGCGTTGTTGAACATCAAAAGACGGTTTGAGAACGCCTGTCGCGCCCAGGCGACATTTGGCCGGGCCAGGGGCGTGGTATGCAAATATCGGGGGCAGTGTTTTTCTTGTATTTTGCATATGTAAAACAATAAAAGTTCAAACTGGCGGACAGGGTACTCTGAGTGTGATTACCAAGGCAACAACTGTCGTTCGCCCTCAGAGATCCCTCCCGCCGTTAATGAAGACAATTTTCCCTGTGTGCCGAGTCATTTCTTTAACTTTGTCCGAGAAAAACTCTGACAGTGTAGCCGCCGTTAGCCTCCAGCTAGCTCCTGGCTACTGTATTTATTTTGGGTCATCGTTGCACTTTGTGTCTTGCAGGCTACATGGCGCCGGAGATGCTGAAAGGAGAAAAATACGACACTTCTGTCGATTATTTTACTCTGGGTGTGACCTTGTTTGAGTTCCTCGCCGCCAAGAACCCCTTCAGGAACAGAGGAGAGAAGGTTGCTTGCCCCTGTTTTGACATCAAAGCGCATGAGCCTCGCGTTAACGCCTTTGCTTTGACTTTTGTTCAGCTCGAGCGCGAGGAGATGAAAGAGCGAATGCTAACCCGGGAGGTGATCTACACGGACAAGTTCAGCGAGAATGCCAAGTCGCTATGTAACGGGCTGCTGGCGAGAGAAGTCGACAAGAGAATGGGTTTGAAAAACGGCTGCTGCGACGAAATTCGAGCGCACCCTTTTTTTCGTGACATCAACTGGAGGAAGCTGAATGCAGGTACATAAACACGTTCAATATTTGATTCCCACTTAGTGTGTACACTCACGTCACGTGAGTCAAGTCAGATCTAATATCTTAGTTACTTTAACTACAAAAGAGGCGGGAAATATTATAACTGCTCAATTTAATCCAGACTAACCACAATAATATGTTTAAACTTGGGGAAGAAGTATGGTACAGACTGTTTTATAATAATATTGATATTTAATAATTTGTGACAGAAGTGTGTTATAATTCAAAAATAGACATATTTGCGTATTAAAATGTAATTTTAATTATATTCTTACCTTTGTATTAATTGATGAATGAATAACAAAAGGTACAAAATGAAATCAATCAAATCCCTTCCAAAGGCATCGTGCCCCCGCCGTTCATTCCGGACCCCAGGGTAGTGTACGCCAAAAGTCTGGACGACGTGGGCGCCTTCTCCTCAGTCAAGGGCATCACGTTAGAGGACCCGGACCGGAACTTTTTCGACGAATTCTCCTCGGGCAACATCCCGATCCCCTGGCAGGAGGAGATGATCGAAATGGGCGTTTACGGCGAGCTCAACGTGTGGGGCCCCGAGGGCGGAGTCCCCAATGACCTGCGCAGGGAGTCCATACTAGAGCAGCCCAAGTCGTCCACCTGCTGCGTGTCCTAGCGGGTCACTCGACAGCGATGACTGAAATGCACAGGGACTGCCCTTGATTTTTCTTTTGCGGGATCTGCAGACGACGGCAAGCAACAGCGAAGCGGATCGACAAGCGGGAATGCCCGTCAATGTGATATGCTGATCAAGTCCTCATTATGTGTCTCTGTTTCTTGTGCTCCCCGAAATGTATGACAACTGTTTTTGTTTTCTTAGTCATTGCTGTGTTCTTCTCTACAAAATGCTGGTGATGGACAATTCAAAGACGAGGGACCAGATGAATAGTTCTGTACTGTAAGATTCATAATTACATTTTTGGGCGGAACAATGTAAGGCAAATATCCATGTAAAGAAAATATTCTGGGCAGGTTTAAAAAAAAAGTCATTATGTAGTCTATTAAATTGTGTTTCAATAAAACTAGCAGTTGAAGTGTGGAGCCAGTTATTTTTTTCTGAAATGTAAAATCAAAACATTTGCGCTTATTTTAATATGAGGACATACACGTTATTCCCATAATATATTTTGTCTATCTGTCTTTATTTTTCATATCACAGCTTTAGTTTTGTAGCTCAGGACTACCTTGAGTAATATTCTGATTAAAAAAAAATCCATCTTTAGTTTAATTTATTTTACATTTTTGCATAATCTTTTTGCATATTTTTGTTTTTGTAATACTCCAACTTTTGGACTTTTCTATTACATCTTAAATTTTTTAATTTAAGTTTTTTTCCCCTGATATAACAACTTAATTCCTGTCATTTTTTTCCCCATCTGACTTTATTTTAGTAACTCTACAACTTAATTCCACAATACTATAACTACTGTTGTGACATAACTGGACAGCTTATTTGCAATCATTCAACGTTAGTAGCTTTCAACTTTATTTAGTAACATTAGAACTTTTTTCTTAGAAATGTTCTGACTGAATTATAATGTATTTTGTATTATTCTGACTGCATTTCTTTGTGACTGTTAATTTTTTGCAGTCTTCCGACATAATCCTTGTCGCTAATTTTTGAAGCATTAAGTCTTACGTACTTAATACTTGGACTTTTCTGACTTAATTTAGTAGTCTGACTATTTCTATAACTTTATGAATTTTAGAATAAAGTGCAATCTACCTCCGCTTCAGTAGGTGGTGCTCTTATCGACATTTTGGGAGTACTGTATGAACAATCTTAGTTATTCGGCAGATTTATATTTCTTTTTTTGTTTTATTTAATAAGGATACGGTGTTATGATAACGATTTTTGAGACAATTCTCAATTCTTGTCATTTTTATAACTTTGAAATGTATTTAAAAAATAAAATGTAAGTGTGGAACTAATTTTACTGTATGTAAATCGAAAGCACGTTTAAATATCGGAATTTCCTTTCTGATTGTCACTCCTTGGCGGTGGCCTTGTAAATCCTCACTTCCTGCTGCGGGAACTCTGCAAGCAGCGTGGCGTGGAAAGTTCTCTGGAAGCGCTCGGTGAACCTCATGTCCGACTGGAAGCGAACTTTGTTGGCCCACAGGAGGGTGGTGTCGCCCCCTGGCGGACAGAAGTGGCACATTGTGTCCAGCAGCCCGTCCAGGTCTCCGTGGGGATAAACCACGTCTGCAGCTAGCACGTAGTTGTAGCGGCGGGTCGACTGGGGGAAGTCTCGTGGGTGGTGGCGACCCCAGGTGAGGGCAGTAACTTGCGGCGTGTGTCGTGAACGACCCTCGGTGTTCCGACTCAAGTTGAAAGACAGATTCGGTAAAATGTCGGGAAGATCCGTCGCTGTCACCCATGCACCTTGATCAGAGAAGCAAAACGAGGTAGTGAAAAACGTGTTCTTGTTCTTATGATTACGGTTAAATGTCTCTTTTTTTCATCTTCTGTCGCAATAGCGACCATTTATTACTTTCTTTTTATGACCTTACAACTTTTTGAGTAGTATTATGATTTTATGAATATTCATACATTCAATTTAATCGAACACTAACACCGCTCCCGCAATAATACAACTTTTGTCCACAATATTATAGGATTGTGTTGGATTCACCTGGCACTTTAAGAGGGGCGGGGCTGCCACTGACAGGTGACCGATCTCGCGAAGTATAAAAGCAGCGTCGCGTTTTGATTAGTTAGTGAATACACTCGCTTCGTCGTCGGCATGGCCCAATGTAAGCTACGCGTGTGCTCTTCTTTAGTTAGCTTTAGATTCGATCATGATCGGTTGCTTTGTTTGTCTGCTTCACATTTTGTCCGTTGTGCTTTGTGTTTGCAGCATCGCGATTTGCTATGCTTTTACAGTTAGCGTTCGCAATCGGCTGTTTAAACAGCATGGGCTAGAGTGTTGGTCGAACGGTGCCTTTGTTTAGCTCATTTTGCATCGTTGTCATGTTTGTCCGGCTGCAAATTGATCTACGCAATGGAATTCGTTTAAACGAAGTCCATTGCGTAGCAGATGGGGTTAATCATGCCGGCGCTTCACTTCCGGGTCTAACTGTTGGGACTTGTAGTTCTTTAGTTCGGTTCGGCTTGATGTTTGTGTTGTATGTTTTCTTACGTTTAAAATAATGAATAATGATACATAGTGAAATAATGGTTGATTAAATAATGTATTAAACGTATTGTTAAATAAAGGTATTAATTAATGTCAATTATATACATGTTTACATTGTGATGCAGAAAGATATATTCATTTTTTACTGCATTTATGTGTGCTTTAGGTTATTACCTGCTTCTGCTACTGCTTCTGTTACATCTACATCTACATGTGCTGCAATAAATGTGTCAAAAAAGTACAGAAAGAGTAATCCTTCCATGCTGGCTGACGATCCCTATTCAGAGGGCCGTGAAAAACTGAAATAACTGAACAGATTGATTGATATTAGGATTTTGTTTTTGTTCGAACATTGACTTACAACTTTATGAGTTTTCATTATGAATATAATTTATTTCATTTAATCTTTTATTTATTTAAAGCTTTCTTTCCAATGATTATATCTAAACATATACCCATCTTTATTAAACAACATTACTTTGCAAAATGCTGATTTTATTTATTCATTATTTTAAATCCTCGATCGACATCTTTGTTCAAAATTTCTAACAGCGTTCAGGGGTCTCCCAGGCATGTCTTAAAAAGTTAATGAAAATGTCAACAAGAAATTAGCTCAGTTATTTTCTACAGCAAATTAAGATGTCCAAAATTGTGAAATATCTGAAATGTAAAAATGTCACTTATCTTACTTTTAATTTGAAAGAAACTCATAAGGTGCAGAGGCTTCTGAGGTTCAGATCTTACCAAGTAAGCTCACCACTACTGACAGCAAACCAGTGCCTGCTCCAATCTCCAGCACTGCTTTGTCCATCAGGTTGACCTGTTGCTGATTGTTCTCCAGGTAGTGGCACAACGCTAGTGCCTGCGTGAAAAGCAACACACTTCAAAATACAATGGATCCCCGCTATTTGTGGGGAATAGGGACCGGGCCGGCCAGCGAATAGTGAAAATCTGCGTACAGTTGACGCTGAGTATGAATGCATTGAAGGTATAGCGATACATTATAAATTTTAACCCCCCCTCGAATTTTCATAACCAACTTACTCCAGGCCAGACGAGCGCGCCAAAGCTATCCGTGGACTCCCGGATGCAGATGCGATGACCCATGAAATAGAAGGCCTCTTTTTGCATTGCATCATAAACACTTGACTCCCAGACATGCCGCTTTTCCACCGCTGTCACTTGACAGTCTGACGACACACACACACACCAACAAGAGCCAAAAGTGAACATGATAATTGAGCTGAGATAGAAATGCATACCGGACGTATACCGTCATCGGTGCCTCTCATCCTTTCATTGTGGATCTCATCACCTGCCGCGTTCTCCTTCTCAGGTTGCTTTGGAAGGACTGTCGAACTAATTGAGGAAACTCCCTCCATGGAAAACTGGGAAACTGCAAAGGCGCAACTCCATCACTGAGGTGCTTCCAGTTGAGGTACTGTGCATGCAACACATGAAGCTTCACAATGCTTTTTCCCAATATTCAAACAATTTTTGGGAGTCATCTTCCAACTTTTAAAATTGAAATATTAGAACATACATCTGGGCTCCCACTGCTGTTTTGGCAGTGTAATAATGTGAAAATTTTGCATGTATGAAATTGATACTGTTCATCCTCCCGTTTGTTTTCGGTGCCAGATTGATGATGTATGCTTTGAGTATAAGCTCACGAAAAGCCTTGACGGTTTTGGAATGAACTGGACTTAGTGTGATAGTCCCTGTGGTCGCCAATGGCAAACACAGCTGCTTTAAGCCCTCCACATCTATGTTTTTATTTACAGCGTGAGCACTGACTGCAGTTACTGTCTTTGCAAAACAAAATAATACCCCATATAAAACATCATCTCACTCATTTGCGTGATTCCCCTTGAAATGCATTCCATCTTATGCATCATATGTAAAATGAAACATACCTTTTGTGAAGCAGTTGACCAGAACCTTCCTCTTCTTTTTTTGACTCTTTCTGCGCCTCTCGCCCTTGTTCTCGTGTTTATAGACTGAGGCAGCACCATGGGACACGCCTCTAACCTCTGCCAGGGAGAGAGGATGCCTCAGCATCATCATCATTGTTATCGTCAACATTACACACTTTAGATTTCCTATTAACATGAATAATAATAATAACAACAACTATTATTATTATTATTATTATTATTATTCGTAGTAGTAGTACAGTAGTAGTATTTTATATATAATTTTTGTACACAATTTAAATATATATAGTTTACCGTTGGCCGATGTACAGTATTCTTGCATCATTATTATTTTTTTTCCTCCTAATATATTGATCGTGGAAACAAATATTTAACTGGCAGCTTCATAATATAGGATTACCTCATTTTTTGAGAATAATAAAAAAATCGGGCGGCCCGGTGGTCGACTGGCTAACGTGTTGGCCTGACTGTGCAGTGGTGCAGGGTTCGATTCCGGCTCCGGCCTTCCTGTGTGGAGTTTGCATGTTCACCCCGTGCCTGTGTGAGTTTTTTTCCGGGCACTCCGGTTTCCTTCCACATGCCAAAAACATGCGTGGCAGGTTAATGGTACACTCTAAATTGACCGGAGATGTGAATGTGAGCGCGGATGGTTGTTCGTCTTTGTGTGCCCTGCGATTGGCTAGCAACCGGTTCAGGGTGTCCCCCGCCTACTGCCCAAAGACGGCTGGGATAGGCTCCAGCACCCCCCCCGCGACCCTTGTGAGGATAAAGCGCATTGGAAAAAATGGATGGAGGATGGATGGATAAAAATATCACGGCACCGTATGGCAAATGTTTGAAGACATTTCATATTGTTGATAAATAATTAAATGTGCTCACTTCACACTATAATTTCTCTCACTGACTGTCAGAAAAAAATGTGACTTTGCACTTGTAAAACAGATGGTTATTAGAAGTACAAACATGATATATATTGCTGACGGACATATTAGTTTGTGCAGGTGTTTCTAATGTTGCGCGACGGTGAACGGCGCTGGCAGCTGTGTTGTGTTCACCAGGAAGACATTTGAATGAAGCCTGCAAATTAGTGGTGCGCCATCAAAGCTTTAAGCTTTGTGCACAGGCCTGGAAAGCAAAACACACAAACTGTGATGATGCTTCGTAAGCGTGATAGGCTGTGCGTGCTACACACACACACACACACACAGATCTCATCTGACAACATAAAATGTCCTAATGTGACAGATGACAAGCATTAGTATCATCAGTGAGTTTCACTTTGTCACAGTCATGGAAAAGGCATGTGTAATAACCAGTCAGGGCATTAGCAGCTCTCCTCCTCTGCGGGATTACAGGGGGGGGGCTCTATTTCAGCTGCACGATGACTGATTTACTGCCACAAAAAAACTCACGCTGTTTTAATTGCTTATTTGTGACGAACCAACAATACACGATTCTATAAATATGTTTGTCATAAGTCCTGCCTGCATACAGTTCACCGCAGTGGAATCATGCTAGTCACCAGGGGTGAGCAAACTTTGGTGCTTGACACATCCATCCATCTGGCTTATCCTCAATAGGGTCGTGGCTGTCCTGGAGCCTTTCCCAGATAAATTACGCGTGTGGGGGGTCGTGGAATAGTTTGCAGTTATCAGTGCTCCATTAGCTGCCAAACTAGGAACGTAGCGCCACCACGTGGACACAGACAGGCATCGCACCAGCTGTCACCTAAGTGCACTCTGCTGCATTATTCACGTGTCCAACCTGTGCTCGTCTTTGATTTCTAAGACAAAAAAAAAATCCTGAACAAAAATGTATAGAATGAATATGCAATACAGAACTGCAGACTGCATTAAAATGCGCCACGTCCAGTTTCTCGTTATAAGTACGAGGGCACTATCTTCATACCGAAGAAATGACCATAAGACGACGTAGGACATGTCACACCATGTGGCAAAACGAACAAAAATTCTGACATCATGTTTGAGTGTTTTACAAGCAGAAGATAAGCGCACACGGTGACACCAGTGTAACAAACACTTTGTTCTCCCCAGTTTCTTTGTTTGAAAACTTTATGTCTGACTTTAAAAGACTGCTTTTGCACGGTTCACCCAAACACTGTGAACTACATAACCAGGATACTTTGCACTGTTGAGCCAATAACAACGCATGGCAATAAAGTGACAAGCCAAGACTATTTCTTTGTCACTGCTGTTACTCTGTTTTCCCCCCTCAATAACATGAGCTTTGTCTTGACAATATTGTGAGTAACGTCAGCTTGTTTATACCACCAACCTTCCCCCAATACCGTGCAACTTATCGTTCAGTGATGTCTTTTGTTGTTTGGTTCTTTTATAGTGACCGACCCCAGGGTGGCCGAGAGGAGCAGCAAAATAGCCATTCCATTACGGTAATGCGATGTGACAAAAAATGTTTGGTTGAATATTTGAGTATGATATTACTTTGTTTTTGTGGAGCTCAACATTATGCATCGTGCTGAAAGAAACATTACAGTATTTTTTTTTTTTTTTAAGTTGAGGCCTTGCTGGTCCTGCCCCACCACCACTTTTATTGCATGATACTTTTACCCCCTTCTCATGTAGCTAAATAAGGCAACCAAAATATTAGTAACGCTTCTCCACCCTAGCTATGAAAGTCATTTAATTGTGCAGCTGTACCTAATGTGGTGGCCTGATGATTCGCTTCCAATGGGATTTATTATGTGAGGGTGGACTGCACGCCTGTGCAAAGGGTCGTGTCTGTGTGTGTGTGTGTGTGTGTCACAGGACGACAGCTGACCGAGTGAACAGGTGCGGCGGTGAAGATTTGGTGCGTTTGTACCCCCCTGTCTTTTTGTGTGCGCGCATATGGCCCCAAATGTAAGCATGTGGCACAGGCAAGCAGCGCACGCGACAATGGGCGCTTGTGTGGGCCATGCAGGAGGGGAAACCCAATCCGCAAGGACACGGTTGGAGCTTTGAGCAGCAGCTGCTTCTTCTTCTCTGTTTCTTCTGCTGTATCAAAACATGGCGATGACACCAGCAGGCCCCCAGCACGACCAGCTGGCCCACCTCCCATTTCATTTTCGCATGCAGCCATACTGCACAGGCTAGCTAGCTAGCTAGTGAGCGATCTGTCTGTGCGACGTTCCATCCGTCCGTCCAACTATCTATCTTTGTATTGTTTTCCTCAGAGGAGTACTACAACATTGAATGTAACTGGAATCGTTTATTTTCATCTCTTTTTTTTCTGACATAACAACGTTGTCTTTATTATTATAAAATTCCAAATGAATTGTCATAAAATTGCGAATTGACTGTGATAAAACTGAAACTTATTCCTTGTAAAATAACAATTTTATTTTCTTCAAATTACAACTTTACTCTCATAAAATTCGGACAATTTTTCTCGTAAAATTGCCACATTATTACCAAAACAATTTCAACTCTATTCTTACAAAATGAAGACTTTTTCATGCTAAATTGCCACTCATAAAATCATGACATTTTATTTTAAAATTACAAGTTGCTCTCATAAAAATTGGATTTTTTTTCTTGTAAATGTTTCTTGTTATCCTTTTAAGTGCAACTTTTTGCCTTAAAAATGAAGGTTTCAAAGTCTTAAAATTATGATTTATGACTTCCACTACATCACAAATCCCCCCATGTTTACTACCAGTAGTATTTTTATTTTATACAAATGTATCCTGTATTGTCCATAAATATCACATATTACTACATTTTACACATCGTCTCTTGTTGTTTTGAATCCTAATGTCCAGCTGCTCACCCACTCCAAAACCGTAATTATTATTATTATTATTATTTTTAGCCATTCAGAGATGATGTGTTTCGGATCGTTGACCCGCTGCATGATCCAAGCGCGCTTGAGTTTGTGGGCGCAACCTGATTGTCGGATGTTTTCCTTCAGGACTTTCTGGTAGGCAGCAGAATTCATTGTCCCATCAATCATAGGAAGTTGTCCTGGTCTAGTGGTAGCAAAGCAGCCACAGATCATCACACTGCTACCACCATGCTTCACTGTTGACATAATGTTCTTTTTATCAAATGCTGTGCGATTTTTACCCCAGATGTAACGAGCTACACATCTTCCAAAAAGTTAAATTTTGGATCCATCAGAATGTTTCTCCAAAAGTCTTGAGGATAATCAAGATATCTTACTCTTGGAGTAATTTTAGCTGGTCGACCACCCCTGGGATTGTTTGCCATTTTTTTTTCCCATTTGTGGATAATGACTCTTGCAATGGTTTACTGAAGTCCCAGATTCTTGGAAATGGCTTTGTAACCTTTTTCAGACTGATAGATTTTAAAAACATTTTTCCCAATTTCTTCTTGAACTTAGCTTTCCCCAAACATTTGCTTTGTGATTTAACAAGGGGTAGTAATTTTTCACAGAGGGTCAGAAAGGTTTGGATTTTTTTTTGTGCCTTGAGAAACAGTTTTTGTGCCTTGATAAACAGTTTCTAAATGATAATCATTTAGAAACTGCATTTTGAATTTCCTTAATATTCCTCTGTGTAATATTAAAATTGGTTTGATGAACTGAAACCTTTGTACGCGATAAACATGCAAAAAACACAAAAATCAGGAAGGAGTAAAATATTACACAGCACTGCACTAGCTACTGCCACCACTCCCACTTATGATGATGACGGCGATGACGATGGCGAAGATGAAGATGATGGTGGTGATGATGATGATGAAGCCAAACAAAGTGTCGTCACGGTCACGTGTCGTCATCTGGTCCACAACCCGCACTCGCGCCTTTTTTTGCCCTGTTTTGTTTGTGTGTGTGTATGTGAAACTTAAGAAGGCTCACACACTTGCAAGCACGAGAGCACGCACGGGCGAACTCACGCGTAGCGACAGACGAGAAGACGACGATAATGATATTCTTTCTTTTACTTCTACTCTGCATACACTGTGAGTGCTCAAAAAGTGGCATTTTTTTTGCATGTTTTGTTCTCTGTTCATGTTTTGTGAACGTGCTAATAGTTTGCTGATCGGTTGCGTGTTAAAAAAAAAAAAGCTGCACGTGCAATCGAGCATGCTGTCCACAGCGTTTGTTCAGGTAACTTTGAAAGTGAGTGACAATAATGTTTGTGGTATTTATGTCGACTATCAAGTAAAGTCCAAGCTAAATAAAATGTAGATATGGTGGTGATTATGTTTTGTAAACTTCCATCGTGTCTTTAAACAGTTCAATTGTTTTGGTCTTTTTGATGACTTTGATCTCGCATAAACACCTCTCATTGCTGGCAGCCACAATGATATCATCGACCCACACTAACAAAATTTCTTTTTCTTTGTCAGACATTTTGGTGTAAATACAGTGGTCTGCTTGACTCTGTACAAACTCGTTCGCAAGTAAAAACTCATGAAGCATCATGTTCCAATTTCTCCCAGAAGGCCATATATGGATTTGTTTAACTTACACACAAGTTGTGTTTCACACAAAACCTTCAGGTTGATCCATGTATAGTTCGCATCAATAGGTGCATGTAAGTATGCTGCCTTCACGTCCATTTGGTGTAAAAAAAAAAGCTGCACGTGCAATCGAGCATGCTGTCCACAGCGTTTGTTCAGGTAACTTTGAAAGTGAGTGACAATAATGTTTGTGGTATTTATGTCGACTATCAAGTAAAGTCCAAGCTAAATAATGTGGGGAGTAGTTCGTCTGAGGTCATGTTTTAATTTCTTGTTGTACTGTTTTTTGGTCGTCAATTTCACGTTTGTAAAATAGTCGTGAAGGGTCTTGAGAGGCAAGGAGAAGGAGCGGTTGTGTTTACACTGAACCGGGTCTCTGATGCTGTTTGAAGCAATGATGCGCGAGGCTGATGAGAGACGGTCACGTGGTCTTTATAATGCAGATTTCCCCCCGTTGACCGCGATTTATCATCAGTGAATTCCCTTTTGAAGTTGTGTTGGTTTAATGTGATTACTTCACATCCATAATTAACCATGCAGTTAAAATCCTACTTTTCTGAAGCAGCTCTTGCGCTTGTTAAAACGGTGCAAGTGTACCGTGAGTGTAGTGTACCGTATAGTTGGACATTCAAATCCAATGTGCTCAAATACTTTAAATTGACTTTATTCTTTTTTTTTGTTTGTTTTACTCCGGCTTTTTGTGTGTGAGCGAACGCTTGAGAAGGACGTTATCAGTATTGCCTTGAATCCACCCTCTACTCTCTGAAAGTCGTCCATCACTTTTACATTCCAAAACAGCAGCCCTCCTGGTACCAGCAGGCACCACACGCACGCGCACACACACACACACACACACACACACACACACACACACAGGCCATCCCCTCACAAATTGTGTATTTGTGTTGAGATGCGGAAATATCAAAAAAGAAATCATATTAGGCTCTAAGCCTTTCAGGGCTCTCAATTGAATACTTTTGAGTCTATATTTCTATCGAAGATTCCATCGGTTAATCGAATAATTGGATCCAATTTTATTGATTAAAATGTTACTGTTTATTAGCAATTGTTGTTGTTGATTTGGCAATCTTTTGTGATTAAAGAAAGCTACAAAAAGATAACCAAGCAATATCACGCGCGAGGGATCGATGTTACAACCTTTTGAAAATGGTACAGTTACTGGTTTGGGCATATTTGGGCAATTTTCAGTTAAATATTGGCTTGATTATAGCCAAGAACATGATGCTAGCCAATGCTAAGGTGAGCTGCATCTAATCTATGGCAGGCGGTATTCTTCTCCTCAATCAATAAGAATAATAATAAGAATAAGATACACTTTATTCGTCTCACAATGGGGAAATTCCCAATTTACAGCAGCAAAGTTATGAAAGGAAGAAAGTAGAAGAACAAAAAGTATTGGAGCTGCTGTAAAGGCAGCCACTCTCGCGGCGCCATCTTGAAGTCAAGCAGTGTAAACAGGAATTCAGAACATTCAGGAAATGTGGCATTTCAAAATATATTTAAAAAAAATAGTTTTCAACAGTTGATTTTTTTTTTTTTAACATTACAAAGCAACACGGGCAGCACGCTATCCTCATGGTTAGCATGTCTGGCTAACAGTTCTGAAGTTCTGGGTTCAAATCTTCTGTAAGCTTGTCTGAGTTTTCTCCTGCTTCCTCTCTCGTTCCAAAAAGATGAGCTTTAGCGCCGTCAAAATCCTGCGTATGAATAGTTGTTTGGTGTACCAATCCAGGGTGTACCTGAGGCCTCGCCCAAAGTCAGCTGGGATAGGCTACAGCACATATATCATCAGCCCTCGTGAGGACACGCGCTATCAAAATCCCAACCGTCAATGTAAAGTTCATCGTTCATTTTGCTTCTCGCAGGTCCGGTCAGTATGTCAGTGACGGTGAGCTCTCCAAAAACCAAAGTGGAGGTCCATGAACACACAGGTAAGAGCACATCATCTCCACTTTGCTGTGTGTGAATCTGTACGAAACAAACAAAGGAGCCTTCTTGCTGTAACCTTGCGTGGTTTCACCCAGCAGCATGACAGCCCGAATTCAGATGTGTCTACGCCAACGTTTGGCGTCAAGTAAGAAATAGTTGGCCGACTGCGCAAAATAAATAAATAAACATTCCGACAAAACAGGCAGTGTAAAAGGCGCTAATCACTAAATCGTATGCCGAGGCACCACGTAGAAATAACAAACGCAGCCGTGTCATATTGCACATGATGTCATCGGTCTACTTAAGCGTGTCCTGACCTTCCAGATGCTGTTCTGTCCTGCGACTTTCACACTGAGAAGGACCAGAATCCTCGAATTGAGTGGAAGAAGAAAGAAAAAGCCGTGACCTTTGTCTACTTCAATCACAAATTTACCAGTGGGTGACGACTTCTCTCCCCGTTTTCCGGTGTTTGTAACAGCAATTTCTTTCTTCGCTGATTTCCCATCACCGCAGGCTCGTATGCAGGCCGGGCCAAAATGGAGGGAGCCACTCTGACCATCCACTCGGTGACACAGAAAGACTCCGGGGAGTATCGCTGTGAGGTGACCGCCGGCGATGACCACGTCAGCTTCGGAGAGGCCACCGTCACCCTCGATGTACACGGTATGAAAAAAACAAAAATTCAGGGGATTCATTTAACGGAATATTTGGGTTAGAGTTTGTACTGCAGCTAATTATTATTTTGGCTGCAGTATTATTTTGGACACCAAAAGAAATTACAAACGTCTCTCAATATGAGGGACAACCACAAGAACAGGTGAGAACCACAGCTGCAAGTTGCCCGAGGTCCCCTCACTGTGCTTGTGTTTGCCTTTTTTTTGTTAGTTGTCTGGTTGTGGCTATTCCGCTATAGTTTCAGCATTGTTCCTGAAGCCAAAGGTAACAGGTCAGCGGACTGTGCTCGCTACAAATGTGTCTGTGAGTGCACAGCAAATGATTGCCACCTCATCGGTCACACCTTCTGTCTCTGATTGGTTGGTTTTCCTCGGTTGCGGTGGTTTCCTGAAAATCCAATAGAAGCACGAGATGTGGGCCAGAATGTTTTAATAGAATTGTGTCACTATGTAATTTCAACTAACTTCTCTTTTTAGATGTTATGGATATGTAATTTAGGTATTCTGCTGTGGTGTGTATCCTCAGTGCCGCCCCATATCCCGTCTTGCGAAGTGCCCCGCTCGGTTTTTGTGGGCTCCGACCTGGAGCTGCTGTGCAAAGACAAGCAGAGCGTGCCCCCGGCGACGTACAGCTGGTACAAAGATAACAGGGCCCTGAAGGTCTCGTCCAACACGCCGTACCGCATGGACACGCGCAGAGGCACCCTGGTGAGTGAGCTCCCGCTGCGTGACACATGGCGCGCCGAGCACAAAGCGCACACTTGTGCATTCGTATGGACCCGCGAAGGGACACATGTGCAGCTGTTGCTCTTCCTCTCTCTTTCACTCTTTGCCCGGAGCAGAAGTTTACAAGCGTTTCCAAAGTGGATTCGGGGATGTATCGCTGCGAGTCCTCCAACAGTGTGGGGGCACCCAAAAGCTGCGTGGCACAACAACTAAAAGTTGTTGACTGTAAGTTGAGTTTCCCCACTCGTGCCCTTACTCTTCTGTGCTTTACGTGTGTACTGACGAGAGATTACATTTTTTTGCGGGGGTACAGATCCGGTGGATACCGCCATTTTGATCGCTGGCGCTTCAGGTTTTGTGGTTCTCACGCTCCTCTGCTGCATCTGTGTGTGTGTATGCCGACGTCAAGGATGCTGCAAGAGTGAGTAATGTCTTACCGTCGCTGCCATGTGCACTTTGAAAACCAAGACTGAGAAAACACAATCAAAAGTCCACATTTTCAAGGTTTTTTTAATACAAAATTCTGCATTTTTTTTTGTGTGTGCAAAAAACCTGGGTAGGTGAGTCCAATTGACCCAATTAGTGGATCGGTCCATATTTGACCCAAATGTTTTTAGAGTGACGTCAGTATACACCGATTGGGAGCATACCAATCAATTGGTGGAAGATATTATAGCCGTAGAGGGGCGTACTCTGAAACCAGGGTACACATAAACATTCTGTGAGATTTACAGAGCGTATATAAGGGTTTTTATTTTTTTAAATGCGAATGCCTGACCATTTCTCATTTTTCTCCCTCCAACCAGAAGAGAAGAAAACAAAAAGGTGAGTTGCTCGTCTTTTGTTTTGCCCAACCATTTTGGGACATTTAAGCAACTTGTACAGTTTGTCTTGCAGCGCCAAGTCGTACAACCCTCCTCCTCCTCCACCCATCCACAATGTGAGTTGTTTGTGTTGCCGCTAATGTCTTGCTGATGACCGAAGGCCCTGGCTACCGGTAATTCAAAGAACGTAATTGTTTTTCTTTGCGTTCTCCCCAGATCAAGACCTACAAACCAACTCAGTCCTTCATGATCTGATTTGTGCAATGAGGGTCAAACCAATCCAGAATTCAACATGTTATTCTTCAATGCACTGGACTGTCTAGCCCACGCTGGTATTTTCTCAAAGACCAAAACCTAAAGCAGACTTTTGTCCTAATCCTTGCTGGACCCCCACACCTGACACAAATGTGGCTCAAGGGCAATTTCTGCCATGTCTATGTAACACAGGGTTCAAAAGTTTTTATGAAGAAGGTTTGATTATTTGCTATTTCTGTAACGAGTGAAGGAGTTGCACTCTCACTAAAGGTGCCAGTATTACATTCATGCCCGCTCATTTATTTTGACAATCTAGCAAAGATTCCGATTGCATTTGATCTATTTTTCCACACACAGAATCTTTATTTTTCTTGTTACTATGTTCATATTCTTCGTTTTACAACACCGTATGTGTTTGTGTGTAAATGTGTTATAGTTACTCTCTTTCACTTTTGTTTGCGTGTGACTTGAGAAACAAATGAACGGGTGTCTGCAAACACTGAAGGATCTTTGTATACAGTTCAACATTTATATTTTCACAAATCTCACATCTGTTTTTGTAGAAAAAAATGGAGGTTGTGCATGTTTCTTTTTTTTTTTTTTTAATTCAAGCCTCATATTTCAAAATGACTTTGGAGTTTGGTTTGTTTTGTTCAGAGGTTTAGCTTAAAAACATAAATGAATGAAATTCACACGAAATACAGACATTAATTAAATAATTAAATGAATTAAACGGAATTCCTATATTAAAAACGTTATCATTTCAAAATTGAGTTTTGAATGTTGGCATCTGTATCGACTGCATCGTGCAAAAAACCCCGAACTTTTTTCATGAGTACATCGCAGTGAGATGAATGTTGTAGTACTGCCTCATGACCACAAGAGGGAAACGTTGCACTGAATATTGGTGGCCCGAGGAAATAGTGCCTTTATTCATTTTGCATGAATTGTACAAACATTAGTTCATACTGCATTTGATTTTAATGTCTCCCCTTTGTGATTTTTATCCTTTTTATTGTAGTCTATTAAAACGTTTGACATGCAAATGATGCCTGTTGTAGTGTTGTTTCTCTGTTACTCACACGCACACACACACACACACACACACACACGCACACGCACACGCTCTCAAAAATTTTGGGTAGTTGAAAAAAAGAGCACCCACTGCCAATGGTGTTCAAATTGGGGGAAACAGTCACCTATATTCAACTTATATACACGGTACACTGGTGTGCCGCGAGATATTGTCAGGAGTGCCGTGGGAAATTATCCAATATGTATGCCTGTGGGGTCGATCGCCGGTCAGAGTAATCATGTAGTACTCTTCCATACCGGTAGGTAGCAGCAGCAGCTCGCTTATTGCCTTGTGCTTCGAGACAAGCGAAGTTTCTGGTGCGAGGCAATACAAGGAAAGCTTTCGTTCATTTGGATTTACTTTTACCGGAGATGCAAAGGCACCGACTCCGTAGTGCTTGGTATGTGGTGAAAAGCCCTCTAACAGCCCTATGGTCCCAGTAAGTTGCAGCTCCATCTCCAAACATAACACCCTTCACTTGGAAACAAAAATGTGGAGTATTTTGTTCGCCTGCGTGAAACACAGAGAAACAAGCAACGTGGATAAGAAAAACAGCAAAGGTAAACGAGAAAGCAAGTTACCATGTCGCTGAACGTGTGGCGAAATCCAAAAAGTCCCAGTGGCAGAGGAATTCATACTTCCCGCCCGCAAAGCCATTGTAAATAAGATAGATGTTCGGAACCGAAGCGGCTAAAGAAATAGCCTGACTGCTGTCAATACTAAAAACAAAGAATGAGAGCTACTTCTGTGTCTTTCATCGATTGCTGCCAGGATATTAGATCTGTTGTCATCCAAACCATATATCACACTGAGTGGGAATGATTATGAAAGATGATAAAATATTTGATTGATGTTGATTTGATTCATATTCAAGGTGTTATTATTTAGCTATTTTTCAACGTTAAAAAATGCTTATAATAACAAAGTAACACTTAATTGTTAAAATAAGCTGTTTTCACATTTTCAGCTAGTGGTGTGACGCAGGATTTTTTTCAATGAAAGAAATGTGCGTTGGCTCGAAAAAGACTGGTCTAGTTATATAGGTTAACTCAAATGTTGAAATTGCATGATGAAAGGACGCTCTTTGCTACTATTATTAATATAAAGGCAAGCATAGACAGCGCAAAGGTCAATTTACTCTATGAGGGCATCACTAGGGGTCGAGCTGTCCACGTGTGGTTAACTGGACTGCGTGGAACTAAAGTGAATTATTTGAGTGAGTTTTGCGCTGACAGGTCTTCATGTTGGATGCTCTCCTTGGATTACATTTAACGGGGGCTCTTACATCCCATTTTCAATCCGGTGAGTGCGTGTGCGTGCGTGGAAAGCGATCTGACAGAGAAAGCCCAAGAAGTGTGAAAAAAAAACTGTGAGAAAACGCGGTGTGTGTGTGCCAGTGGGCGACGGCTGTCGAATGAAATCTTTGTCAGTGCGGCTGTTTTATTAAGACGCTAAGATGAAAAGATGAAAGTTAGCTCGGCCTCCATCTTTGGGCGCACATTGGCATACTCCATCATGAGTGAGTCCCTGTACAGATTTGGATAGAAGGAATGGGAATCACTGAATAACTGGCACAAAGGTACTATAGTATCACCACTTTATGGTCCTGGATGTTCTTTTTTTACACACACGAAACATGTGAAGTGAGAATTTGTGGCGTGCGTCTATCTATCTATCTATCTATCTATCTATCTATCTATCTATCTATCTATCTATCTATCTATCTATCTATCTATCTATCTATCTATCTATCTATCTATCTATCTATCTATCTATCTATCTATCTGTCTATCTATCTATCTGTCTATCTATCTATCTATCTATCTATCTATCTATCTATCTATCTATCTGTCTGTCTGTCTGTCTGTCTGTCTATACACTCTACATAGTCTATATAAAAATTAAAAATAAAGAGCACATAAAAATAAGTCGGTCAAAAAAAAACTCAAATTGGGTTAAAAAAAATCCCCAAATATTGGGTTATGTTTTGAAACAAAACCAAAAAAAGTTGGGTTATTTTTGAACTGTTTTTATAGTGAATAAAACATTGTTTTCACAACAGCACCATTGGAATTCTGTCAGAAGCTAAATGCAATTTATTGTTACTAAACGGATGGATGGGTGGATTATTATTATCATTAGTTTTCAGGAGAAAGAGAAATAGCTCCACTGCAAAGTGTTTTATAAAACCCTAACACAAATAACATGAGGGACATGAGCATCTATTCTGTCAATCTTACATCACATGGACATCAATGCGTCGATGCCTCGTGGCGATTGTTACGCTGGGGTCCAACAGGAAGTGGACCAGCGACACGGCAGAGAACGGGGCAGCAGAACACTCACTTCCCACCATAGCAGGAAGAAATAGCAATGTTAAAACATTTAAAGGCTCGCAGACGGCATCCCCTACTGCTCCATGAAATCTTTATGCCGATGTGCTGTCACAATGCCAGGAGACCTGCTGAGTGATGCTTGGATGTCAGTGTGAGTGCTTTAGAACAACTTTCACACACAAGGCTGTTGTATACAGGACAAACTGTGTTTGAATCAACCCCCACTTAGTCACCTTTCCCAGGGCCAACCCCCCCCGCCGAAACGTAGCCTGTCCAATCAGAGAGCAGAACAGAACAGAGGTCAAAGACTTTCCTGGCAGGGCTTCATTGAATGCAAAAATACATTTCAGGTTGACTTTATTGCTTTGCTCTGTAACAGTAAAACGGGCTTGACATTACCACCTGCCAACCTACTAAATGCAGGTGGAATTTTATATATACACAGTATTAATGGGCTTTCAGGGGAAGATTTTGTAGGCTCTGGAACATGGGGGGTGGGGGGGGGTAGTGGTCTGTGACCTGCAGCTGAAAAACATTTTGGCTCTGCAACAGGACAGCGAACTTAATGGTTGAAAAAAGGAATTGAAAGTTTCGCAATGGCCCGGTCAAAGTCTGGACTTGAATCCCATTAAAATGCTGTGGGAGGACCTAAAAAAGGCTGTCCATGCTCAAAAACCCTCCAGTGTTGTTGACTAAAGATAAAATAAAATTTCGCCTAATGCAAATCAAACACGACATGAATGATGACCATGACTTTTGGAAGAAACTGGTGTTGACTGGTGTTGACTGAAGGGATGAAAGTTCAACTATTTGGAAGCTGTGTGTTACATCTGGCGCGGAATTTCAGGAAAAAAAAGAACATCATACAAACAGTCAAACATGGAGGCTAAAGTCATGTGATGGTCTTGGGCTGCTTTGTTACTTCAGGACATGGATGACTTGCTGTGATATCTGGAACCACGAATTCTGCCTGAGGAAGAATGTTTGGTCACCAGTTTGTGTATTCAAGATGAAGTGTACTTTGGGTCTGCAGCAAAATACAATTTTGTCATGGAGAGTGGGCGAAAATGCCCCCAGCTGTTGCTGCTGAGGGTAGCCCAACCAGTTATTATCTAACAGTGAATATGTATTTATATTTAAAGTCATATTTTCAAAAGTAACAGCACTGCTATTTTTTTGGGCAACTCCACACACCTGTGCCAGAGACTGGATGAAGCTATTCTTGCTTATGAATGATTGTACAGTAATAGTAAATTGAGATCTAATCGGCTTTAGAGGAACACCCATTATTAATTTCAAGTGCAGTCGTTGACGTTAAGTGATCTGTGCGCACGCGTCAGCTTCCATCTTTATGTACGTTGATGTATGGTAACTCTGAAGGTATACTGTGCATAGTTCTGAAATCTTCTTTGCCTTAAAATGGGATATTTCTTCAGGGTGTGCAGAAAGGTCATGTCGAAAGATTCTCGGACATAGCAACAGTAACTAAGTGGGGGTGAAATTGTGCACTCCATCCACTTCCTCCACTCCCACTATACTGCAGCCCTGTACTTCCTACTAGAGCTCAAATAGGATCAGTGTAGGCAGCGTGGCATCCAGATGAAATGTTGTGTGTGTATGTGTGTGTGTGTGTATGTGTGTGTGTGTGTGTGTGAGTGTGTGTGTGTGCGTGTGTGTGTGTTTTCCATGGCTGTGATTTTTGGAAATAGTACAGCGTATCTGAAGCATGAAAACCAAGCAGGTTTGTCACACTTTGTAAACCAAAGATGAAAGTTCACATTTGGCTTAGATTCCAACAGCCGCAGGAACGTTTCTAAAAGTGTCAATGAATACAATGCATTGCGATATATTTGGATTCCCTGCACTTTATGTGTCGTCTTTGTAAGGGCAGAATTTGAGAAGCAGCTCTCAAATGTTCTGTGGATTCACTTTCACTCACTGGATTTGCTGTCAAATCATGACAGGTAAATCATTTTTTTCCAGGCTCAAACTGTCCCTTTATTAACTCTGTGAGTGATAGTTACTGTCAATAGCCTTCTGAACTTTCAGACCAAAGCATGAAAATAAGTTCAGCTCGGCATTTACACTGCATAGTTCAAGCGAAGGTGGTCCCATGGTCGAGTGGTTAGCGTGTCGAGTGGTCACAGTGCAGAGGTCGTGGGTTCGATCCCGGCTCCACCCTTCCTTTATGGAGTTTGCATGTTCTCCCCATGTGCCTGTGTGGGTTTTATTCGATTTCCTCCCATATTCCAAAAACATGCATGGCACGCTGATTGAACACTCTAAATTGTCCCTTGGTGTGATTGTGAGGGCGGATGTTTGTTCGTCTCTGCGTGCTCTGCGATTGGCTGACAACTGGTTCAGGGTCTACTCTGCCTACTACCCGAAGACAGCTGGGATAGGCTCCAGCACTCCCCGCGACTCTTGTGAGGATAAAGCGGATTGGAAAATCGGTGGATGGATGGATGGAGAGTTCAAGTGACACAATTCCCAATTCAGATTTTCCAAGTGGTCAACTTGGCATGTTGACCCCCCAAATGCATGGAATCTTAAGATAGCCTTTCCAAATGTGGGTTCAAATCTGATGAGTATCAAATATGTGCATCGAAGGGCATCGTTAAAAACTCAGATTGAATGCACCCCGCCGAAGAACAAAAATGAATACATTACAAAATATCTGCATCATGGTCCAAATATACAAAATTAGAGGAGGTGCCATCATTTACATGAGATAAATAATTACACAACTGGTCTGTGGAGTAATGTGAAGGTTACACTGTTTTAAATCAATGGGGGAAGAGTAATCCCAGGCCAATTAAATTTGACGCAACATTTAATTGGCCCGGGGCAAGGAGGCTGCCTGGCTGAGGGCTGTTTTTCCAGTGCCCGTGAAAAAAAGCGTGCGCATCGCTCAGAAGGAACCAGACAGTTCACACTTCACACGAGTGCAGAAAATGATCCAGCTAAGATTTTTTTTTTTAAGTTTCTGAAATCTTCTCATTTCTAAGTTTCGGTTTTTGACCTTGGTTTCCTTATTTGGGGTTTTCAGTTTCGATCAAGAATTTTCATTTCAGTGCATCCCTCTCAAATACACCCCTGCGTATAAGTTCTGTGCTTCAGTGTGCTACTTCAACACTGCTTAGCATTCAAGAGGAGTCCTCTACGCTCAAGTGCTCCCAGTATTATGCCTTTAACTCTTTCCCCCAGAGAGACGGGGAGGGATGGGGAAGGAAAAAAAACCAAGAAGATGGAAACAGAATGCTAAAAAACTGCATTCACATCAGGATTCTTTGGACAATCCACGACAAAGATTTTTGGGGGCGCTTCACACAATGCGGACACGGTGCACAAGCTTGCGCCGCACTGACCCGCTACTTGCCAAATGGTGTATTGGATAAGATTTTAACAATCGCATCTCATCAGCAGGAGGAATAACGAACAAGACCACCGGCGGGATGACTCCTCACCCCAAACGTTGTGAAAAACGATACGCCGCTCTGGCCTGATTATGACTTGAGTATCCTGGCTCAGTTCATCAATCACTTTGCACTGCACCGAGATGAATATTTATCAAAGCTATAAAAAGGCAGAGGAAACAATTTATTCATCACACCCAACACGACAAGAGCTTCACATCGTTTGGCCACGTTTGCGAAAAACTAGGACAGTAGAGCGCAGACCTCCCGAGGCCCCAAAAAAAAAACCTTGTCTAATTTTTTTTTTTCTTCAGTTCATAGATATGATTTGTCACAGGGGAATTGATCTTGACCATCCTATGAACAAACGAGAAAAACACAGAGGACCCCAAAACAATATTTTCTCGGCGGAGGCTTCGGGTGCACATTCTCTGGCAGAAGACTTTTGAAACATGCTGCAGCTGATCACAGTATGAAAGCAGATTGGAATACTTGTCTCCATTCATTTGCTGGGACTCATTAAAGTGCCAGGATGAGGATTGTATAGTGAGCTGGACCAAAATCCCCAAACACACACACACACACCAGCCAAAATGTCCCCACAAAGACAAACTGCAGACACAATAAAGGTGGGATATAAAATCTTCGCCACGCAAAGATAGAACGACAATCACAATACAAAGACAGAGACACCTGCGCTCCTCTCTGAATCCACCTTTAACCTTCCCCACGGACGTGACTCGTCTGGTGATTGTTGCTTCTTTTGCAAAGCCCCCCTCAGAGCAGTGAGCCACACGATGACAAGACCGGGGCTTAACATCCTTCAGCACCCCCGTCCGACTTATTCAAGCCCTCCAGTTAGACACCCCCCGATGCAATAAAGGAGAGGGAGAGTTTTCTTCAATTTGGCCTCATTTCCGTGTGGTGTACATGAGCAGATCAGCTCCTTTTCAACATGCTTTGGTCTTTCTTCCCTCGGATGACGAAATCAAAAAGGCTCCCCACCTGTTCTTTTTTTTTCTTTCTCTTTTAATGGCTCATATCCAGCAAACATGTCTGCGTGTCCCTCCAGCACGTCTGATTAAAGGGTTCGGGATAGTTTCCTTTCTCTTGCCACACTCGTCTGGTGGTTTTTCTTTCCGTCAAGGTCAACATGATTATAGCTTGTTTCCTCGCTGATTACGACCCTCTCTCACATTGCGTCCTCTCCCCGCTGAGAGACAGAGAGACCTTGGCAGAAGTACAGAAGCGGAGACACACTCGCAGGCCACACCAAAGGGTAGAATTACCTTTATAAAAAGGATACCACTCACTTATGAGAGATATTAATTAGGATTTCGGATTTCAAATTAAATGTGTTGTTCACATATTTCACATAGGTGGCCCGGTAGCAAGTGGTTCACAGTGCAGAGGTCGTGGGTTCCATCCCAGCCCTCCTGTGTGGAGTTTGCATGTTCTCCCCGGGCTTGCGTGGGTTTTCTCCGGGTGCTCCGGTTTCCTCCCACATTCCAAACACATGCATGGCAGGCTGGTTGAGCACTCTAAATTGTCCCTAGGTGTGAGTGTGAGCGCGGATGGTTGTTTGTCTCTGTGTGCCCTGCGATTGGCTGGCAACCGATACAGGGTGTCCCCCGCCTTCTGCCCGGAGACAGCTGGGATAGGCTCCAGCGCCCCCCGCGACCCTAGTGAGGATCAAGCGGTTCGGAAGATGAATGAATGAATGAATGTATGATTGTGGATTCATACAGTTTCAAGGCCGTCTGAGAGAAAACATGTTCCACATTTGGGCTGTGAGAAAAATTAGGTAATTAAAAGTATGGAAATAAGCTTGTTTATAAAAAAAAGTTCAAATAGGACAATAGGCCAACAATATGAAAAAAAAAGTACGTTCATGATCCTTTGGAACACAATGACTAACGGAGCTTTCGACTTTATACAGATGCCGCTTCATGCTATAGTTTGTCTGCAGTCACATGGACCATATGTTTTTGCTCCGTGGTCCTTCCAAGTGGTTAGGCGTATAATTTCCAGCTCGCCGTGACTGATTACAGCCTTAAATTCTCTTCAAAGCGTCTGAGAATCTGTATGTACTGTACGGTTTTATAGAGCAAATAGCTTGCCCGCAGGCACTGCATATGGCGGCGTCCTCAGACGTATGACTGGTGCCTCTCCCGTCTCGCCTGCCTCGCCCGCCTTATGATTGCGCTCGCAGACTGATGAGATGCATCTGCAATAATCCACCCAAGCAAGGACAAAAATGAGAGCACAAATTGTGCCGACACAGGAGGAAGTGTGAAAATGAACGTCGGCCCAGACGATTTACCCGGAAGAAGCAATATGGCAGCGCGTCCCCGGCATCGCAGTTATTATTTTTGTATGGCATGCAGAATGAAAGGCAACTGACTGCACATTTGATTTTAGAAGAAGAAAAAAACAGAGCCACACGCGGGGTCTGAGGGAATAAATAATACAACAGCAAGTGCGCAGGTTACGGCGCAACAAATTCGGTGTCTTTGAAGCTGCTGTCTAAAAGTGCTGTGTTTAAAAATGTAACACCCAGCGTGGTCCTTATGAGGGTGATCAACAAAACAAAACTGTTGTATTTCTAAAATTTGAAATGAAACAATTCCACTCAGAGGGACTGAAAGGTAGAGTTTGTAATTTCAAAAAATATATATTTTTGTCATGCTTGTATGACCTAAAATGATCTGTGAGAAATCATCTCTGGCCTATCATGTACCTTTAGTTTGATTTTTAAGAAACCACCACACCGAAAGAAAAACAACCCATCGGGGACAGAAGGCGTGACCGCCAATGCGTCAATTATTTGTCGTGCACTTGTTGGCAAACTTTCTTGTCTCTCATCAAAAAAAAATTCTCAACTTCAGTATTGGTTCTGGAGGTGTGTGGTCCACTTAAAATATAATTCGGCACATGAAGCGCTTTCACACAGTCTCTTTCAAATATGAGCCTGCGTCAGAAATAAATAATCGCACTGCAATTTGGTTCCTGCTTTTACATTTGAGTCAAGTCCAGGATTAGAATTTGGCCGAGTCCTTCCTGGTTGCTTGGCAACCACACAAGTGCCAACAATCCCCCCTGGGAATCACTTGCCTGTGAGGAAATATTTTTGCTCCCGCTCTTAATCCCTTGAACCGTGGCGTCATGAACTACAACTGCCTTTTAGACGTTATCGTTAATGATTGTCTTTAAAAATGTCAAGCACCAAGGGGACGGAGGAAAATTAATATTCCACATGATGGCTTTCACGTCGTGTGCTTTCACTTCACTCGGTGCTCTTGCACAATCTAATCAGATTAAATCCAAGGGAGGTAAAAAAAAAAAATAGGAGAAAAAAAAGAATTTTTGAATGGATATACCCAAAAGGATATTTAACGGACCAATACGATTAGTAGAATCATGGAGAATTGAGCAGCACTAAAAAATAAACGGCACCGCATTTTCTTAAATTGGCACCGTGGTAACATTATATCACTGACCTTATTGAAGATGATTTAGATACTCATTTCCCCCAATTTAACATATTTTCCTCAAAAACAGTACAAACAAATACATTTATTTCATATACATATCTTAGCTGATATTTTTTGACCTGCTTTTAATCAACTCCATTTAAGACTTAAAAAATGTTACTTCAATAATAAGATTTAATTGATATTTACTTTAAAATAAATCCCACTTTTTACCTACCACACATATATATATATATATATGGTAGGTAAAAAAAGTGGGATTTTATATATATATGTATATATATATATGTGGTAGGTAAAAAAAGTTGGATTTAAAAAAAAGTAAATATCAATTAAATCTTATTATTGAAGTATATATGTATATGTATATATACGCACATACACACACACGCAAGCACACACGCCAAGAGCAGGTTTCGATGAGTTATGCAAACTTTGTGCTCATCAGTGTCCTATCAGAGTTGAATTTTGGGATATTCTGTTGTGAAAAACAATCCACTGATACTCTCATAGACATAAAAAAGCCACTGTGGCATGAGGTGTCAATGAAGTGTAACAAATACATGCGTGCACGCACACTGGGGTAAAAACACGACTCAGAGGGAAAGCCGTTGTTTGCGGCAAGGGATTTTTTTTATTTTTGTATCCACGCAAGAATGCTTGTTCGACCTCCTCCCCGTGGCGGCTGCATATGGAGGTGTATCAGGCACACCCTCCGGGAAATGTTCTTTTCATCCAGCTGCTCTTTCATGCGACTCAACTTCTCCCCTAAGCCTTCTGTGTTTTTCTCAAGGTCAATGCAGACATAAAATGGTGCAAAGTGTTCAGGGCATGAGACTCGAGGAGGAAAAGCAGACGAACCCAAAGGAGCTCTCGTGTTGCATCTTTCGTCAATCTCGGCTCTCTCAATGACGAAATGTTGCCTTGACCTTCGCTCACTCTTAATGTATCGACCAAAAACCTACACAGGGTACATTTATTGAATTTACACCTGAAGTGAATCTAGAAATACCCAATTTAAATAATCTTAGAGCATTTATTATCATCACTTTATTTATTTAAAGGCCTTTTCTCATAGTTTTGCTCTGTCTGTGTTTTGAATGTTTTGTTTTTGCACTAGCTGTAGCGGAGGGCGTGCCTCTATGGCGGCGCATCTGCGTCCTGTTCCCAATCAAGCCTAGTCAAGTATTTAAGGACTGCCAAGATCACAAGTCTTTGTCGGATTATTGACCTTGCTCCCGGTTTGTGCCCAGGTGATATTTTCCTCGACCTCTTACCCGTGTTCATAGTCGCTCTTGTTTCACCCGGTTCTTGTTTAGTGAGTATTTGTAAGTATTTTGGTTCTCAAGTCATTTTGGACAACTGTACTTTTAAGTTTTGTGTGTTTGGATTCTTGCCATTTTGTCTTGAGTGCTTTTTGTACTTTGTTGGTACTTGTTTTTTTAAAGTTTTTTTTTTATAAATCTTTTATTTTCCTTTTGTGTAACGCGGTTTATCTGAGTCTGCAGTTTTGGGGTCCCCACTCCACCTGGTTCGTGATCAGACCGTGTTACCTTTTAAACACACATTTGAAATTATACACACACATTTAAACGCACATTTTAACACACAGGTGTCAAACTCAAGGCCCGGGACCCAGATGTGGACTGCCACATCATTTTAAGTGGCCCGCGAAAGCAAATCAAAGATGACAACTTCCATGATGTTTGCTAAAATGTGTACCAAAATTTCCAATTTTCACATATAATGAATCAGTGACATATTGTCAGCATTTTCTTGTTACCAAACTCCTCATTGCAGTTACTGAAACAATAATTGAAGAAAACGTTGTTCTTGGCTTCTTTATATAGTTTCAGTCATAACGACCCTCCAATGGAAATGGTAATTAGAATGTGGCCCGCGACAAAAAAGGAATTTGAAACCCTCTGCCTGAACAGCAATTTGCAACAGTTATTAATCTGCGGCATTTTCACGTTATGTTCTGTTGGGCGAAAATGTCGCAGTGTGTGCGGCGTACGGTTGTAGCAAGAAGTCTGGAGAGAAGCATTTTTCTGGCTTTATGTACAGCTAAAAGAAAAACTGTTGAAAAACAAGACTTTTGCATTCTGTCATGATGGAATATGTGTAAAATTGTGCTGGTGACTTCTTTGGCTCCTTCTGCGATACAGCGCAAGCAACTTTGTTAAAAAATAATCTTTTTTTTTTTTTTCGCATACCCGTGCCGAGTGACGTGCAAAACAAAGCGAAGAAAAGGAAATGTTGTGCCGGTTGAAGCGGGGAAGGGTTGTCGTGTTCAAAATTTAAGGGAGGACTCGGCAGCTCAATGTTGGCCGCAGATGGTCTTACATCGTTTTGCTTTTTGCTTACATGAAACTGCGGCTAGTTGTTTTGTTGTACTTCTTCCGAAGGTGGGTTTTGAGCTTCGCAATCAAATAAATGCGTTCCATTAAAAAAAGTGTTCACTTTGAACACACTTTGACTAAACGAGTGCAAAATAATGCTGCCATTTGATGTGATTATTTTGAGGTTGATTAAGTCACTTAGGTCCACACCAAAGGTCCAAGTCCAAATTGGAAGTGGTTACACAACAGGGTCACCTCATATAATGGCATCTGCGCTCGTGCTATTTGCTGAAACACAGGTGAGCAATCAAACGGCACACATCTGCTGCCTCACCTGGCGGCCTCGACAAGATGATGCAGCAGAGGCCGTGCTCGCAGTCTGGCCTTTGCTTCAGCCCACAAAGGTGTCGCTGCGCAACGCTAATGACTGACGCGAACAAGGTTGATGGATGAGGCGGCGAGTCACGGAAGTGGAACTATACCGACAGTGCAGAGAGGTCAATCTGGCTTATTTTTCTATAAAGACTTTACAGCTTTGTTCTTGAAAAAAAATGTATTCTTGAAGTTTTTTTGACTTTTGATGCTTCCCATAATTTAGTGTTTTTCCTCAATGTACGACACTTTAGTTCAAATGAAAAATGGTTTTTTCCTAGACTCATTTAATTACATCAAAAAACAAACAAACATGTTTTCATATTACAACTCATCGTGCAACTTAATACATGAAAATAATTGTCAAATATTGTGTCATATACTTCCTCATCGACTTTTTTAATAGAACGACTTTTCAAACAATCGTTCCATTTTTTTCATTTGAGTCATTGCTAAACACATAAGATTCATTTGTAGTGTCCCCCCGCTCCCCCATAATATTTAACTCATTTATACTCATAAAATTACTTATTTGTCCTCGTGAATTACTTCGTCTTTTTTTTTTGGCTCGTAGTCGAATAATGATGTGTGTGAGAAGTGGTTCATTCTTAAGGCTAATAACTGAAACATTCAAAAGAGTGGTGTTATTTCATTGTGGTTGAGGCCAAGGAACAAAGAATTACAAACTGGAGTCACCTTTTTGGGCACGCACGTTGGTCGGTGTGATCAATTTAAATGGAGGACTTGTGAGTGGGTGTGAAAGCGCCAGCAGAACATATGGCGCTTGTGTGCCGAGTGTCAGGCGTGCAGGGCATCAAACAAGAAGGGAAACACGCTGCCTTGGGCTGCCGTTCTGGCTAATTTCACCCTGTTTCTTTTGGGGTTGTTTTTTTTTTTTTGGGGGGGGCGTACATGAAACCAAAAGAAAAAGGGATGCTACCGTGATTTTCGTGGGTTGTGTGCCAAAGAAGGGTGGATAATCCTTAAAAGCAGTCAGCGGCGCCTCAGTGCTGAACACTTTGATACATCCCTTTGGAAGATGCAGCAAAGTGAATGGAAAGAGTGTTTGCAACCGTTTTGTAGCACATGGCGCAAATTCAACATCCACCTTATATTTGGTTCACGAGCAGAAGCGATTCGAAAAGCGTGGGATATGAAAGGTGACTGAATTAGATGTTCAAACATCATGAAAAATGTTCGTGATTAATTAAAAAAAATGTTTTTTAATCCAGGGTCGTACATTTAGGTACTGCTCAGTTGTACGCAACTTTTAAGTACACCATAGTTGTATTGAATCTTTTAGAGTGGGGGAGAAAAAAACACAGCAATTTGGAATGTCCTGAAAAAGAAAGGAAGTACAGTTTGGACATGGGTATCAACCACAGTTGATGACAGAACCATCCCCGGAGCTGTGAAGAAACACCCAAAGACAACACTGATGATTAAAAAAAAAAAAAAAAAAAAATATATATATATATATATATATTAGAGCTGTCAGTTTAGCGCGTTTATATCGGGATTAATTTAAATGAATTTTATCGATCAAAATTTTTCTCGCGAGATTAACGCGGAGACGTCACAGCGGATGTTACGTTGCTCTATAAATAAACCAGAAACAAAACATCAAGCGCTGCGCGGTTCACGCGACGTTTGTTTTGCCAGCCACGGCAGCGTGAGACACTGAAAACGGATACTTAAATAGCTCATGAATGGAAAGTTTACTTTTAAAAGTTGCCAGACTGTTCCACTGACAAGACCAAAGTTACCTGTATGTTTTGCAGTCGTAACCGAGCTATCATCATAGCACGTCGAGTCTGAAATACCACTTAATGGCCAAGCGCACAGCTGACGTTCTACTCCGCCCCTTGTCTCAGACAGACAGCTATGGATCATTTCAAAACGAAGAAAATGGATGACACGACGAAGAACAAATTTGCTGAACGACTCCTGTTGGATTGACCTGGCGCTTTAAGAGGGGCGGGCTGCCACTGACAGGTGACGTCAGCGCGATGTATAAATAGCGCTTTGTTTCAGTGAGTGAATACACTCGCCGCCGTCGGCATGGCTCAATGTTAAGCTACGCGAGTGCTTCTTATCAAGTCAGATGTGTAAAGTTAGCTTTTAGATTCGGTCATGATCGGGTTGCTTTGGTTGCCGCATCGCTATGCAATCACAGTCAGTTACCGTTCGCAATCGGCAATTTAAACAGCGTGGCTAAAATGTTGCTAGAACAGGGCTGTCTTTATTTAGCTCATTTTTGCATAGTTGTCATGTTTGTCCGTCTGCAATCTGACGTTTAAACGAAGTAAATTGCGTTGCAGCTGGGTAAATATGCCGCGCTCCACTTCCGGTTGGACCTTTGGGACTTGTAGTTCTTTTGTTCGATTCGACTTGATATGTTCATGCCGGCGCTCCACTTCCGGGATTGAGTATTGGGACTTGTAGTTCTTTTGTTCGATTCGACTTTATAATAATAATAATAATACATTTTATTTATAAGCGCCTTTCAAGACACCCAAGGACACTTTACAATAACAAAAAACACAAAACAATACAAAACAATACGGGTTGAGCAGCGGCAGCCAAACGCGCCAGCGTTCACTCAACCCGAAGTCAGAAAGAAACCACGAGGAGGGAGAGGGGGAGAAAAACCACGCTCGAACTATCCTCATTTTGAGGATAATTTGAGTTAGGCAAAAAAAAAAAAAAAACTCCTGCACAAGCATATGACAGTTACAACAGGTCACAAGACATAAACAATGAAGACGGTGATACAAGGGAGTGTATAAAGGAGGGGGTGATGGTGGGGGACTAGCTTCCGTGCATATTTTCATGTTTGTGTTGAATGGTTTCTTACGTTTAAAACAATGAATAATGATGACGATAATGATACATAGTGAAATCAGGGTTGATTACATTATTTATTAAACGTATTGTTAGATAAAGGTATTCATTAATGTCAATTATATACATATTTACATTGCGATGCAGAAAGATAGATATATTAATTTTTTACTGCATTTATGTGTAGTTTAGGTTATTACCTGCTTCTGATACTTCTGTTACAACTACTACTACTCCTACTTCTGCTGCAAAGTGCTCCAATAAATGATCCAAAAGTACAGAACGAGAGATCCTTCCATGCTGACCGACAATCCCTAACTGAACAACCATTACTGATTGCCAGCGAGAGCCTCCATTACAAGAATCCGAAATGATGTCGACACAAAACCGTAGAGAGACTTCCGAGCAAGAAGGACCAACAGAATCAGCATAGCCTGACTGCTGTGTTCAAAGCAAATTTGAGAAAAACGAAGTATGCAACCATGGCTTAAATCCATTATAGGCTGAGTACTAGTTTACCTTAGATGTGCACTTTATAATGTTATATTGCGCTGTTTTGATTCCCTAAAAAGAGCTGTTCAAGCAGCTGTTGTGTGACAAAATATTGTTTTCACTGTTGTTGATGGACAGTAATATTGTGTGAGAGATAATGTGTGAATAACTGCTCCAAGTGAAAAATGTTCATGTCAAATTGAAAATCGAAACTATTTCTGTAAATATTTGCATTTTGCACATAGAAAACTGATTCATGATTCCATGTTGATGAGAGCATTAAAATGGGGGAAAATAGGACGAAAAAATATAAAAGGAAATTCAGAAACGATAAAAAATGAGTGAGCAATCATGATTAATTTTTAGTTAATTTGAGTTAATTATGACAGTTGAGTTTTTAATTAGATTAAAAATTTTAATCGTTTGACAGCTCTAATATATATATATATATTTTTTTTTACTCACGAGCAGCACAATTTAGCTATGCATCACGGCAGCAGAGAGAGAGTCATGCTGCTTCCATAATGAGGTATGAATTGGATAGCAACCAACGTCACTTCAGCGTAAACAGACGGATGGGATGTTACCTGTCAATGCAAACTCGTGATACACGCACACACGCACGCACAAGTCCATTCAAAACACAATTTTCAAATGAGGTAGATTATCATTATTTATGTTTCACTAAACCAAGTGTCGGCAAGTACCTTTGCCTCACAGGTTGCGGGTTTGAATCTCGGCTCAGGCCTTCCTACGTGGAGATTGTATGTTCTCCTGATGCAAACAGCTGCATTTTACTGCTTGATTCATATTCCAGAAACACAATATTAATTAGAATTGATTAATTAATTGACTTCCTGGTTTATGGGGGCGATCAAGATTTATCCCTATAATATCAGTGCCAGTCTGGAATCGGGGGCTTGTTTTCCATGCCAAGAATGAGTCATCCTTAAAACCGTTTTGAAATGTGCGTCACTACCACATATTATGGAGTGACACACTCCACTTGTCTTGAAAAGGCACATGTCGGAGGGAACCTTGACTGTAAATAAACTGCAAGTGGATTACATAACAAAAGACTCACAGACACACATCACACAATCAGGCCCATTCGAATCGGTAAATGTGAATAAATGTTCTCTTCACGGCTGATTAGTCAAAATGAGCGTTTATTCATTTTAAGCCAAATGCGCGCACGCGCTCGGCATCCCGGCCGTCATACACCGACCTGTCCATTACATATGGAATCACCATGGAAACAACCCAGTTCCAAGCTGGCGCATGGCAGATGCGGTGAAAAAAATGGGGGACCAGACGAAGCCTCCCCGTCTGCCTGGGGAGGCGATGTTCTTAAAGGGCCGGCGCAAGCAGACTTTTGTCTTTTCCAAGGAAGGTGCAATGCCAGCTAACACATATTGCTTTTGTAATTTATTTATTTTTTTAAATCGTGTTGCAAGACCCATCAGTCACAAGCCACTACACTGTGGTAGTGTAAAAAGAATTAGGGAATGAAGCTTATCGCACGGCATCATTAGCAGATTCTATTAGGTAGGTAAAAAAAAATAAAGATGAAAAAAAAAGCAAATTATAAGCAGAAAATGAGGGATGAAGATCAAAATAGCACACAGTACGTCAGTTGCTGTGAGGATGCCATGCGATGATGGGGGGGGGGGAATTTACTTGAACCACACAGAAGTTTCACGACAAAGTCGGTGACGGGCTGAAATGCGGGAGAAATGGCGTGAGAAAGACGAAGGGTGGGCGGTGAGCAAAAAGCTTCAATGCTTTTAAGGCGTTACCAGCAAATGGAGTCGACGTCTCCCGGGAAGTAACACCTGCTTTACACCTGCTGTGTGAACATGAGGGAAACCACAGCAGTCAAGCACCCCAAAAAAACATGTTCCCTTTTGCGCAAATAGCACAACAAACAAACACATCCAATGAGCACATTCCCCAGAATGCTTACTTCAGGCGTCAATTAAATAAAGTGGAACCTCAAAGGTTGAACACAAGATGAAAAAAGAAAAAGGTCACTAAGCATTGTACAATAAAGTAAAGTATACAACCCTCAAACAATTTATCCTTCCTTCTCTTGTACGGGGGATGTAGCAATACCCAAATAAATACATTTCAAATGAACTCTGGAAGCTCCACACATCAACTGACAAAGACTTAAGCGGAGGACATTTTCACTCGAATTACCATTCCTCTTAGAAACATAAGATAGTTTCCGTTTTTTTTTTTTTTTAATCATCTTCGTTTTCCTTAACCATAACAACCTTGGTGTGCATGCGTGCTATGGAGCCGTGCCTCTTTAAAGTGTGTGTGCAGGTATGATTGATTTAGCAAGACGGCAGCAGGGAATAGTTAGCCACTGACTGGCATTAAATTAAACTGTCAAGCAGTCAGTCACTACGGTGAGGCCCAGCTCAGCAGTGCATCGATTCCTCTGTTGCTTTGCTGAGACACCAACTTCTCACTGAAGATGACACACCGCATATCATGTTGGGTGATGGTAGTGGACCCCCCCCCCCCACCAAAAAAAAAGCAAGGCAGGAGAACCAGGAAGTGCTGAACCAAATGTATTAACAAAAAAACACTCGCAGGGGTAGAGTGGAAAAAACTAAAACCCAAACTCAAATAAAATCCTGGGGGAAAAAAAGCAACACAACAATCTGACAAAGATTGACAGAAACCAGGAAGCGAAATACAAGCAGACTGACGAGACAACAAGGAACACCTGGACAAGACACAAAGAGTTGAAGGAGCTGTTTGGTCAACGCAAGGGACTCGGTGACAAGGACAGGTGGAGACAAAAAAGACATGTAAGGAAACAGAACCAAATGTCATCTGAACAAAAACAGAATCATGACAGTAATTCTCCCTCAAGTGACGGATCCCAAACGCCTCAAAGTCATCCAGTGGCGGCCCGCAGGCCGCTTGCCGCCGGAACAGGAACGGACGACGAGTCGCCAGAACAAGAACAGGCGGCGGGCTGCCGGAACAGGGACAGATGACGGCGGCGAGCCGTGCGCCGCCAGATCAAGGACGGGACTGCTGCGAGATGTGCACTGCTGGAGCCAGATGGTAACAGGATCAATTTCTTGCCTCAGGTCCAGTTTTGGTCGGATCGTTCTGTCGTGTTGGGTGATGGTAGTGCCCCCCCCCCCAAAAAAAAGCAGCAATGTAATCAAAACAAAAATAGAATCATGACATCATGGTGACAAAACATTTTTTTTGTGGGGAGAAGGGGTGGAATTTAGAGGCAAATTCTGCAAGAATACTTTCGCTTACTTCAGAGTTGGGTAACATTTCCTATTTTGTGCATGCCAAAGGTTCCTCTTATTGGAATAAGAATAGAAAAAAAAAACCCAAAGAAAAAGCCCTGAGTCAATCCTATATGATGCTGACAAATGACGATTATGCAAAGCTTCGTGTGACTCTTTTTTCAAGGACATTTCGTTAGAATTCTGAAATGTACAATATTGTTTTGCGATCCAGATAAAGCAAACGGCAGGAAATCAGCTGAATCTCTTTCTGACTGAACATTGGCTTATTTTGGGCGCTTAAAAGTAATTAAAACTCATTCACTCCCAAAGACGTTTTTAAACGTCTTTTCAGACTTGGTCTGGAATTGGCTGCTTCTGAATGAGTTAACCGTGTATTTTGGCTTGGTCTTACCAATGGCCTCTTGAGTCAACTGTTTTCTTTGGAAAGGAAAACTGATTCATTGGTATGGAAAATAACGTTAAGGAAGTAGCAGCAGCAGCAGCAGCTCACCGGGCTGTACTATAACTGCACACGTAAATGCTCATAAAGTGTTTTGGGACGGTGATGTAAGCAACCCCCGTGTATCCCGGGATGGTTCCATCCATTCACAGGCTGGCAGATGAAGTACCGAGCAGGTCAGAAGCAGCAGCTGTGAGCTTTATTAAACCCATATTTTCCTGCATATTGTTTCTGAGCCTTTATGAGCTCAACCGTGATCCCGTGCATTTTAATAAGTGAAACTGTCAAATTCATCCGGGGAGAGATATTTGTTTTTAAATCAATAGCTGTTGATTGCAGCCAACTGCTGCTGCCAACTTTTTTTTCTCCATCGGAAATAAGACACGGTGAATGCATTTGTGTCACCATCTGAAAACGTTATTAACTGGACGGGTGATGTTTTAATCTGCCTTTTAACATTCTTAAAGATCAAACAAGGAGGATCTCGAATTTTGGTTCCAGAGACCATAAACAGAATATGGGAGATTTAAAATTTGTTTTTGACAGGGACTCTCATAATTCTGATATCAAATAAGAATAACCGCTATGTGTGCCCAGAAATGCCACAGAAATTCAAACGTCACCTAGTTTTGAAATTCACATTTTATTAGATTTTATTACAGGAGGGAAGTCTCATTCCCCACCCCCTCAAGATTAACTCCCAATCTTATGCTCATGGAGTTAAGGTTCAATCAAGGGAAGAAAGTCATATTTGTAAATTGGAAAAAAAAACCATTATTCTTGTAATATTTAACTATTATCAGGTACAGCGGTTACTACAGTGGACGGCTTTTCCTGTTATCAGGTCACAGGGTGCATGAAAAGGTTCATTTAATTGTTATCAAAGTTAGTGTTTTTTTTGGTCCAATCCATTTCTGTCTGTACTTGCTATCTATGACGCGCTACAATTGTACCGAGCTGCGAGATGTTTTTGTTTGTTGTAATCATTTCCATTTCCTGCTCAATGGTTACTGTCACACTTTTCTTCAGCCATCATCGCTACCCTGGTGGCATCACACACACACACACACACACACACACACACACACACACACACACACACACACACACACACACACACACACACACACACACACAGGTAAATAACCATCGGTTGTTGATGTGAATGAGCCCGTGATGTCGACTCAGACCATTTTGAAATCAGTCACGAGTGTGCAATCAGGACAAACAGATGGCACGCAATGGCTGAGATTAGGCCTGAAACGCTCGTGTGCATCGGCGTCACTATGGAGACCGTCACACTCTCGAGGGTTACTAATGGCCATCAATTAGTTGGGAGACGCAACAAAGCAGCCCCGGTGTGAGAAATGGGCAGATGTTCAGATATGGTTTTGTCCGTGTCGGAAAGCTTTACGTGCCTGGGATGATTACGGCAGGTAGACATGATGAGAGCTGGGCTGCAGCTTCTGTGCCAGTGGTTTGAGAAGACACTTGGCAAAGATGGCAGAGAGGAAGTTTGGGTTTATTTCCACCAATTCGAGAAATTATATAGATTAGGGGAGTCGCTGATGGTGTCGTGGTACACTCGCCTGACTTGTGTGTGTGTGTGTGTGGGGGGGGCAGTGTGGGATCAGTTCCCACTCAGTGACAGTGTGATTTGTGGATGGTTGTCTGTCTCTATATATGCCCTGCAACTGACTGGCGACCAGCCTTCCGCATGTTCTGCTTGTGCCTGCCTGGATTTTCTTCCACATTCTGAAACAAACAAACAAACAAACAAACAAACAAAAAACCTTGCATGGGAGGCTAATGGAACACTATAAATTCTCCCTAGGTGTGATTGTGAGTGTGAGCTGGCAACCAGTTCAGGGTGTCTCCGGCCCACCGCCTGAAGACGGCTGGGATAGGTCTTCGTGAGTATAAGCGGATCAGATAATAGATTGGATGGATGAATGAACTTATTAGTACTGTAAATGTGACATTTCCCTCCCCGATATATCTTTCCAGTAAAAGATGATTTGATATGTATCTCAATCTAATTCAAAGAAGTACGATTTGATGAGTGAAGTGAGTCCAGGAAGCAGATTAACTCCCTCTGTCATGATGAACTCATAGCCAGTGGGCTCCCCCCCTACTTTTTTTTCAAACTACAAAGGCTGCAGCGTAATGAAAAGTCTTGAGTGACAAGCACCTGGAGAGGGTTGATAAGCAGCTGGTGTTGAATCATGGTTTGAGGGAGAGACGTTTTTGGATGACGTTTGAGTCTGTCCTAACATCATGGCAAGCTCATTTTGTTGCTGTCGGAAAACATCACAGGCGGTGGTTGTTCTTACGCAGTAAGACCAATTTGCGGTCAGGTTTATGATTTGTTTGTGTGGTTTCTTGCTTGTCATCGGGCGCTTTACCAAAGCTCTTACGATGCCATGGCAGTTTTATATTCATCACTCAGGTAGCCGGGAAGTCAAACATGTTCCACAGAGTTTCAAAACAATCATCATTTACCCCAAGGGTGAAGTCCAATTCTGCTGGCAGTTTATGTCATGCTATGTGCAGCACAACAGCTAAATGCTGATCCACCATGTTTGCTTTAAACTCTGGGTTCCTCTCATTGACCTGAGTCTGCTGACCTCAGAACCCTACTGGGTTTATATTTATTCCATGAGCATTTCTTAACTGCATTCAGGACCTAAGACACTCGGTGATTTATAGGCCAGTAACATAATTTTAAAATCTAATCTCAGCAGGTGCTACTAGGTACCCAACAGAAAACACCCGTATCCAGTGAGTCGGGACTCCAACTGCGCAAAGCAGATTTAAATTTGAGAGGTATAAACACAAACCGCAAAGACAAACATTACACTAAAGCGGAAATTTGCCCCCTAGCTGTGATAGTTATCAACAATAAACACCAGAAAAGTCACAATGAACCACAAGATTGTTTCTCATTGCAAAACTCAAGCGCAAGCTGACTTTCCACTTTGGTCTTACGGTTCACAAGCGAAGGCTTAAATCTCTTTTTGCGAGCTGATTTATTGTTGACGGGGGCGCGTAGCCGTGCGGCAGTAATTGCCGCGTGCGGCAGCTCGCGCCTGCTGGAGCGCAAACGACTGAATAAATCGAGATAGCGCACTCATTTGAACGTTTGACATTTACTGATGAGGCAATTAAGGGGAGGGAATCAAAAACACACCGACTACAAGTGCACAAACCGCAGCGGCGGTGGTGGCGGCGCCGTCTTGCTCTCACGCCAAACGGACACTATCGTGTCATGTCCACAGGTGCAGGTGACACATTTTAATTGGATTAAACACACACAAGAGTCGCAAAAAGGACGCCAGAACCTGCCGTCATTTTCAGACGACGATGGTTGTCTACTGAAAAGACACAGACGTATTTAGTTTTTAATCTTCCCTACATTGAAGTCACTCACTAAGCACTGTGCTTGATTTTGTGTTATAAAATTGCATGAATCCAATTTGCATATTTGCGAGTAATTTATGGATGCTCAAAAGCCGAATGTCAGATGAGGGTGAACACCGAAGCGCCAAACGCCACTACCTGGTTCCGTGTGATAATGGCAAGGTCAAGCAGCCGACATTTGCTTTGCGGCACTTAATTATAGCGCTGACATCTGTGGCATCACTTCATTAGTCGCGTAAATTAACCCTGCTATTCTCAAAAGGCTGCTGTAGTCACTGGCCTATCATTGTTTCGCTCTAAATCTTCTTTCATTTGTGAAGTTTTAGTGCATAGGTTTAATCATCCACCGGACTGAGAGTCAGCTCTACTACTTACTAGTACATGTCCGGTACCGGGACATTTTCTGTGTATTCGATGGTGAAGTTTTACACTGCAGTTAAAAAAAAAAATCACACACACAAAGTAGAAAAATTGTATTATAAAGTAAGCACTGTATTTTTTCTCAAGTGTAGCCTTCATACAAGAGTGGTTATGTGACTGATTCAGAATTGGAGAAATGCATAACCAGGATTTTTTAAAGAGGGGAATTCCTCTGTGAATAATGGAATTGCAAAAGCAGAAAATAATGAAAGTGAGTGATAAGGGGGACGAAAGGAAGAAAAGAGATGAGGAAAAAAAAGTTTTGAGGACAAGTGAGCCGTGAGAAAACAAACAGGAGGAGATGGGGCGGGGTGGGGGTGGCATGAAGGTCCGGGGGTACTTCTTGTGTGCGACCAGACTGAATTGAAGTCAATTCAGAGTTCAATCATGTCTTCCATTTTGTGTGCTGCCAAGTTCTGTTGAAGAAAAAAAGGCCGGGACATTTGCTCCCTGCTATACATTCATGGCCAGACCCTGTCGCAGCTCACAGACAACAAAACAACTTCTTTTAACCCACTTACACAATTCAAATTCAGGGGTCTATGATGCAACATTATTTTCATTGAAAATGAGGAAAACAATCTTTCTGGGCTGTTTTGGAGCACATTTGAGTATTTGACAACCTGGAATGTCACTACAACACAATAGGCACAACTGCATGACTATGATGAAGTAAACATCGTTGGCTGTTTTTATTAAAAACAAATTTAAATCTCACAGAACTTGTTCTTGGGAAATAAACAGGAATAAAATTGTGGAACTCCTTTAGGACAATGTGAGGGGTGTGTCATACACAGTGCAAAAGTTGCTGAGTAGGTACTAAATACAGCAGAAATACAGTATGGGTAGAATCTAATAACGGCAGACGACAGGCACTGTGAACTTCAGCTATTTTACACACAAACTAATGTGTCACGTGGCTTACATAATCCACCTATACTTCACCAAAGGGTGAGAGACTGGGAGTCATGATGACAAGGAGTATGACAAGGAGGATGTGCACGTGGATGTAGTGTTTCTTTAAAAAAACACACACACAAAAACACTGCCAACTAGAGGGTTGGCATGTACATTACATTCTTCCCATTGTCGTAGTTCAGCTCCCAAACACTCACAGAAATCTAAATAAATAAATAAATAAATAAATAAATAAATAGAAATGTACTACAGTATTTTTCTCCAATATTTCCCAACGTACTGTTTGACACCAACCGTTAAACCCTTCTCGTTTGTGGCTTTGTGTAGCTCCCCGGCGGCTCCGCCCCTCTCACTCAGATGTGCATGCCCACCTCCCACCCCACTCCCAAAAAAAGACGAAAAAAAAAAACGGAAGAAAAGAAAGGGGTCCAGCATTACCAGCAGCAACTATGTGACAGACAGACAACGCGGATCCTCGGCTCTGCTCGCAGGTATCCGCGGAGGCACAACCGAACCACCACCAACACCGCCACCACCATCTCTCTTCGGACGATCGTGGCAACATCCCGGCAGCGCTTCTGAGGTAAGCATTTTCTTTAATTTATTGTTGTTCCGAAATCTACCGGCTCTTCTTCCCATGCAATTGGCTGCATGTGAGTGTGTGAAGGGAGCATCTGGCTGCACGCGCACATACACTCACGCCCACACACAGAGAGAAACACATTAATCACCCCCCCCCCCCCAAAAAACCCCAACAACAACAAATAAATTAAATAACACCGTTTGAATGAATTGCACGTTGTGCACGAGTTCTTTGTCCCGGTCGCGCGCACCAAGCTGCATTCCCACACGAGGGGCGCGTGCATGGAACCACGCGAGCGTGCACGGTGTGTCAATTCCAGCATATTTGATGCCAATATGCAAACCTGACAACCCCACCCGCCCCCCGCCCCCCATCCTTGAAAGGTAGGATTCCTCCTCGTGAAAGTGTGTGTACGTGGGGGTGTGGGGGTATAGTGGGTTTTCTGCGCGTGCACTTTGCCGCACACAACTTAAGCACGACATACAACCATGTTTACAGGAACGAAATGTGTGCTTGATGATTCACTAAAATCAGATCAAACGTCGAACGAGCTGCATGGTTTACAATACAATACAATACATGCTGATGTATACAGTTTGTTAAATGAAGGGAAGATAGCAAATGGGGATAAAACTGCTTTACTCCTTATGTACAGTTATTTGCAAATTGTGGCCGGTGGGGTAAGACTCTGCACTTGAATTACCTCAGTATGTTTACTTCCTTCGTTATGTGCTGTTGTTTTGGTTCGCAACGGGGTCCAACTGGGATGAGCAGAAAACATGAAATGGTCTTCTAAACAGAGACAATGGAAGTGTCTGTTAGCAGCTCGATTGGGGGACACTTCTTTGACGACATACTGCTGCAAATTGCCACCATTTGTCACAGCTTTCACAAATAGTGCTACAGTAGAACTCCATTTATTTCCCTGTACAGCTGCACTAAGGAATTCAATTAATCTGAGACGCTGCTGTTTTAGCATCAGAATTTAAATGGGCTCAGCATTCATGTTTTTAATGTGAACCGAGGTAATGAAGGTGTCTGTTTACGGAGAGGGGTTTATTTGTTCAAGTCGACGCTGCGCCTTGAGACATGGCTTCTAATTTGAAGAGGAGCAACCCTTTGGAGGAAATAATAATGTGATGGATAATATTGATTAAATATGCAGTCAGATCAACGTGCAGGGTTTACATTTTGTTTGCCCCATTGACTAAAACTAAATATTTTATGGCTAATTGTATCGTGCATATTTCCTGGGTATGCAAGTGATACCGATTCGGTGGAATGGCCCTTCTACTCTTTTCTAAGGCCAAAATGCACATGTGTGTTTCCATATGGCATGAAATGTAATTTTTTTTGGTGCAACCTGGAGGAAAACATAGATACCAAAATGACTTAAAAACTGCTTAAATTTAACTCTGGAGATGTGTGCTCATACTTGTTTCTATCTCCCAACCTTGATTTGGGGTGCGGTTTTTCCATTTCAAAATCCTAACACAGGAAAGACCCCGCAGCAAAACAAACAAAAAAAGAAAAAAAATGTAAATCCTCTAACCAATGGCAACAATGAAGAACGACGGTCTCCTGTATGTGCTTCTCAGTTTAATTTTATTTCAATTTAATTTTGGTTGAGAAGAGACTGAAGGCAGCAGAGAAGCCAATGTATAGCTAATGTTAGCATGTGGTTAGCATTTGCCATTACTTTTTTTTAATCACTTTTAGCTATGCATGTTAAATGTCAACCATTTTGTATCTGCTTGTATCCCTAAGTATGATATCTAGTACCAACTAGTACCTGCTCCCGGCAGCCAAAACACGTCAATAACGGTTGGGGTGATTCCTTTAAGATGCTTTTATTAGTTAGCTTGATGAGCAAATGTGAGCTTTCTGACCATGTGCTTGCTTCCTGTGTTTCCTTGATGCAAGGGAAGGGTTGAGGATGTTGGGGGTGGTGATTGGGGGCGGCGGGTTAAACGCACTTGCATGAGCAGCAATTTAGTGCGATTTTTTTTTCTTTGTGTGTGTGTATGTGTGCGTTGCCTTTGAAGTGCCTGCACGTCTGTCACCTCAGGAAAGTGGTGGTTTATCACTCTGCGCTGTCAAGATCTACCTGGGGATCTAACGGTCTTGTTGAGGAGGCGTATACTGGATGTGATACTCTACTAAAAATACACAACCTGGCATCTTGTTTGTACTACACTTTCTGGTCCACTGGAATGAAAAATGCACTTGATACAATTTAGGAAGCTTGATGAATTGAACGGCTTTTCCTTGGCTTCATTTTTCAAATCTACCTACAGTATGAATCAGTTTTTCATGTTCATGAAATAATATGATGCCATTATATAGCTACTGTATAGCGTTTCGCAGCCAAAACGGCCCTCTGACGGAAACCCCTAACTACAAGGTGACCTGCGACAAAAATCTGTTTGACACCCGAGGACTCTGTTTCATTAAAGAGGGACATTCCAGAAAAGGGCAAACTGCAACCGTAATTGGAATAAGAGTACTGCTTTCTGATTTTAGTGGATTTTAAAAGACTTTTTGGGTTCATCCAACTAATTATAGACTTTGAAGTGCATATTAGTATGAAATGATATCCAATTGGACTGTCTCGTTATCCAGCCGTCAAACATTGCTTTATTGTGGTGGACGCTCAGCTCGCTGAAGGTAGGCAGGGGGGTAGAAAAACATATTTTTGAGACCACGAAGAAAACCCCCAACGTCGCATCTGGAAATTATGGAAACAAAAGTAATAAGTTAGAGAGTTCAAATGTCCCCATCATAAAACATTTCACTATACAGGCAATGCTTTAAGTAAGTGTTTTAACATTCTGCCATACAAGTGTAGAAATCGAACGACCGTCAATATAAAAATGTAAATGTGTCTCGCATGTGTTAAAAGAAGCTAACCACTGTATTACACCAACAAAAGACTGTATTGCACTGACAAAACAGTTAATTATTCGATCAAGAAATGCCCTGTAGGGTGGCTCACTGCTTTGAAAGTGAACCCGCTCACTTCACTTCTGTATTATTTTCTTCCTCTCCTCACACTTTCTGTTGATTTTTTTGGAACAAGTGACACTAAAAACCAATACAAATTAAAAGTTTCGCGCTCACCAAGTCTGAACTGAACTCTTGTGAGTTTGCCAACAACATCTTGTCTGAGGTATTAAACTTACAAATTATTGGAGGAAAAAAATGATTTAATTAGATTTTTTGTTCATTCGCTTGAGTTGGTAAATTTGAACTGTAAGACACACATTGCGTCGCGACAGCCAATCGCAACTTGTTCACAGCTGTCGAACTGTGAACCAAGCTAGCAATAGCATTCAGCATTAGCCAAAGTATTAGCAGAACTAATAGCCTCCTGACTGACTAGAGATTTTCATACTTTTAAGGGCGACGCTTGACAGTTGGTTAACACAGTTACGTAGATACGCTTTAGTTGCCGAACAGTTCTAATAATCATCATAGACACTGTCAGAAATGTTCGCTCGGACAGTTAAACAAACAGACTCAGGAAGAGATTGTCTTTTCTGCCGGCAGGAGGCGCAGTTTTCTACAAAGCCACTCACTCCATGCGCGCTTCAACTGACACCTGACCTCTGCAGCCTCTGCTGGCTTTTTATTGATCGTGTAAATTACAAGTGACGTATCAGAAAAACACTACTTTCTTCATTTACATGTCACACCTCTCAGCCCAGCCCACCGATACGCCCCTCAGTGGCCAAAACATTTCTCGTTACAATGGATACCTTGTTAATTCAATGGGTATATTTCGCATGAATTGAAAGACACTGCACAAACTGAAGGACATCTTATCGTTCTGCCCACCCGCAGTTGAACCTTCCTGTTTGTACTATCAGTACAACTTGAGCTAAATGAAGCTGAGGTCTTGATACCTCAGCTTCATTTAGCTCAAGTTGGCCCTTTTTCCTGTGTGCTCTAAACACACGCGTTTGAGGTCAATCAAGCATACGAGTTAAACTTTTAAACATGATAACTTTGTGTTTGTCTATACTCTATCAGACACCAATCTAAATGATGCGGAGTGAACATGCTAATGGGTCGATGCAACCATAACATGGAAAAACTCCTGCTGTGGTATTACTGGTTGGCATTGGACTTCTACCGTAGCATATGATGTGTGCAGACTGGGTGTGCCAGGTGGCTCCAGGTGTGTGATAGAGACAATGCAAAACTTTCCCCCCTCCCCTCTCTCTGTGTCCACTAACAATGAGCTGAATGCATGAGTGTGTTTTCATTTTTTTGCAGAATTGGAGCAAGGGGAATAAAAGGCAAAGAAAAAAAACGATACAGCGTTTTGTTTTTTTTTTTGCGGGGGGGGGAAGCTACGTTTGTGTGTACATGCCAGAGTGGGACAAATGTGCCAGTTGGCATTTGGAGAACACCTTAACGCAAGCCCTTGTTAGTGCGGCAGATGTGCTAAATGTGTTGCAAACCACAAGCCGCTCGAGAGGTAATAAATCTACCGAACGTGCTTCGGATAAAAGTACTGGGACACCTGCAGCGAGCGAACAACTACAACTCATTAGGAAGTCTCTTTTTAGTCCATTTGTGAACCTAGCTCTGAATCTGTATCATCGTTTGTTCCCAAGAGAAGTTTGTCCACACCACGCTTATGCAAGCACAGTTTTTATGGACATTTTTGGCATTAGGGAGCAGAAAAAGGCAAGTTGAATGCATATAATTGCCCTAAATATGTATTTTTGAGAACCCCTGGCAACTGTTTTTTATTACTTTAGTAGTCTCTGGTCACACTTAACGCCTCAAGTCTTGTTCACTGGGCTAATTTGATCCCTCCATGCCGCACTCCAGCTTAGTTCACTTCCGAGCACAGTTGAAGAGGTGAGCCTGGGAATGGTTGCGCATACACAATAAGCAAATGCACACGCACTCGGTTTAGGCATGTTGTATGATTATGATGCAATTTTTAAAATGCCACATTGACAATGGCTCAAACTGGTTTAGTCCAAGTGTGACCATAAGGTTGAATCTATGATGAAAGCCATTCATTGTACAGCCAAATTACTTTTGTTAACATTGGGCTCGTAGCACAGCCCATTTATGGCGTTGTGTCATGTTGAGTGAAAGCAATTGTTCTCCATCGAAGAAATGTAACAGGCTTGAACATGTCAGTCAATCTCATGATAAAAAAAAAAAAGCTATTTTCTAAAAGTTCGCATGATCGAGTCCGCTGAACAGCTGTGCTAAATTCAAGATGACAAGTGAAGCTTATTCTTAGTATGAGTTCAGTCTTAAAATCAGTAGAAGATATATTTCAAGTTGATTAAGGTGCTGGAAAAAGTAAAACTGATGATGGACATCGATTTGCGTTAGGAATTATGTGTACGTAAAACTCTGGTGGCCACATATGTATGGAAGTATAAATCTGAAACAAGTTTAACTGTTACGAAAACCAATGAACCCCACATGAGCAAGTACTAGATGACGGAGGCATGGAAAATTCTCCCCGAGGAAAAAAAAAAGGTTGGTTCTGTGGAGCGACCGTCTGCCCGACCGGCTTGATTTGAGACGGAGACACAAAGTCGAGGTACAGAGGGAAATTAGAAAGAGAAAACAGGAAAGCGGGCTCGAGCACCCGATGGATGGACGAGAGAACAATGGGCACAACAACAGCTGTCTCGACAACAGTATATTCCCGCGATTACAGGTAAAATGACGATACCGGTAACCTCGCAACACCACGAGCGAATGTTAAAAATTGATACGTGGAAGTCATCTCATTACCTCTGCGTCCCGCGTCCTAGACGCATGATTTTCCCGCGGGACGCACAGTTCCAAATAATGTGCGTTTTTGGGACGCAAGGAAATTTCTCAGTCAAAACAAAAAATGACGGTACATCTTTATTTCCAGCAACGCAGTGTTGCAGTTCGACAATCGCCGCCATTGTTGTTTTGATCTCGCGTGACGAGATTTCCGTTCTCGCGAGACGAATTGGCGAGATCGGCCTTCAACCTCGCGGAAAGCAGATGATTGCCAACTTGTGTCACGTTAAAACAAGTGTTGCGAACAAGTGTTGCTAAAGTTTATTGCGGAGATATCACAGAGGAAGCAGCTAAAGTCGGATTATTTTTTTGCGATAATAAGTTGACTTTGAGAAAGTCTTGCATCATTGGAAGCAGAGTAAAGAGAACTCAAAGACTGAACCATGGGATGAAATATAAGAACCTATTTCTCAGCAACTCTTGTATACCTGAATTAATTACATTTTTGCAGCATTTGTTTTAGAAGAAATGAACCTATTATCAATGTATATTGTTGTTGTTTGTGTTATTATCATATGCAATTGAATAAGTAGACCATTTCAGAATTCGAAATTTGGGACTCTCTAAATGCATAATGGGACTTTTCTGATCAGCGAGTCCCTGGGTCAAACTGTAAAATTATCACTGACGTGGCTACCACTCTTCGTTAATGATGATTGGTAATTTCTCTTTGCTAGCATTAACCCTTTCATGCACCAATAATGATAACCCGTAGCCTGATAACATGAGAGGCTTGTCCACTGTAGTGACCGCTGTCCCTGAAAGGGTTAAAATGATGGTTTGACATTTGGGACAATCAATACACAACATCAACAGGGCAGTCCAAGGAGCTCGGTGAAGATCTAAAAGTCTGTTGGAGGCATTTAGAAAAAAAATGCACATTCAAAAAATGACTTTTTCTATCTTTTATCATGCTAGGTTTGAATCTGCCATTCCGTTGCGCGAATAACCACGCTGCTTACTGGTGGCTAATTTACCTCACAGGAATAAATGGCATTCTGAATCAAAATTCCTTCTGCTTCCTTAGTTTGGTAGTTTTCAATCTGTTTGAAAAAATATATAACAGCCACCTACAGAACTGGAGTGGAATTATTTATCTCTCAGATGGAAACTGGGTCATGCCGCTCCACACAAACTGGCTTTAAACAACGTCGCTAATAAATATTATATATTTCGTGGACGATAACAGCACAATGATTCATTCACAGCTCCAATGCTGCTAAACGTCTATTTAGCTGTAAATCAGTGGCTGGAAAAGGACATTTTGAAGGCTGACTGGCTGCCACCAAAGAAGTGCTGCTATAAGTATAGGAACTAATGAAATGTATAATTGCAGTCAGTGATGACCTGATAACATAGTTAGTCACAGATTGAGCGGCCTCATTAGTGGCGGCGCACAGGAAGTCCGGGGAGAAGGCCACTTATGTGTGCAATGAGTGACGACCATCATTCACAAAAACGTGTTTTATTCTTTCATACCCCGCCGCTTGCGTGAGTCAAACTCTGAGAGCTAACTCCTCATTTCTTTTCAGGGGAAAAAAATATGATGTGATAGATGATGGACATTCGATTCCAGGACCAAAATGGCAGAAATGCTGCTGCTATTTTCACCGAGCATTAAAAAAAACAAAAAAACAAAAAATTGCCTCCACTTTCCTTTTACGTACTATATTAGTATGTTTTGGGGGAATGTCTGATATTTTCTTCATGTATTTATTTTGCAAGGCTGAAGCTACTTGGACTACTTAACAGCTGCTTGGTAACTTTAATGCAGGGGTCTCAAACTCAATTTACCTGGGGGCCACTGGAGGCAGAATCTGGGTGAGGCTGGGCCACATCAGGATTTCCACAAGAAAAGCGCTGATACATCATTCCAATGTTCTCAAATATCTTTATTTCTAACACAAAATAATGAAATCAATAAAATAATTTAAAAATGAATGTCTGATTTAACAGTTCTTTAACTTTTAACTTTATGAACATGAATGAAACATTAAACATTAAATATGAACTGTTCTTAGCACAGGAACAGCCACCCTGTCCTTCTCCATGAAATATTTTACTTCTGCTCTCAACTCCAAAAATCTCTTCAATACGTTTCCTCTGCTGAGCCAACCTTACCTCAGTGAAGTAGAGCACATCCCCATATTCTGATTTTATTTCCTCTAAAAAAATGGGCGGGGCGGAATAGGGTACCGTGATTGGTTCGTTCAGCTCCGCACACAACAAGAGTCATTCAAATCAATCTTGCGGGCCGCACTAATATTAATCTTTCATATTAAGACGGGGGCCGCAAATTATCATCCAGGGGGCCGCAGTTGGCCCGCGGGCCGCACGTTTGATACGCCACTTTAATGTGTATACAGTTGCTTTTTAATCATTTTGGACTCTTCATGCCAGCACAGCAGACAAGTGGTTAGCATGTCTGCCTCGCAGGTTTCTGATTTGGATGTCGGTTCAGGCCCTTCTTTGTGGTACCGATGTTCTCCCTGTGCTTGCGTGGCTTTTCCCTGGCTTTCCTCCCGCATATTCCAAAAAAATACATCTTAGGTACCTGTACATGAAATTGCCCATAGGTGTGAATGAGTTCATGTGAATGGTTTTCTTCTTTTCTGTGGTGGCGTCACCAAATATTCCATTTGTTGAAGATGGAGCAACATGTGTACATGGAAAGACTCTGCTAAGCGTTCTGATCCCCCCGCCTTCAAAAAATGCTGGTATGTAATTTGACTGCTGGTCGAAGCCGCAGGAGAAGTTTCCCCTCTCATCACTTCCAGGCCTCATCATTTGCGGAAGCGAGTGGGTTGGGCACCGTGGGAAGGTGGAGGTGTAATTTCAGATGCTCGCTAACTGACCAGAGCAGCAGTTAGGAGCTTCAAAAGCAGCGGCGGCGGCCACTGCAGCGCCACAATCAAGGGGATCACCGATGCCCCTCACACCCGCACGGGTGTGGGATAACGAATTCGCCACGTAAAAGGCGCCGACTTTCAGGCCAATTAGCCTCCGTTTACAAGGGCCTTAAACTGATGTAATGTGTTGCAGTCTGGATGTTGATTTATGTTTACTCTCATTGGCCTGCACATACACTACAAGAGGGATGAGATTGACCTTTTACTGGACTTTCCACTCGCAAAAAACGAATAAACTAATCTCTCTGCTGTATTGCTGTCCACCCACCAGCCTCTCGCTTTTCAGATTTTTCTGAGACAGATTTGCCGATACAATGTGGTTAAAAAAAGTATCATTGTTATTACGATGTGTAGGCACAGCGGTTACGACAGTGGACAGACAGCTGATCATTTTATCAGGTTACAGGGTGCATGAAAGGGTTAAGGCTTAAACTATACTTTTTTACATGGTCTCACCCATCGTGATAAACTAGTAGCTCTGTAATTAATTCCATATTTCTTCACATACAGTGAACATAATGAAGGATGGCGAAAATGAGAATGATTAAAGGCAGCTTTTTTTTTTTGTAATGCATTTCTTGTATTCAATCTCATTACAATGTATACATAATATGGTCAGTGAGTGTTTATGTGTTTGCTACTAACTGTTGAGCTTCTTAAATAGGGACGTGGCATGTGTGAGCAGCTTATTGTGTATCATAGTAGTGCAGTAAATCCCTAAGAGGCTGCTAATCTGAGTCCATATTTGGTATCAGGAGTTCCCGTAGCTTAAAGGAGTTAAGATGTCTGAAAATGGATGCAGAGCTTTGCATTTTTTTTCCGCGAGCTTATTGTCTCAGCAGTTTTTACCTCCAAATACAATAGCCAGCGTGCTAAACACATTTGTAGGTGTTGACAAAAACAATTCATGGGTGACGTTTTAAATATTTCTGTGTTTTGTTAGTCAAGAGGTCGGATCAAGATGGCGCCGTAGCTGGCAGCCGTCTGCGAGAGCTCTTCAAGAACTCAGCTTTTTTGTTGTTGTTGTCTTGTGGTCATATGGTGTTTGTTGTCCTTGGTGTGGAACTGTCGTGGGCTGTTTTCAGAGTTTTGGCCACAACATTCGTCGAAGAAGAAGAATCTGTGCTCAATGGTTACCCCTTCCTCGGCAGCACAGGTGTGCCAGCACTGATTTGGATTGGGAAGAATGTCGTCACTATTTGACTGTCGCCGCTCGACAGCCCCGGGGGCGCTTGTGTTTTTTTTGCGCCTGTAATGGGCAGCATTTTTCACAGCCCCATTTTGATCAGCGGAGATACCGGCGCTGTTGGACAGTCTGCGTTGATGCGGCTGGATGAATGGCTGCTGGAGCTGAGGATGAGGAGAGAGGAGCATCTGCGTAAAGCGTGGATGTGTATTTGGACCTGCGAGTCGGCGCTTGGAATTGAAGCAGATTTACATGGGACAGGAGAAGTGAACCAATCTTTTTTTCCGTCAATGGACGCTACAGCTTCTTATTTACTTCCAAACGTAAATTGTAGCAGACGTGTGCATATTATGTGCATGGCGTCTCTGATCCACTGGCGAAAGGACATACATTGCTCCATGAATCTAAATTCCACAATTGAGGTTTGAAGCTTTCAAGTATGAAGCATGTAGCGCGGTTTGGCCCAGGCTATGCTGCATAATCATTCCCAATGTGATGAAGACGGGCCAGCCTCTAGGTTCCAGTTCACCGTTGACCTTAACGAAGAAAAGCACACCAAAAAAAAAAAATTGATGGATTTCCTGTTCGCAAACTCATACGCTGGCATCAAATGGCCAATTTAGTCTCGAGGTCACCATGTCCACAATCCCAATGACTGGAAACCAAAGAATAGCTAATTACCGTTCATGTCGCCACAACAAAGGGAGCGAGTGCCAAGTTGAACTCTGAGTGGACTTTCTCCACTCGCTCACATCAAACGCAAGCCCGCTGGGGATGTCCCCACTCCCTTAGCAGGATTTATGGGCTGTAATGCGTGGCGTAGCACGGCTGTATTTCCTGCATAGGTCCTTGCCGCTGGCACGGTGAAAGTGTTCAGATATGTGCTCTCAAATAATGTGTTGCTACTGTATTGCATCATCAGATCTTAATGAAAGCATTTTTGTTAGATGCCAGGGGTGGTCTAGTGTGCCCTAGACCTGTTTGGGTTGCGGGATAACGAAATTTGCATTTTTTTCAATGATTTTTCTTTTTTAAATCACGGCCAATGGTCGAACTTTAGATTTCAGAGGACTTTGATTTTGAAATGGAACATCCGATCTTAATAAAATTATGTTGGTTGGGTACTTGGGGTGGTCTAGTGTGCCCTGGAACTGGTTTGTTTGCGGGATAACGAAAATCTTTGATTAAAAAAAAAAAAGAGAGTACCAGACCACTGAAATTGCTACTACTGTAGTTCCCTTTGAAACCTTTTTTAAAATGGACGTACTCTGCCTTAAAATGCCTCAATGGTACATACAACCTTTTGAATTAAAGTTGAACATCTACACTTCAATCCCGTGTTGATTGTGGTGGGTGTATAAACTCAAAATAATTAAATCGTCCAAATACTTTGGGGACTAACTGTAAACCAGGTGGGAGTTCTTTAAAATCTTGCCTCCCTGTAACACTCTGCTGAGTCATTAATGGGTGTAGTTGGCCTCTTAAAAGCTGGATTAATAGGTTTCACAGCACTTGTTTGCAGAAATTGACTTTTGCGTTGCATTGCTGGTGTCATCGGTGCTGTGGTTGTACGAGAGAAGCGGGCTTAATCTGCCTCAGTGGGATCACTTTGTAATAGAGTTAATGCTCCCTTGGTCTGACCTTGGTGGACCCTGTATTACGTGTCTAATCCTTCCACAGTCCAACGAAAATCGATTTTTCCGCGCCCCCCCCTCACCAGCACATTTTGGATGAGTAGTTTAGGTCTGAAAGATAAGTGGTAAGGCGCATCAGAAAAAGGCTCCAAAACCTTTAATGTACAATCATGTTTACTGTAATAATAAATTCATCTAGCGTGGCCCACGGAGGACGTGTTCTGTTCTAGAGCCTTCTTTGATTTAACAGCGTCACAGTAATAACAACCCCCAATACCTTCCCAAGCCAATGTGGCCTGGAATTTTATTTTAGGGGTTCATTAAGGGATGAGAGAGCTGCGGTCAGTGTAGTGAAGTGAGTTCTGAGCTTTGAAAAGTAAGCTTTGATGTCGGCCGTCGTATTTCAGCATCTCCGTGCTGATTAAAATTTCAGCTAGATATTTGTCTGTGAGCGGGAAGAGAAGACAGTTATTGAAAATGCTACACAATATGTCTTTTTAATTAAGGTGTGTGTGATCATTTTGAAATGGTCAGTTCTTGTTTTAGGGATGTAGTCACTGGTGGTGTCATTCATGGTAGCAAGATTGCGTTTGCCTATATCAACGGCCAAAATGCAAAGCATGCGATCTGACAGAAGCGTCAACTCCAGGTCCAGAAAGTAAACCCGACCAGTTTTTCTTTAGCCACATTTGCTTCTACTCAATCGGCAGGTAAACCAGCTCGAGTAATAGAGCAACTGAAAAGGAAAAGCGGAAAGAAAATGGATGCCAATGTTGTTATGGTTTATTTTTCTTCCATGTTTCACGCGAGAAAAATGCTAATTAAGCTAGCAGTCAGAATGCACTTTGTATAAAGGTATGCAGTGTGATGGTCTTTGGCCTCGACGCATTTTAGCTAGGCTATGCTTCGTTCGGTTTGCCTATTATTATTGGTTCTTCTGCGAGTGGTCATTCCTTATCTATTGTATTCCCCTGGGATAACACAATGGAGTCATCCATTCAAGTTTTTCTGTGCAGTGTATACAGGTCGCAGTTTTATTTGGATCACGCTCATGTGCAGTGTTTCTAATTGTACTTGAGATATCATCAAGTTCCAAAAATTGGAGCTGTGGCTTAAATTTAATGGAAATTGTGACATTTAACTCGCATAGAATAAATGTCATTCAAAAAATAATTGACGTTATTATAGGAATCTGATCGTTTTCTCGAAGCAGCTCACGTAGTACATCGCGTCATGGTCGCGCAGAAACTCTGCATTTAAATCGAGTCTCCTATATGATCGACAAAATCATTGACAGATGAATCGCTAATCAAAATAATCAGTCAGTCCCGTTCTTACTGTTAAAGTAAACCTAATCAACCATGTCAAGGGCAAATTATATTTCAGGATTTTATTCATATTGCTAAGGTTGTAAATGTAGATGCAGCCGGAGCTGTGCTATGTTCAAAGTCTCCGGGAAAAGCCCCACAACACACATTCCTTCATTGATGTGTGCTTGTGTTTGTGAGCAAAATGTTGTTGCCTCGCGGTGATGTACCTGCTTGTTTGTCGCCCGCTTCGACTGCTCAGAGGCAAATATTAAAGCTTTATTTTTGGAGATGTCGGCAGAAAGCTTCACTTTGAGTCTTTAATACTTAATGAAGAACCAGGCATCGGTCAGTGTTTTAGTCACACAATGTGTGCTCACTTACTCGAATGGTTAGGCAGTCTACAAGATAAAAGGACCGTGTAAAAACAGGCGGGATCACTATTAGATTTATCTGCTTTTATGATTGCTAACATTCAGCACTACATATTGAGGTGTCAGCAAATGTTTGTGAGTCTACATTTGAATGCAAATGACTTACATTAGGAACATCCATCCATCCATTTTCAACACCACTTATCCTGAACAGGGTCACATCAAGTTACTAGAGCATATGCCTGCTGACTTGGGGCAGATGGCAGACTATAACCTGAACTGGTCGCCAGTCAGTCACAGAGAGAGACAAAAAAACATTCACACCCAAATCCACACCGTCACAGAGTGGGTACCGATCCCGCACTGCCCGCACACAAGACAGGCGTGTCTACCATTACGCCATCAGCGACTACACAAATGGCTAATTGTGTTGCTAAAAAAATGGAAATCTATCGGCAACTGGTTAATGAATGTCGTTCTCACGTGTACATTTGTTCAATAAATAAATTAAAAATGCCGTGTCCACCTTTGACCGCTTGCGAGGGCATTACAATACCATATAGCACACAGATGTCAAACTCAAGGCTCGGGGGCCAGATCTGGCCCACCACATAAATTTATGTGGCCCACAAAAGCAGCTCAAACATGTCAACTTCCATTATCCTTTCTAAAATGTCGACCACAATTTCAAATTTTCACCTGTAATAAATAAGAGATATATTCTAAGCATACACTTTTTACCAAACTCCTCGTGACAGCAACTAAAACAATAGTTGAATCAACAGTTATTCTTGACTTCTTTATATGGTTTCGGTCATAACGGCCGTCCAAATGAAACACTAACTAAAATGTGGCCCGCGACTAACACCCCTGATCTAGCAGGTCCCCCCTGCGCTTTAAGCCACCAATATTTTTTTTTTTTTTTTGCAGTCCACGCTACAGGTGTAAGTGCTGTCATTTTGATGATTACACAAGCCTGCAATCACCTGGCGGTAGTCACAGACAAGACGGTCTGTTCTGACGTCGCCTATGTCGTCTGTATATTGAGGAGGAGGAGGATTACACGGAACATCAATTGGAACAATTTAATGGAAAAGTTTCTTCTGCAAAGAAGACTTTTTTTCTTTTGTGGTTTTCCTCTGCTCTGAGACTCGCTTGTCCATTCGTGAGCGTGGATGGAAAGCCCATCAGCAAAGACCGCCTTAGGAAATCATGCCTTGCTCTGAGACATTGAGAGCGATGATGGAATTACTGTACTTCTTTCCCAGTTTCAGTCCTGGAATCCCCTCTGGGAAGTCTGACATGCTCCGAACATGCACGTTAGGCTGCTAACCTGCCCCCATGATTGACCAATGGTGGGTTGGTCCTGTCTGTCTGTCTGTCTGTCTGTCTGTCTGTCTGTCTACACACCCTGACTTTAACCCTAACCCCAGCTCCCCTACAACCCCAATGAAGACAAGGCCGGTTGAAAATGGATGCGAAGGAGTAATCTGGGAAAAAAAAACGGAATTATGTTCGCGAGAAATAAAACCGTTATGTCCAAACAAATTCCTTTTGAATTCTCATCAGAACAAGCTCACTGAATGCTCAGTTTCAGATGAATAAATTCACTTCAATTCTCCGCAGTCTTCAGCAAATTCCACTAAGACATCCAATAATTTGTCATAAGCTTTAATAATAGAGCGTTTTGTCCCAAAAAAAAAAAATGTAACCCTCAACCGAATAAGAAGCCAAAATGCATCTCTAGAGGAACATGGAAAACACAGCTCAGTGAGCATTAGTATGACTTACATGAATTAAAAGCCAAATGCCATAAATACATTCATCTTGCTCTCAAGGAGGCTACCCCATCATTTTGGAGCTTATAGTCATCCTTTTTTTAAATTTATTTATTATTTTTTTGCATCTTGTTGCCTTGTGCTGCTCTGTGGAGAGCCTCAGCAAAACGCCGTCCTCTGCTCTCGCCTCACCATCTGTACGCTTGTGTTGTTTCATGCTCGCCGACGGAAACCCGAATGCTGCCGGGTGAGGAAACTACACACACGTTCGAGATGTCATTTGGTTTGTCGAAGACGTTCGGGGCAGCTGTGTGCTTATTGTATTTGTAAAAGAGAGTGAGAGCGTCGGTCAGACTTCCAGTGTATTCAAAAGTCTTATTTTTCCACCGGAAAGCATTTGACCTCCTGTAGACGTGTTGGAACTGCTACACTCGCGGCATATGAATCACGGCTCCCACTTGATGTGGCCTCAAGGCTTTTACAAAGCATGTCACTTCAGATATGTGTGTTTGGAGTCTCCATGCAATCACTACTCTTTGGCCCAGTTGCTCCTTGCTGTTTTCCTGGAGAGAGGTCAACCCTTCGAGCTTTGGCCTCCTGTGTGGCCCAAGGCAGGAGGTGTGTTTGCGCGGATGTGGATGTGGAGGGTTAAAGGGGGTTTGGCTTTTCAGCTCAGGCGCCGACAGGTATGGCTGCCTCGGTTACACGCTCCCTAGTATTGTCCCTGTTTTTGGCATTTTCGTTAGTTTTTGGCGACCCTACGCGGCTTACTTACACGAGGAAAAGCTGCTTAGCATTGGGAGTCGGCGCTCGGACTTTTTCACCAGCACACGAAAATCCACAAGGTTTTGGAGCTAGTCGCGGCGGAGCGGCGGCTGTGCGGCGCATGGAAAGCGGCGTCGGAGGAGGGGAAGCGAGCGGCGTGCTCGTCAAGCTCCGGCAGCGTGGATTCGAACCCGCTCCCATCGATCCATCTTGCTAATCTACGATCTCTGCCAAACAAGATGGATGAGCTTCTCCTCCTCACGAAGACCAACAAGACCTTTGCAAGTTCTGCTGCGCTCTGCTTCACTGAAACCTGGCTCAGTGACCGCCACCGGATTCGCGCTACATCTACCCGGCTTCCGCCTTCTCCGAGCCGACGCGACACGGAGCTATCAGGAAATCGAAAGGTGGTGGGATTTGCTTCTATATCAACGAAGAATGGTGCACTGATGTCACGAAGCTCGGCGCACACTGCAGCCGGACCTGGAGTCGCTGTCTTTAAACTGCAAGCCATTCTACTCGCCACGTGAGTTCGCCTCTTTTACTCGTCGGTGTTTACATTGCGCCACAAGCTAATGCTAACGCGGCGATACAAGCGCTAGCTGACCAAGTAAACAAACTCGAACTAAAATACCCAGAGTCACCCCTGATCATTTTGGGCGATTTTAATAGAGCACATCTTAACCGCGAACTTCCCAGATATAAGCAGCACATCGACTGTTTCACCAGAGAAGGCAACATCTTAGACCACTGCTATACAACAATCAAAAATGCATACCGATCGATCGCCCGCGCAGCTTTGGGTCTTTCTGACCACAATTTAATCCACTTAATACCTACCTACAGACAGAAACTCAAATGCGCTAAACCGGTTGTTAAGACTGTGAAAAAATGGACAGATGAAGCAAAGCTAGCTCTACAAGAATGCTTAGACTGCACTGATTGGGGCGTCTTTGAAACTTCAACGGGCACACTGGATGAATACACAGACACTGTAACATCATACATCAGTTTCTGTGAGGACATGTGTGTACCAACGAAGTCCTTCCGTTCCTTCAACAATAACAAGCCATGGTTTACTCCCAAACTCAGGCAACTCAGGAAAGAGAAAGAGGCCGCATTTGAAGTGGAGATCGGGCACTGTACAAACACGCCCGAAACCAATTGTGAAGGAAATTAACATCGCAAAGAGAAGCTATGCAGAGAGGCTGAAAAACCAGTTCTCTGCTAACGACTCTGCATCTGTGTGGAATGGCCTGAAAGCAATCACAAACTATAGAACGCCATCCCCCCAAACAGTGAACAATAAGGGTCTTGCTGATGAACTAAACACGTTTTTCTGCAGATTTGAAAAGGACACCCCCATTTCCCACACTCACTCACCTCTACCAGATACTACTCTATCTACCCCCCCACCCTCTTTTTCTCCACTACAGATCCACGAACAGGACGTGAGACGACTCTTCAAGCAGCAGAAGATCAAGAAAGCTGCGGGGCCCGACAAAGTGTCCCCCTCCTGCCTGAAAGTCTGCGCTGACCAGCTGGCTCCGGTCTTCACACAAATCTTCAACAGATCCCTGGAGCTGTGTGAGGTCCCATCCTGCTTCAAACAGTCTACCATCATCCCAGTTCCCAAGAAATCGGCAACATCGGAACTGAACGACTACAGGCCTGTCGCTCTGACCTCTGTGGTCATGAAGTCCTTTGAACCTAAAGAACGTCACCGGACCCCTGCTGGACCCTCTTCAGTTTGCCTACCGGGCAAACAGGTCTGTGGAGGACGCAGTCAACATAGGTCTGCACTACATCCTCGAGCACCTCGACAGCACAGGGACCTACGCAAGGATCCTGTTTGTGGATTTCAGCTCTGCGTTCAACACCATCATACCGGAACTCCTCACCCCCAAACTCCTCCACCTCGGTGTGTCCCCTACGATCTGCCAGTGGATCCTCAGCTTCCTGACGGGACGGACACAACAGGTGAGACTGGGAGCGACAACATCATCAACACGCACCACTAGCACTGGAGCCCCACAGGGATGTGTCCTCTCTCCACTGCTCTTCTCCCTCTACACAAACGACTGCACCTCAACAAGTCCAGCTGTCAAACTCATAAAGTTCGCAGAGCGACACCACGGTCATCGGTCTCATCAAAGACGGCGACGAGTCTGCGTGCCGACAACAAGTGGAGCAGCTGGAGCTTTGGTGCAGCCGACACAACCTCGGGCTGAACACGCTCAAGGCGGTAGAGATGATCGTGGACTTCAGGAAACATCCTTCTCCAGAGTTGCCCCTCACACTATCCAACTGCCCTGTGTCAACCGTCGAGACCTTCAAGTTCCTGGGAATCACAGTCTCCCAGGACATGAAGTGGGAAGTCAACACCATCTCCATCCTGAAAAGGGCCCAGCAGAGGATGTACTTCCTGAGGCTGCTGAGGAAGCACGGCCTGCCACAGGAGGTGCTACGTCAGTTCTACGGCAGTCATCGAATCAATCCTGTGTTCTTCCATCACGGTTTGGTTTGGGGCCGCCACAAAGAAGGACAAAATCCGACTTCAACGGACAATTAGGACGGCAGAAAAATCATTGGCACCGCCCTACCCACTCTTGAGGACTTGCACACCGCAAGAATCAAGACAAGAGCACGGAAAATCCTCCTGGATCCCCGCATCCTGCCCACCACCTTTTCCAGTTACTCCCCTCAGGCAGGCGCTACAGATCCATGCGCACCAAATCCAGCAGACACTTGAACAGCTTCTTCCCTCTAGCCATTAACTCCTAAACAGTCACTGACGTAGTCACTCTTCTTGTGCAACAAATATTGTATCTCTCTAAAATGGTTCAATGATTTTCTGCACCAACTGTACAAACTGTAATAGTATTGTATTCTACCACTGATCACTTTAGCTCTGCTTGAAACTATGGTTCACTTACATTATGAAATGTCCTTCCATACCAATTTGCCATGTTCTTGTTTATGATGATACTAATGCAGCGTGTATACCGGAGACAAATTCCTTGTGTGTTCTACATACTTGGCCAATAAAGATGATTCTGATTCTGATTCTGATTCTGATTTATGTCAGCGGTGCCTGGGAGCCTTTCTGCTGCACTCTGCAAGTCCTGGCAGAACTGACAGGAAGTTGTAATTACAACGAAAGGTTTCAGTCTGATGAGAATGCCCCCCACCCATCCCCCCCATTCGTCCCCTTGAGAAAATCCTGTCTCACATTAAGAGACCATCTTTTTCTAATTAGGTTTGGCTAAGTAGCGGTAGGTTGCGGTGCCTCGGTGTGTATTTAAAGCTTCACTCACTCACTTCCTTTACTGTGTAAAGTAGAACCTCTAATACAGATGTCATTCAAAACATATCGTTTGGGTATTTTGATGCAAATAGGTCAGGATTTTTATAAGGATACCTGGGAACTGGTTTAGATTGTGACAAAAATATATATGACTGCTTCAGACGCTCTTAGCTTTACAGAGAGAGGCATATTAAGAGAAGAACCAAAGAAGACTGTATATATTTTTTATGGATGCAGGAATCTGTCATTTTTGTACGAAGGATAGGAGAACGTCATTTAAAATGCCCATCATCTTTGACTCAGGCAGATGAAGGAATGGTTGCATGGCTTTGTCAATGTCCATTAAAGAGTTTGTATCACTATTTTTTATAGGCTAAAAACACCCACAATTAGAGTTCTGTTTTTTTTTCCATGAACTGCAAGTGTCACGTATTTATCAGTGTAAACATTTGCTTGCATACAAATATGCTTTTCATACGGCATCAATGATACGTCATCTGCTTTTAATTTACTGTCTTGATTGCCCGATGAAAAACTTTCAAAATGCGGTCACACAATCGAGTGTGTTGCCTGGTTTAAAAACTCATAAAACTGGGACATACTTACCTTTCAGTAAGGAAATGTTATCTAGTAATTTAAGTCACAATGTGAACATACCAGACCAGATCTTCCTTCCTTATGATTTTTCTATCTCCCCCAGGCCCTCCAGCTGACGTCTTGGCTGACCCTGACCCACCTCCCTCTCCCCGCCCCCACCCCCCGCTCCAGCTGCAGGGCGTTGTTGTCGGTGAGCCCTGCTCAGTAATGAAGTCCAGCATGTGGCAGTGGAGGAGGCTCGTGTTGGTGGGAATGCTGGCCTGGGTTCTCATCTTTCTGGCCCTTTTCTCCTACTTCCTGGATGCCCGCGTTAACAAGTCGCCGACCTCCGCTGGCTCCCTGTTTTCCCAGCACCCCGATACCCGCCGCCTGGCTTCCATCCAGGCCTCCCATCAGCAGAACCCCGTCGTACTATCCAGCTCGACCCCCACCTTGCTGGACCACGAGTCTCACACCAGCTCTGTGGTCTCCAGCAGCAGCGCGCCCTTTGCCAACTACGGCATCCAGGAGCTCAGTCGGCAAGACTACATGGACCCTCAGACTCTGGCGGCCTGGTCTTCCTTTGGCACAGAGAATGTGGGTTCTCACTCTGACCCGCTGGTCCAAAGCCGTGAAATGATTTCCCATACGCCAGAGCATCACGACCACCTGAGCAGAGCACAGCCCCATGGAGGAGAGGAGGACGACGACGAAGATGAGAGAGAAAATGCGGATGAACTGAAGACAAACAGAGTAAGAACCGAAGGTGTCAAGGCGGCTGGTGATGCCTCCTTTAACTTGGCGGAGAACTACTCATCCAAGTCGGCATTGCTGTTGAAGCGCCTGTGGCAGGGCCGCTTGTCCGCCGACATGCTGGACCCGAGGCTGCAGCAAGCCCGTAATGAGTACATGAAGACCAACAAACACAACGTGGCCTACAAGGGCCCCGCCGAGCCTCTCAAAGTGCCAAGCAGCTGCTGTGTCAGATGAAGACTCAGGCCCAGCTCAGCACCGTAGATGGATCGGAGAAGCCCTTCTCTTCATTAGGATGGGCCCGTCTCGTGCCGTCCCTCCCACTGGAGCAGCTGCAAGGTGGGAGTAGCTTCAAGACCTGTGCCGTGGTCGCCTCTGCCGGCGCCATCCTACGATCGAGACTGGGCAAAGAGATTGGTGAGTAGTTTTGGAGTTCCTCTAATTTGCTGTCACTTCCTGAATCATCGCTTGAATTTTGAACGAAAAATCTGATTTGAATGCATCTCGCCTTTGCACTGCAGGGATGGGCAATATAAATGCGGGGGGCACAAATTGATGCCAAATAATTCTAATTATTTGGATCCAGATACAGTTTTGAAGTAGCTGTATACTCTACTTCAAAAAGGGCTCTGGATCCAGATAATTTGATTTTGCGCAACATTTTGCCAATATAAAAGTGAGTTAATTCAACACACCATTTTTTCCCCCAGTGTAAATCATAAGCGCCTGTTATAATTGTTTTAATTTGTGGGGTGTTAAGGGCTACTCTCGAAATGTCAGCGTTTTCACACAATTTAGTATTTCAACATCTTAGACAAAAAAGAGGACTCCAAATTTTTTTAGGACTGCATTTTTTTTTGTTTTGTTCCCTTGTTACCTCCGAAACCACCGTATCCATAATGGAGTGTTTTATAACACACAATATAAAATAGTATACGAGAGAATGCGAGTTGCACGCGCGCCTTGAATCTTGTTCGCAAAAAGGAACGTAAGCTGAGGATATATGGAGGAGGTGAGTTGTCACGTAGTTGTCAAGTCTATCGCTGTGGTCAGGAAGTGGTGGAGGTGATTTGCTGACACGATGGAAAGCAAGCACGCATGAGAGTCGTTTCAAATATTTTGGCTATAGTAGCCAGCTACACGAGGTGGAAAGATGATTATAAACAGCTCTCGCTATGACGTAGTGCACTTCCACACCAGTGAACTGCAGTGAACCCCTACTTTGCAGAGGATAAGCGCTGACCCCTGCTGCGAATAGCGACGCATCCATATTCACATTTTTTTTTGGGGCAGTAATTGGAACAGATCAATGCCATCTCCCTTAATCTCAATGGGGAAAGATGATTAAATAAAATAATTAACCCTGTAACCCCCCCCTGCCACCACCACCACTCATGGGCCCCCCTTCTGGCAACCCATCGGGTGTCTTTACATCACATGGAGCTTCTTTGAATTGGATTCCAGAATGCATGAAACATTTTTCTGTTAACCTCAACAGCGTGCAGACTGTTTGATATTGATTGTGGCAGCTGTGTATCGCAAAAAAGGCGATGAAAGCCCTGGCAAGTTGACACTTGTGTGATGTGAAATACATCATGTATTAACGGTTTCTTATCTCTCTGAGTCGAGAGAGGCTTCTGCATCCCGCACTACGACACGCCGCACCCCGATTAATTCTCCTGTGCATCGTCCACTTGAATAATTAAACATTGCACTTCAACTAGCCATCATTCAAAGTGCCGGCCTTCTTCAAAGGGAGGCCTCCGCTGTAATTCTAGGCGCACCTGATGTATTTGTTGTCCACTTGAAGAAATAAATTCTCCACTCTCCAATGAATTCCATGTGTGCATCCCCATTTGAATAATTAAATGCTGCACCTCAACTATCTCTGTATCTTTCTCGCTCTCTTGTTTGAAACCCATGTGTAATTCTCCGTTTTATGTTTAGTTTGACATAAACTTCAACTGAGAGTAGCAATTAACAGCTGGAAGCATCTTTTTGGAAGAATTGTTCATTATCCAAACTGCTGCACTCCTTTGAGTTGACTGCCACGATACAGCACTTGACATGACAATTTGCTCACAAACCAAAGCAAAAAAATCAAAAATCCGAATGATGGCTCGTCCCTTTGAAAAACTTTGGATCACTCATAGCCTATCTCAAGATAGAACAAAATTGTTACTTGTCTATCGAACTATCCATTCTCAATACCATTTATCCTCACTGGGTCACACTCTGGACTGGTCGGCAATTATGTTATTCAATATTGCAAGAATAAAAGAGTTGAAATACATGTCTCTCTCTTCCAATACATGCCTTTGCACAATATAAGCCTTGTACTCGCTGCAGTTGACAAAATAAACACTCCCGCCCCCACACCCGGATAATTAGCAATCAACACAAAGCAAATGTCAGCCCATGAAAAATGGACAAGTGTACAACATCAATCTCCAGCTGGTAGCTCCAGATTTGACAGTGAATTTGTGCACTTGTTTATTTTAATATCAACATTGTTCTGCCTTTGTGTCATAAAAAGCGCACCTGCTCACAAACACAGGAAGTTAGTGTCTGTGTCTCTTCTTCACGCACGCGCGCGCAGACACAGACATGGGCCAACTACCGAAGTATACTGTGTGCAGTCAAATATTTAAATAAAATGGTATTCATGCCTCGTTCTTCAGTGCGGACGAGTGCGTGCTTCCCAAAGCCAAGCAGCCGCAGCATATTCATCACGCCATTAGTAACCGCGAAAGGAGGTTTGACTCGATGGGTACGTCAGAGACTTTGACATGACTTGAATTATTTAACTTTTAGCCCGTTTTATTTTTTTTTCAAGGGAACATTCAAATGTTGGGCTCCGATACACTTGCTGCATCCTATATCTTTTAAACAAAGATAACTTTGGATTGACAGTTGTCAGAGAAGGCATCATGTGTTTCTTCTTCTTATTATTATTATTATTATTAATGTGCTTGGAATTTGTAATGGTGTGTATTCATACTGAAAATAGTGTAGTAAAGAAATGCAAACACGGTTGCATTCTAAGGACCTCTCGATTTTGAAATGTTTTATCGTGTTACCAGTTGGATGGCAACTTCTGTTCAGGTGAAAGAATCATGATACATTTTGCAATGCATTACTGCCACCTTGTGGTCAATACAATGGACAACAGCTTCAGATACACAAGTTAGTCTGCCTTTTCAATGCTCTAACTAGTTCTGGGGAAGCTATTTTGTTTAGTTAGTCGAGTTGGATATAGGCTCCAGCACCGACCCTTGTGAGGATAAAATTTTCAGATATTGGATGGATGGATATTGTTCTTCTTCTTCTCCTTCTTCTACTGATTGTGTATCTGGAGCTGCTGTCCATTGTGCTGACCACACAGTGGCAGTAATGCATTGCAGTGTATTGATTTTATTCTTGACTTTTTATTTGTATTTTATTTTTGGTCTTCAATAATTACATCCATTTACTTATGTATTTATCTTAGTAATGTATATTTAATGACATATTCGTTGGTTTGTGCTCTGTTATTCTGGGGTTTAATATTGTATTTAATTGCAATTGTTAGAATTTAATAGTCTAATGGATTCATAAACGTGTATTCATTGTATTAGTAAGGATGTTTGACGCATGTCAGACATTTTTTCCACTACAGGGCCATCTTCTGTGCACTGCATCTATTTGCCCCTAATTCAAGTCTAAAAATACCTCCCTCAGTTACCAAGAGTGACCTTTAGAGGGCAGTTTTGCGACATGAATCTGACACTTGTGAAAAGTGTGTGTCTTCATGTGTTTCCACTCAATCCTCTACAAATGCAAATACGATTCGTTGCAGCACATCATGTTTTTTTTATTTCTTATTATGCAAGAGAAGATCTTCAGCGGCCAAACTCTTGACCAGGGGTCACCAACAAGAGCTCTTGTTTGGATACTGATTAATGTGAAGGAGATTCCATTTGAATACACACTTATGAAATCAAATCATAATGAATGAATAATAATACCATAATGGTGTTCATGTATGTGTCGATACTGATAATGTCAATGATTTTTGACAATAATTAACAACAATGGTCTGTACTACGTGCGATATTCATGAGCCCATCTCTGCTGTTTGCCATAATATGTGTTATTAAGCTAGTAGACGCTAAGTCAAAGTTTTTCAGTGTTTAAAATTCAGGACGTTGCTTCTCTTTTACATGTTTAGTTTGACAGTAAACAAACTGGGAGTGGCTTTGCCCTTCCGAATGGAACCAACCCATGCAGGCTTGGGACCGGCAGTGGCTGTGAATCGGCATTCATAAGCCTCAGCACCTTTCCTAAAAAGGTTACATTCAATTGACTTCAACTTCAGTACACAGCAAAGCTCTTTCAAATGGCAATAAGCTCCTCAGCCTGCCCAAATCCAATGTTTAACCCAATCTGCTGGTTCAAAATAATTAACCCAACCTTGGGTAAAATAACCCAATGTGCTCAAAATATCTAGCTTCCCAGCAAGGGGGTTAGCAAAACAACCCAGCATTTTTGTGTGTGTGAGGAATTCATGATAATTTTGTCTTGTCACATGGCAAGATGTTCATCATCACTGGCTCCGGTGAATCTTGTAGTCATCATCATGGAAAAAAAATAAAAATAGCAGCAGTTTGTCACGTAATCTGATCGCCGATGTGTGTGATTTCAGATGCTCATGACGCCGTGCTGAGGTTCAACGCGGCGCCCACCGAGGGCTATGAGAAAGACGTGGGCAGCAAGACCACCATACGCATCATCAACTCAATGGTGAGAACGTGAATAAAAATGATGAGGTTGACAGGCGTTGATGTACTAGATGTCCTGCAGAGGAACGCATCCTGAATTATTCATCTAAATAAATAGGCACCATATGGTTACAAATGTTGGGACATGAAAAAAACATGGCCTTGCCTCCAGATATAGGGACATTTACATCTGTTACCCAAGCTACGATGATGTAATCCATCTATCCATCCATCTTACAATAATTCAAGCTTTTTGGGGGTAATGTTAGAATTCTGTTTTAGTGCTAATTTTTCGTATCTTTATAATTAGGCTTTCACCGACACGCATGCATGTATTAGTGCTGATACTTGTACATCTGTACTGTACTCGTGCCGTAATGTTCTGATACTGCACACTGATACCACTTCACCAGCCTGACATACAGGCACTTCAACGGGTGGGAGCCTTGTCAGTGTCTTGTGTGGAGATATATCTTTCAAGGTCAACACGGATGAAAGCTCGAAAGCACTCAGTGTTCAAGTAGCAACGGAGGCATCTGAGTTCTGACCCCTCACCCACCCCACTCGACAATTTGCCGAGCTCCTGTCGCAAAGCCGTGGCACAGCACATTGAGTAACGAGAACTTTACAGCTAACAGTAATAGCAAGCTAGCCAACCACTGATGCGAACGATGGTGCTCAAGTTCTTATAGAGTGGGGGACGAGGTGACTCATGCTTGGTTTACTTGTGCCACCATTTCAGCCTTGCCCAAAAGCTTCATTCATAATCCACAAACGTAATTTTGTATCAGGATGGGGCCGCGTAGAACACATTGTAAGGAAGTGTTTGACTTCACCTTTGGGGGAAAACAAAGCATGCAGTTGGATGTCATAATGTCAGTAAGGCAAGTTGTTACTCTAAAAAGTGATATATTTGAGTCGAAAAAGTTGTGTTTTTGAACAGTATTTAGTTTTTTTAAAATCCCAATTGCAAGATGTTATGGCATTATCAAGTATTGGTACTCTGTGTTGCCAAGTCCGTTAACTTGATCTCGGTCTCAAAAAGAGTGGTGTCCGTGTGTGGCTTGATTTTCTGTTTTCCTCTGTTTTTCTTTCCCTTCAAGGTGGCCCTACTATGCTTTTGTACTATTATACAGTAAATAGTAACTTTTCTCGTCTTACTATGCATCATAGTTAAATGTGTTGTTGCAATATACTGTGATAATTTTGTTGCTGAAAATTGTGTATTTCTAATGAAAATTTGATAGAAAGTGTTTAAAAGATCCCCCTGTCTGTCTTGTCTTGCTGTAGCTGGCTTGCCCCCAACACTTGCAAGTTAAAGCTTTTTTTTCCCCACTGCCTAGTATATGATGGGATAGTTAAAAGCATGTTCAATATCCTCGACAGGTTATGGCAAGTCCAAAGCGTCACTTCCAGACCAGTTCTCTTTACAAGAATGTAACCTTGGTGGCATGGGACCCTGCGCCTTACACTCTCAACCTTCACAAGGTTGGTTGGCTCATATACATCATCCACATCTTCACCACTCTGATTCTTTTAGTCGCCGTTACAGGAGAGTGTCCGTTCGCTTTGGAAATTGTAGTTGGTGATTGAATGCAGGCGGTCTATTGTAATTTCAAGACAAACATTTTTCAGGTTCTTATCACATTCCACACACGTGCCACCCCTCCCTTGCTTTATATATTCACTGTCAGCGTGTTTTTATCAACATAGATATGACTTTGTTCTGCCCTTAAAAATATCCGATTTGGCTTTGTGTTCTAAAGTTATCCTGGGAATAGTTTAATCATAAAATAAAAATACATCAGTCAATGAATTGTAATAGCGATTGCATTGATGTGATTTCCACAACCACAAAAATCTGTCAGTTGTGAAATAATGCAAATAAAATTATAATATCGCTGGCCTAAATCATTTTTGACTTACGGTCACATTAACAATAGAAAATACAAAAGTGCCTTTTTTTTAAATTGGAAATTCCGGGGGGCGGTATCGAATTATTGGTATTCGCATTCATTTTAATATGGAAAGTTGATTTGAAGTGTTAATAACATGGTCGTTAAATTACACTCTTATCTCAAGGCACCACTGTAACAAGGAGAGGAAAAATACAAAACACTATAACAACAATAATAAAAATATTAATAATGGAAAACAGTCAATACAGTCTTTTGGATCTTATTAGTCACGAGATATTAGTTACGAGCATGGCTGTGTTTTTTTTCCTCACTTATGATTTATGATACTTTTGTCAGCTCCACTTGTGTCATTCGACTACACCTTACGCCAGAAGGATTGAAAACTAATCAGAAAAGCAAAAAAAAACCAAACACTTCACTAACACTTAATTGTTTTTGTTTTGGTGCAGCAACATTATCCTGCGTATGATAAAAGACTAATTAAAAAAAAAAATGACAGATTTTGACAGACACTGCCTTTGCCCTCACCTTGCACCCAACCTTGAGGGATTGTTGCTCTTCTATCTCATTATCGCAATTAATGGGCCACAAAATGATCACTTTGCTCCCCCAATTTTCTGAGCTCGTTTTTTTTTTTTTTTTTTAGTTGTCAGGTGGTGAATACATTTGCTTTCAAGACACTGAAATGGCCACTTTTGACTGACAGGTTGATTTTATGATACCATAATTTGTGCTGAGTACCAGCACTAGCTTCACCAGATTCATTTTGACCTACAACAGTTACAGTACAGTACCGAATATATGTGTGTGTGTGTGTGTGTGTGTGTGTGTGTGTGTGTGTGTGTGTGTGTGTGTGTCTATATGAAAAGCTAGAATTGTATATAAAGACCGAAATGAAATGGCTGTTAGATAAGATATTAATCATAATAATAATAGGAATTTTCCCAGGTTTGGAATTAAAAATGACCTTCACTTCCTTCACTACATTTTGTGGGAAGAATCCATTTGTCCAAGGCGTACTCCCTCAGCGACGCCCGGCGGACATTTTCCGTTCGCACATAATAGAGGAGGCGTTCTGGAGGCTCATCAGTCATTGACAGTTTATATCTCTTATTAATTCATTGTCAGAGGCGCTGCAACGAACATTTTTGACTGATTCCGAGGCTGCCTCAGCCCGTGCAGTGTGTGCCTTTTTTTGAGAAATATTTGCACTCCTGCACATACAACTCAAACCCTGTACAAAATTGCCTCCCAGTGAAGAAAACTGTCCACACGTGGACAAAATTGTAAGTCCTCCCCTGTTCATGAAATTAAAACAGTGTTCAATATCTTGAGTCTGACAAAAGGCGTTGTAATGAAGAATTTCTTTCAAATGAACCAATGGCAATCAGTCATTGCTTTTGTATGTTCAAAGATAATCGTGACTGTTTTAGTATATCAACATGACTGCTGTGGAAAATGTTCTCCAAACATTCATGATAGTGGACTTTTGCACAGCATTGGAATGTGTACCTTTGGTCTGAAGCAGTGTTCCCCCCCCCCCCCCTTTTTTTTGTCAGTGGTACGCCAGTCCAGACTACGACCTGTTTCGCCCATACGTGGAACATCGCAAGTTGCATCCCGACCAGCCCTTCTACATCCTCCATCCCAGATATATTTGGGGCCTCTGGGATGTGATTCAGGGCAATACTCAGGTGAACATCCAGCCCAATCCTCCGTCATCCGGCTTCACAGGTGAGCACATCTCGTACTCACTCACTGGAGTGCACTCACTTCTCCATTTCTTTCTCCAAATCATCATGGAAGACAAATGATTATTTTTTTTTTCTTTTTTAGCCAGTGCATTTCGTTGGGTGTCAATTACATGTTGATTTTCACCATCTGCAGGTCGACCGTATTGTTATCTGCTTTGTCTGTTGTGTTTTTGCTCGCAACACAAAGGAAACAATCCGTCTTCCCAAACAACATTATCCAAATGCGTACACAATTATTAAATATTCAAGGCCCTTAACTTATAACATATTTCATTCAACAATAAATTACTTTGTGGCCTTTTTTTTTTAACCATTACAATTGAATTGCGCATAAACGTCAACCCTCCAAAGTCTCAAGCTCAGATAACAATGTACAAATAAAGCTTTTTTTTTGTGTTGTTGCTTTGAGTCAGCGTTCACCCATGCTGACAGTGGCTACAGATATTTCATATTGTTGCTACCTGTCTTATCTTTCAATTTCACCAAACACACATATAGCCCAGTTGTGTGCACATGCCGTGCTCAATCGAACAGCCGAAATGGACTGCAGACTAATCTTGCAGGCGCTCCCGCATCATAGCAATCATCAAGCGTGCTTCGCTCACTCCTCCCTGCCGTATACTGCAAACATCATTTTCTTTTTCTTTCTTACATGTGTGCACCCTAAGTGTCAAATCGCCGCAGTTGTTTGTCTCTTAAGTGACAATATGTCTCTGGCTGTCATTCTAAAAGTGCAATTTTCACGACTTGATAGTGACAGCGCCTTCACAGCAGCGCATTGCAGCAATTTGTCACAATGATGTACAATACAAAGAGCACAGAAGCATGGTAGACTGACCCAAGACTTTGCGGTTTCATTTTGTGTAATCGTGTGAATGTGTGAAGAGACTGATTTTTACTCACAGTACACTACAAATCCATCCATAAAGCTAGTTCACACGATAAGGGGATTTGTTACATTTGAAAAGCACTTTGTATTCACGACAGAGCAGACTTCCACAAAAGGTGGAGAAATCTCCAAAAAGTCGAATTCAAATGATATGAAAAATGAGACCAAGATGAATGCATCGCCGTCTCCGTGATATGACGACATTGAGGAGCAAACCTCTCGTTTTAGGTTCATACTGAAATTTCAGTTTGAATCCCCATGCCCCTCATTTTTGTGGCCAGTCAATACCAAGACAACAGTTAGGTAGAAGCAGTTGACAATTCTCACTCTTTATTATTATCATGATTTTTTAAAGGGAGTCATTGACCTTCAATTTACAATAAGGACGCCATCCATCCATTTTCTTCACTGCTCGTCCGGTTCAGGGTTGTGGTTAACTGCAACCGTTCAAAAGCCAAGTTTTTATTCCATTTGCTATGCCCCCCCGACCCACCATTTGGCTTGGAGTGTATCAGACAAATTAGCTTGGTGAGCTTTGCATGCCATTTCATATTTCTTACAACAAGACACTCAGAGTGTGGCTTTATGCCTCCGTGACAGAAATGGGCTTCTTTTGTCTCGACCTGATATGTTGGCAGCACCAGCACCTCTGGCCTGTTGCGATAAGTCTTGTTTCTGAAAATCAGGATTTATTTTGTAGCGAGACATCTAGCAAAGAATAAAGAAAATAACGAGATTCCTGTGTGTTGTGCGTCTTTTAGCGAGCCAAATTTTTCTGCGCATGGCATCCAAACAGGTACTCACTAGTCGAAGATTTTCTGGCAAAGTAATTCATGATAATGGAATACAATACAGTACAGTGTACTTTTAGTCATTAGTCAAGCAGATTGTAATTAAGATTCATCATTTAATTTCAGAGGATGCAATGACAAAAAATAAATAAAAATAGCACCTATGCTAATGTTAGCATATGGATGGCTCAATTGTGTGCCCCACAGTCTCCACTTTGCTGCCATGACCGTCATTCTTTTCTTGGATGAAATGTGAGTCCATAAGTGCCGAGAGGTAAACACTAGCTTGTCTCGATCCCCCTGATATGAAAAACGCAATTTCCCGGGTTACTATTTTGAAGTGAATCTCCACCAACCCCAAAGTCTTTTTGCACATAACCCTCTTGTGTCCGCACACTGTACATCAAATCATATTGTGAATATCATGCACTTGTTTTTTCTCTCTCCTTTTTTTGCATTCAGCACATTAAGCACAAATGGGAAAAAAAATGTCTCAATCATGGGACACAAAAGGGAATCATCTCTGTACAAACACAAAGCTCACATGTAAACGACATTAACCCGTTCGTCCATAGTCCTCCGCAGTCCACTTTGCACCGTAAATTACACCAGCTGAAGCATTATCCCACTTCTTGTTGAGTCTGTTTGTGCTTCCTTGGGCCTGCCAGTTTCAGGTCACGACCTCGGGGGGCGTGGTCAGCTTGACGGCAGGCTCTGCGTTAGTTTTAAGCACCTCGCTCGAGAAGTGGGCAGCACAGGCCACCGTGTTGCTGGAGAGCCGTCGGTTGAGCTGGATGACGGTGGTCTTGGACGACATGGAGGTTCTGCCGTTGTTCCCCGACCAGTTCTCGCAGCGGAACAGGATCAGGAAGCATCTGTAGAACTGACGAGGCAGATGGGAAGTGGGTTAATGTCAGTGCAAGTGCTAGCGACCCTGTTGTCAGGAGCACAAGCCGGCGATGGGGTTGATGGAGCATAAATCATTGCTCAAAGCACTTTCATTGCAGTGAGAGCAGAGAAAATGGCCTCCTAATGACCTGTTGCTTGTCATGGAATAGCCTCAGACATTCTGAGTGGTTCGCTTCAATGCCTGATTTGGAAACATCTGAGAGTTCTTGTGGAGCGTTTCCTAGATACCATCGCTCAACATTTATTCCTGCGCATAAAACCAATTATGGCTTATTCCATATAAGAAACTACTGCGTGTACAGTACTGTGCTAAAGTATCTGCTGCATGAATGACTTTTTATGACCTTTTTTTCCCCACAGCAGTCACCTTGACTTAACGTAAACGGAGGACATCGGTAGTTAGAAGGTTTACACGAAAAGTGGTCTCCGGTTGGAAAAGAGGTCGACACGCCTGCCTCACAGTTCCGAGGTTTGCGTTTGAATTTCGGCTCAAGGCTACCGGTGTGGCGGACTGCAGTCGTCGAGGTCCGCTTTCCCGTTAGATCCTGAAATGACGTAACGGGAAAATACAAAGTTGAGGAAGTTTTGTCAAACATGATATGGCATGACTCCTTGTAACCGGGCTCTAGCATGACTCCTTCTTGTGACCGACTCCACGTCAGTCCATAAGTCATTCAGAAGCTCCAAAATGGCATTGTAGGATTGACAATGTGTTCATTTCTTTTGCTTGCATTTCAAACATGTTCACACAAGTGGAAATGTTTTCCCCCTTGCCTCTGATTTTGCCTTTATTCCTCACCATCGTTCCATACAGTCGTGCCGTTTGCGCCTGCCTTTCAGTTGCGCTATTTGAAGGCACAAAGTCAGCCATCACAACTCATCTTAGGTTTGATAAATCCAGTGCATGCTAAATTAATCAATTTCTCACACAATCCACCAAAAGAAATTCACTGCAATTTTGCCTTTTGGCAGACGCAATCCTCAGCTTCCACATCCTGTGACTGGTTGATACCTTTTCGCTCTCTGTGACGGTCGGGACGAATTTAGAATTTATTGATATGACCCATACCACTGTGTAAACATGTCAAAACCACTGAAATTGGGGGAAACAGCAGAAAGAGATGTTATTGCGACTTGCTTTGTCCCAACGGGGGTTCCCACAGCAAGTCACTCGCACGATTTGTTTGGCAATAAAGATTCAGATGAGGAATCAATATAATGTTCCCATTTAAATCGGCTGAAATGTTATTGGATAAATTTGACACAGTACAGTTTAAGCTTTTTCCTATTTGTATGGACCCGCAGTACACGGTATTTCAGTACGGGAAATATGTTACAGTAGATTTTTCATCTCTTTGTTGTTTTTGTACTGAATGTCAAATCAGTCCATTAAAACTGCTACGACTTGCGCATCAAGTCCTCTGTGACAATGTCCATCAAAACTGAACATTATTGCCCGTGTTAGACATTTATTGGATTGGGGGGGTGGGGGGCACATATAACACAATGCCATGGCCCTTCACCGTATGAGTCATCTTGGGAGGAAGCGTTGAGCATCAGATTCACAATGACAGCAGAGAGGACGGAGACCCGTGAGCAGAATAACAAGCGAGACAAAATGATAAACAGAAATTGGCGGCAAAGGCCGGTGATGTTTGTGTTAGGCAGATAACGCAGCACGGGACGGAGCCTGCCTCGCCTGCATGTTTGATGTGTTTGACTGTCGCTCAAAGAAGGCTTTGATGAACATGCACACTTTTTTTTGCCCCACCCCCTGTGTGCGTGCGTGTGTGTGTGTGTATTTTAGTATTTCTAGACCCACACACTGATCCTCCAGGCAAGAATGTGATATGCTCGGTCCGCTGGTTGAGAAGAGCCCCGGTTAGCTCGCGAGCTAGCTTTTGCTTCGCACTTCTCGTCATGCCGTGGAATTTCTCGCAACAACCCATTGGGATATTTTCCAGCCACCCGAGGCATAAAGAAGATCTATTTTTGGATCAAAAATGAAATGCCGGGATGTGTCGGCATATGCAATATGTGTGGTATTTGATTGACAGTCGACAGTGGAGCGGCGTGTGGTTTTAGCACACGCAGCGGACAAAGCGTTTGAGAGAAGAGACGTTGCTTGATTTTTCCAATTTGTATTAATACAATTTTTCTCTATCGTGTGTCAATTAACAATACCAATATGTTCACTTACAGGGATTAAAATTGAATCCTGAATTATATTCCTACAGGGATCCTCCTGATGATGGCGCTGTGCGAGCAGGTGCACGTGTACGAGTACATCCCCTCCATGAGGAAGACGGACCTATGTCATTACTACGAGCGTTACTTTGACATGGCCTGCACTCTGGGCGCCTACCACCCCCTCTTGTATGAGAAGAGCCTCATCATGCGGATCAACAGCGGCTCGGAGGAAGACCTGCGCAGAAAGGGACGGGTCACGCTCCCCGGCTTCCGCACCTTTGACTGTGACATCTGAACATATGCGAGCTGAACCACTGAGCCTACTTTATGTAACTTTGACCTTTTCTGGGCCCACTTAGGGTGCCGTGCAATAAAGCCACTGGAGACGACCAGGCTGCGATGGAGAGATGGGGGTGGGGGTAGGCTTACAAGTTTTGGATTAGTTTGTCGAAAAACACAAGCCATAGACCTTCAGGGTGGTGGGGGATCAACAGAGAGGCTTTGGGGAGAGCTTGTTTTCATCAAGATGTTCTTTGGGACTACAGGCTGCCAAAGGGAGGGGGCGGGGAATGCCCTCGCGACAGCTTTGAAAAAGACATATCTTTCTGCTTTAGCTGAGCCATGTTAGCTAAGGAGCTGACTTGGCGTAGCCACACATTTTAAAGAGTTTTTGGGGAATTTTCAACAGTGGTTTAATTGGTGTTGTGTCTTTTTTAATAGTCGGTGTGGTTATCCACTTCAACACTGACACTCGCGGTCTAACCCGTTTTGTACTCATCTGAAGTCATCTGGCAAGTTGTTATTTGCCTTTCGAGAAGTGTAAACAACCAGTTCCGTCCCCCGTTTGCCTGATAAACCGACTTGCCGAACGACGTTTAAAAACTCTGCGGATTCTCCCCCTTTACCTCCAGGACATCGAGAACCGGCAGTTGCCTCCCTAGTTTAGTTGATGTGTTAGAAGAGTGCCAAAGTAGTGCTTAAGGATTGTCGGTTGGTGGATAGATAATGGGGAAAATATCTTCAATTGTGCATTAATTTCTGTACATTCTTACACAAACTTGGTGACTTGTTTCATATTAGACGAATGACTGTTGAACATGTTTGTGGTTGGGGACGTGGTTCCTGTTTGACCGAATCAGAGGATGACAAAGTTAGACAGGAACAGCTACGATTTACCTGTGTATAAAAGAGAAGCTCAACGAAGGCTACTTTGAACTTTGAACTGGATTGCTGCTTTGGTTGAATGGTAGTTGATCCTTCTAGCAAGAATATCAAATCATATTTAAGCTTATCCTAAATGTTCTTGAAGTAATTTGATCTAGCAGTTGCGTAGGACAGGCAGGTAGATAGGCAAGTTGGTTAATGTATACTGTAGGTTAGAATAGTAGAGTAGGCTATGAAAGTGTCGGATAGGTAAAGCGGGATACACACATACTGACAATCAGACCAAATTTGCGCCTTTTCTTTCTGATTAAAATCGGCAATGGCTGGAATTTCAGATGTGCCCCAAAAAAAAAAAGATCCTGGATGACTATTGGGATCAAATGACATTTTTGTCTTCCCAATCTGCACAATCACCCATTCGTGAATGTGAAGCAATTTTAACTCATTCACTCCCAAAGACGGTTTTAAACGTCTTTTCAGACTTGGTCCAGAATTGGCTGGTCATGAATGACTTCATATTTCCGATAGCAAATCCTTATGAGTGTTGTCAACACAACGGTAGAGTCATGGACACCATGATTGTGACTTCTTTGATTTCTTCTTTGTGTGTTCCTGAAGTTCAGATGCCTTGTGGTACTATGCTGCCTTTCACAGGTCAGTATTGGCACTACAACAGACACCTGCTTTGCGGAGGAGACTCAACATTATGTTTGGTGCGCTGTTTTGGTCATGTCATGTACACCACAAACTATGAAGTGTATCCGAAAAGATACATTTCATATCCAGATTACAGTTTTCCCTCTCAACACTGGCCAGACGTTTAACATTGTGCGGCTTTTCCTGCGTTCACTGGGTGAGGAGAGGCAGGAGTCATGGCAGGGCAACTCGTGTCTGCTTCACATTGACGACACGCCTCCTCACAATGAGCATCTGACATTTCCTGGCCATGCATGGGGCAAAATGCCCACTCACTTGATCTGGCTCTGTGACATTTTTGGATTTCCCAAAAGGGACCCGCTTTTAAGATGCGGTTGATGATCAAGTTGGCCATGATGACGAAAGTACGGAGGATCCAGGAGTTCATGAAAGGGTGGTACATTTAACTGGGGAGAGTGCGATAATACGGTACTCCAGGGGGATTTCTTTAAAGGGGAAAATTTGGAATTTGAAATGTGTCTTCTCTCACCAGTCCTGGACACACTTTCTTTATATTTGTTTGTCCTCTCACATTTGAATTATTAGTTAAGATGTTCGATTGGTATGTGTGTAACATGCTTCAGTCGGATATGGTAGGTAAAATGAGCATAGAGGTTGGTAGTCCAGTGAACCCTGTCTTCACGTCACCTTGACACCCAGACATCAATAACCTGGACTCTTGTTCGGCTATCACTCCTCATTGAATGTTACCTTTAGCCGCTGCATGCTAGCCTCTCCACAAAGTATGTGGGCAACAGGAGTGGGGGGCCGGGGGGATTATATTACATTGTCACAGAGCTATAGCAAGCTCCTTTATTTCTACTCGCAAATCCTCAAATATTTCTCGGGACTCGCCATCATCCGCGAGGAATGCGACTCAGTAAAACCATCAGCTTTGCTCCGTCTCTGCCTGAGGAGATTTGAATTATTATGTTGTTGTTTTTTTTCCTGCTAGCTCTCAATTGGGCAATATTTGTCTTGCCCATGAGAGATTTTTTTTAACACAACAAAAAATGTGTGCTATTGTTATGAAATGCTCTTGAGCCAATGTCGGTTGTTTGGTATGACAAGTGATGTCAAGTGAGTTTTATATTAAATGGAAGATGATGACTCTGGAAATAAATAGTTGATTCCAGGGGTTCTCAACTGCTAGCTGTATGAAATAGTGTATTTCCGAAAAGATTGGCCTAAGCTCGTGTAATGACCACAGTTTGCTTGGTGCTTACCAAAACAGCAGCACCTACCAAGGCAGGTTTTTCAGATTCAAATTAGAATTACATTCATGGAAGTGTTTCTTGCAGGATGTCACTCTGTCTTTGTAAACAAGTTTAAGAATGAGCTGGTGTTGCCATTCCCACCAATTAGCGTCGCAGTAACTTCTGCGCTCGCCCCACAATGTGGTGTGCATCCATGTTTATATTCAGGGGAGCAAGCGCGACACAGTTGGCCCACTTTCGCACAGTTCATCTCTAAAATAGCCCTTTCGTTTGCTAGCTATTTTAATATATTTTTATTTGAAGTATTTTATTTATTTGTGAATTGTAATTGTTCACAATGACACACCCCAGACCACTATATGAGAAAACAAAGTCAGAGCTCCTTAAAAATATTGAAATATGCAGTGGCCTCTCTTTTGACTACTTTGAAATAAGACTACCGGTAAGCTGTATGGATCAGATCATGTGCTGTGGTACTGTTTATTTCGATAATAAAAGGATGACTGTATAATAACTTGTCAAGATCAGCTCTGATGGACACTTGAAACATGAAGGTACTGCATCACTCTGACAAATAGAAAATGGTGAATCTATATTTAGATTTAGGTCATTCTGGCTAGAGTCGGGCATAATAATGGATGACTGGATTAATGGATGGATTAATAAATGTCAGCTATGTGGACATCCACGTAGACCTCCAGTTTTCGACAATGTCTTGGAAATGGAAGTTCAGTACATTCCAACAGAGACTTGTGAGAGGAATAAGAGAGCGATGAAGCCACCTTGATCAACAATACATAAAAATAAATAAATAAATAAATAAGTAAACCCCCCCCCCCAAAAAAATATATATATATACACTTTCTGATGAACGTTTAGATTCCTGACCAACCAATTAAAAGCAATCATGGAAGAAAGAATGCAAATAAAAGCGCTACACCCCCCCACCCCCGCCTCCCCATCAGAAAGTATGTGATTTTTAATAGCTGAGGGAAATTCGAGCTTGTTCCAATTGGTTAAGGTGAAACTGGAACTCTGCCACTCCTGGGGATTTGATTTCTTGTGACTGTGACACACTGAGAGTGCAACAAGCATTGAGGATACTGTACATACGTTTCTATAGAAGTGCACACGGCATGCAAACCAGGATGAGGGGCTGGAGAGTTATGTGCTGTGCTATACTGTGCTGCAAATATAGAAACCCCCTAATGTCGTATATGTTGTGAGAGGCGATGAGATGTATTTATCCGGTTCTTCTGCTTCGGCGGGGCCATTTGCATGCTTGTGGAGAGGCCAATCCAGTTTGGCTGCAGGCTACTCCTAGTAGCACTTCATCTAATGCAATTATTTCATCTGAACCTCATGCGCTTGTGCCAATTTCCTTTTTTTTTTTTTTTAATTCCTTATCGCATCTCTGCGAAGTAACTTTTTCTATGACCTGTGGTGAATTTGAGGGATCGTGCACCTCACTGCCTGTGACATCTTTTCTGATGCAGAAGAAGAAATGAAGCAACACCACTTTCATTCCTAACAGCCTTATAGGGTGTTCTTGTTGACTGGTTTGCACATTTTCTTCTTAGTACACTTGAATCAATATTTGAATTTGTATGATTTAAACGGTTCATTTTCTAACAATGTAAATAAACATTCTCCATGTCGAAGTCTCCTGTGTTGACTCACCTGCTTGTTCATGAGGATGTAGATGAGCGGGTTGATGACTGTGCTACTCTTGGCCAGCAGGGATGGCACCACGCTGGCCACAGGGCTAATGATGTCGGGTGGACCGAATGTCGCCATCATGGCCACCACGCCATACGGCATCCAGCACAGCAGGTAACATGCGGCCGTGGTCAAAACCATGAACAGGATGTGGAACTCTCGCTTTCGAGCTGCTGTCTTACGGATCTTACCCACCTGTGGCTCAAAAACAGAAAAAAACAACAACACAATGCATTAATTATCAAGGATTCATTATTTTTTTGTTACATCTCTCATTCCATTTATTGTACCGCTTATTCTCATTAGAGTCCTTGGTTATTGTTACCACAACTAATGTCATTTTTTTTCTTTTTTTTTGCTTCATTTCAATGGGCAATGTGCTGTTCTTTATGGTAAGTGTCCCTTGGCCACCAGGAGGCAGTATAACACAGTACAATAATACAGTATTGGCATGGAGAAGGTTTCAGCTCCTTGGTAATTTCATGTCAAACTACCCCCCCCCCCCACCCCCACACACACACACACACGTGCACATATATGAAAGGCCAAGCACCTCCCTCGATCATTCTGATGACTTGATACAAGGCTGACCCAGTGTCTTGTAAAAAAATAAAAGCCGTTCAATTTTTTTAAGTATCATAGTTAATCTTATAAGAACAAGATGATTCGTTGTATGCAAGAGAATGCCTCAAAGATATTCCCTAATTCACGTTCCAATCCCCTCTCGACTGTGGGAGTTTTACAAGGGGATTTATTCAAGAGTGCCCATCTGGTCGATGAAGATCCTTCTCGGATGTATTTGTGTAACGAAAACGCTAAATCGAGCCTACTTTACATGTTTGGCTTTGTGTAGAAATGATGTCTCTGCATTTAATGTCCTCCAGAGAATGACACCGGAACACTATTTGCAAGGCTTCATGGTTGTTTGTCTTGAGCCCTGCAATTGGCTGGCAACCAGTTCAGGGTGTAGCACGCACGGCTAATGCCCGAAGTCAGCTGGGATAGGATCCAGCACGCCCGCGACCCTCCTGAGGATAAAGCGGCAATAGCTAAATGGTTGATCGTAAAATGCTGTATTTATTCGCATCCCTGAAGTTTGTTTTCAGCAGCTAGAAGGTCGAAGTCAGTTTGACCGAGAGATGGTGCCTTGCTGTCAAATAATAGATATCCTACCCTCATTGGCACTGACTCACTGCATGTACAAACAAGGACGTTTCATGACCTGTCTATGGAAATGGGACGAATGTCCAATCATGAGGTTTGCCGTTGCTTTAATACACTTGTGGCACACATTTTTTTGGGGGGCGGGGCGGTGGGAGGTCAAATTGGTCAAATTCCAAAGAAGAAGTGATAGTTTTGATTAACTGCTTCATTAATTAAAAACAAATCTAATAGATGAGTAATGGGGTTGTTTGTATGTTCTTTCCGTGCCTTCTAATCTCAATCTCACCCAAATTAATTTTTTCTTAGAGTTAGGTTATAATTCATGCTGCCACCCTGACATGCTTTGATAAAAAAGACTCATTATCTTCCGGCAATTTGCATTGACCAGGTAGAGTATTAGTTTTGATAAGTAACTCTTATTTATTAATAACTACAGTTGGAATGTAACCACATGTGAGTCATTAGAACATATTTGTATGTGTTCGAGTGTGCTTTTGTGTTCGAGTGTGCGCGTGTGAGAAAATGACAAGCCGTTCAGGAGTCCAAAAACATACTCAGCAACTCGTTACAAGGACGGCACTGAGTAAGTAATTAAGTTAATGCAACCCACTTTGTAATTGTAAGTGAAAGCTAAATCTTATTTATTCAATTGAAAGCAGCTTATGCACACTAGCAAGTCATTGCAGTGATAGCGTAAGACTGATACAAGAAGGAGACGAGAGAAAACGATGGCCCTACACCCATGCATGTGGTACATGGGATTTGAGTCGGGATTTACCTGACTTAATCCACTTTTTAATCCCACCACTATCATGTCGCAATTATAGAAACCATCAATGCTATCCAAAAATGCAATCTAAAAACATAAATAAAATACATCATAGTCACCGAGGATGTGGATAATTATTTAAGAGGGATCTTGAAATAAAAAAAAATAATAATAAATCACTTTTCATCATATATTTTGAAACGATCACCCGCTAACCCCCACCATGGGGATACTTTAAAAATATTTTTAAGATGACAATAATTTGTCGTTCAATGAATTGATTTCTACAATGATTCAGAGGGATTGTCCCATGATGGTCTCATAATACTACGAGGTCCACCAGGCACCTCCGTGGAGCACCACCTGAAACTCGATCAAATACACCAAAATTGTGCTTGACAAAAACTGCTCTGCCTCTGCCATTGGAATACAAAGGATGACCATTGGGCATTCCACCAATTGATAACCAAGTGATTTATGGACCCTGTCACATTATCTCATTTGTCAGCTGCTCTCTGGATCTGTAGGTGACATTTGGAAGATGGATGTACAGCACACTAGGATTAAGGTTTATTACAGTGAGGCGTTTACTGTTTGTCCATTACTTAAACCTGTGGATGGCGAAGAGGTCTTTGTGTGCCACTATTGTTTTCCAATTATCAGCCTGAATTTCCATTGGAAGTTAGGTGACAATTAGCTCTTTGATGGTGTACAGGAAGTGCACCAAAAGGAACAGGAAGTGACTCAGAAGTGCCCCAAAATGAACAGTAAAACTGACCACAAGTGCCTTAATTTGAGCAGTAAGTGGCCGTAATTGAACAGGATGTTGACCAGAAATGCCCCAAAATGAACAAGAAGCTCACCAGTGTCCCAATTTGAACAGTAAGTGGCCCTAACTGAACAGGAAGTGACCTGGGAGTGCCCCACGTTGAACAAGAAGTGTTCTAAAAATGAACAGGATGTGATACAGAAGTGCAGCAAATATTTTTTTAATTTCCGAATACAAGTCCAAACTTTAAATGATTTTTGGTGTCGTTGTTAAACTCACAGCTCTACACGTTTCCATGCCTCTCAGACAAAATTTCTACCTGTTTGACAGCCCAGAGCAACCTGCTATAGCAGTAGATCATGACCAGCACAGGCAGGCCCAGGCAGAAGATGAAGAGGCAGATGATGTAGGCGTGCGACTGGGTTGTCTGCACCGTCCAGGACACTGAGCAACTGGTTCCGGCTCCCTCCACACCATAACTGCTCCAGCCCAAGAGTGGCGGCACCGTCCAGAACAAAGAGTAGAGCCACGAGCCCCCGACGGCCAACAGTGGCTTGCGGTAGTTGGGTCCACGCTTGTTGTACACGGTCAGAGTGCTGTAGCGGTCGTAAGACAGGATCACCAGAGAAATCAGCGACACGATACCTGAAAATGCACAGAGTGACATGTTAGAAAATCGAATGTGCCGACGTTGAAGCGTTAACAATATGTGTTGATTTTTCTTTCTCTTCTTGAACAGGCCCTTCCCTAATTTGTGGAGAATTACTTCAACCATACATGATATACTACCCACAAAAAAGTTATGAGGTGAACTTCAAAACGCACTCTTTAACCTGAGCAAGTGAATTTAATTTGACCTTCTCTAAACTTTTGAATGCATGTGATGTTCTTGCCGCCGAATGCCCTTCTTTGGGAAGCAATGACTCATTCTGGACAACCTACCCATTTTTTTTCACCCAGGCTCTGGACCAGCAGTGGCTGGATATTTGGGGCACTGACCAGGAATCAAACCCACCCCATTTGTGTAAAAAAAAACAACCCCAAGTACCATTTTACTGCCGGTGCTTTTGAATGCACATCCACCTGTTTGATCTGTGAAACCGTTGCGTTTCCATGGACATGCACTTCAATGCCTTTGTGTGTCTCTTCCAATGTCTCTTGATCTCTATTGCAACCTCATGGTGAGACTCTGGGTGATGCTTGAAGCCTCGCAATGGCGAGTTACTAAGTGTGACTAAGTGTTACTAAGTATGTTAGGTGTTTTCTTTCTATCGCGACGTAAACGTGACTCGGAAAGGGTTGTTGTGTGGTTGAACATGCTCACTTTTACTGTCTGGGAACCAGAAAGCGTAGTTAGAGGGCATATAAAGAGACAGACGGACTCTATAAGCCAGGTAAACAGCGCGCACCTGCTTCATGCCACACCTGCTTCATGCCAGTGCCTAACAAACCTACCAAGACATCCGTCATAAAACTGAGAAGGGCCATCTATCATGATCAAGTTCTTTGAGGCAAACTTCAACTCAATTTCAGAGACTTTTTTTGGGGGGGGAGTAGGAGTGTGTGGGGGTCAAACAATTAACAAAGGGTGAATGAAAATTGGCAGCCAGGTGCCGCATTGTGACTGTGAGCATGAATGGTTGTTTGTCTACACGTACCCTGAGATTGCTTGGCAACTATAGTCCAGGGTGTACCCTGCCTTTCCCAAAGCCAGCTGGCATCAGCATCCGATCACCGGGAACCCTAATAATAGTTCATGACAATGAACGGCAACCGACAATAGTCGCTTTATCTTGATGTTTCCTTCTTGACCACATTTTGACAGTTAGTGGGCTCATTCCTGGGGCTTCACACGCAGTGGCGTGATGGTGCTGAGGAACAAACCAAGCCCAGCTGTTTGTTGTCCCGTTGCATTATGGAGCTACTGCCAAAGGAGATGTGCTTTCGACCAAAATTATAAATAAGCAAAGAGTTTTCTCCTCAGAGAGTGGCTTCAAGCAAACTTTCTTTGGTGCCAGAGAAAAGTAAGAGTGCTGTTGAATTTTTGCTGGTTTGGTGAATGCTCCCAACAGCTCACTTTGATGGTTGGAATCCCAAATTGTTCGTTCTAAACCAGATGCTGCCTCCAATCACCCGTCGAGGTTGGATCGCGATATGCCTCCGCAGGATGGTGGCGAGCAGAACAAAACAGCAGGACCAAATAATGAGGATCAGCGGCAGGAAGCCCAGGAAGAGATACAGGCAAAGCTCACAGAGAAAATCCTCGATTCAATGTTCAATTCTTGCCATCTATTAGAAACTCTGGGCGAGATCAGGAGTTTTCGCGGTGGGGAGGTAATGGCCTAGCGATGCCATTGTTTGTTTCTTTCCTTAGAGTATCTGTTTGATTTAGTGCAATGGTGATCCTGTTGCAAAAAAAAAAAATCATCTTGGGATAATAAAGCTAATATCCTTTGGTCGCAAGCATTAGGGCAGAATGTTATGGAAAAAATAATCATAGCCATAAAAAAATTAAAGTTTAATCTAATTTGATTAATATTGCAAGGTTAACAGAGTATGATAATGTCATAATATCATGCGAATACATATACGAATGCATACTTTTAACAGTACATATTAAGAATAAATGTCACTTTTCAGAGAAAAATGTTATGAGAATAAAGATGGAGGCGGTCTTAATTTGTTAGCCTGGCACCCGTGCACCTGGCGTAAAATTGGCGTAACGTAATTTTTGTACCAGCGCACATCTCTTCTAGCATGTTTGGGACCGTGTTGCACCTGTCTGGGCATGCCGGCACATGAGCCAGCCTCGCCCCCGATGCATCTGATAATTTGATGACAGAAAGTAATCTGCGCTCGCCTTAAAACGGACGCAGTGTGGTTTTTGTGCTGGGGCAATGGTCTATCTAGGTCAGCGTGTTTGTGAATTTGGTCGATGGGCTACGCAATAGCAGGTGTTTCTGCCTTGCCCCCTGTCGCATCTCACAATTTGGAGAGAAAAAGTAGACAAAATTTTAGACTGACTGAAAGACGGTTTATTTAAATAAAAAATATAAATTGATATTATGTAAAAGGTGGAACAAGGCAATTTTGGTGTATTTAATCGAGGTTCAGGCTTCCAGATTCGGCACTCTGCGGGCGTGCGTGGTGGACCTTATGGTATTTATTTCATAAATATGATACCAGCGTGGGATAATTCCTCAGAATCACCGTAGGAATTAATTAATTTAATGAAAAATCCTTATCATCTTTAAAATACTTTAATAGCATCCCCACCACTATTCGGAGGTGTAGGCGGTCTCAATTGCATGTCACACACGGACAACTATTGTCCGAGAGGGGAGGTACAGTATTGCAATTGACATGTCAATGTCATGTACGAACTCCAGAGAGTCTAATTTCTGTTGAGAACACCAAAATTCAGCGTGCACTCCGTACCGCTTCAATGTTTATGCAAGTGAGGGATGCATGAGAATTGTCCAAGAAAACACGACATTCCATCCCACCATGGCGTGCAAAGGTGCAGACGCCCATGACACCCAATTTTGCCGTCGCAAAGTCGAGCAAAATACCAAAAGAAAGAAAACGCCACCTATGCGCACAGTTGGAGTGCGTTTTGCGCTAGACTTGCACAATAGGGCAGCTGGACTCACTGGGGTCCGTGTATGAGATTGACGCATGCCAATTGTCTGTCTCTGTCAGATCACTGGGGTGGACTAGCAATACAGTACTTATTTTTTCACTTTTGGCACCTATTGCTTCCTTTGCTTAGTTAGGTAAGGCAATTGGGAACGGTTTACAATGGTGACTTAGAGGAACTTTATGCTTTACCTCTCCTCCCCTCCCTCCATGAAATCCCGCTGAGCAACAAGTCTCTACGGCTCACCTGAGCAAGGAACGGAATTCAAATGTAATGCTCTACGCTGCTACAAAATTGTTGTGAAGGGAGTCGACCTCAGTGGTTGATGCCTCACATTGAATCCCTCCCTGCTCAACACTAAATTGAACTTAAATTGTAGCTCGTGGGACATTGGCATCGGAAAAAAACCGAACAAACACAATTCAAATGATTTGGTTTATTGGAATTTCTCCTCAAAAAGAGAGGTGGGCATAAAAAGCAAGACGGTTATGCGTCCAACTGCCCTGCTCCTGTGGAGAGAACCCCACTGAGATGAACTTCTAACTGATGAATCACATCCGACGTCTTAGTGTTGCCCCTGCTGTTCTGCACTTACTGCTGAATCTCTTTTAAAAAATGGCACAAGTTTAGAATTCGATGCTATAGTAGCACTTTTAAGGATGAGTTGCATAAAACTGTATTGTGACTTATTCAACTAAAAACTAAGTGTTTCAGAGCCTCAAAATTACAGGTCACGTTTGTGTTATTACCTTTTTCAGTTATAAAGACAATGGGATGTATTGTAGTTCTTTTTTTTATCTCTAAATTGATTATTACACAAATGCTATTGATTGGCTTTGGCAAAATATAAAAATAAAGCCTACTGCTCGAAAACAGCTGGGACAGGCTCCAGCATGCCCGCAACCCTTGTGAGGATAAGCGGATTAGAAAACGGATGGATGGATGGATGGATGGATGGATGGATGGATATTGTGCGTTAAGAAACTATTTTGGCAGCTAAAAAGGCAAATATGTGACAACAAGTGTACATTTTTGAAAAACGGCACTGTTACTGCATGAGTCTCAATGTCATGATTCTCTTTCTTGTGTGTCTCCAGCAGGTGGCAGAGGAGGGTTTTCCCTCCAGCGTGCACAGCTGCTGCCAATGTCTCATCATTTAGCCATGTATTTAAGGACTTCCTTATTGTCAAATTTCTGTTGGATTGTTGACCTTGCTTGCTGCTCGTGCGCACGTGTTGTTTTCTATCATTGTTGTTTTTCTCTCTCCAGTCCCTCCTTAGTAAGTATTGACGTTATTTTGTCTTTGAGCTTGTTTTGTTTTCATGTAATTGGACTCTTGTCATTATTATTACCTTGCCTTTTGAAAGCGCTTTTTGTTTATGCCTTTTTTTTCCTGCTTCTTGTGACCACGATTTTTGTTTATATTTAGTCAGTGCGCTCTTTCTTGTAAATATTTTTGCTATGGATTTTGTTTGTGTCTACGTTTGTGGGATCCAATCACCGTTCAGTTCATCCACAAACTGTCACACTATAAATTCTTCCTTCTTTACTTACACGGGTACAGTATTGTAATTCTTTAAAAGCCTTCTTCCTCCGAATACAGTATTTTGATTATCATATTTAATTGCCATACTTTTGGAAGATTTCGCAAAATGTTTTCAACAACATTTTTGGACCCTGGAACAAACATTCTCAACGTACTAATCCTCAACGTACAAGTTTTTCTTTCTGCAACCTCTCCCCGCCCCAAAAAAATACCTCAAAGAAACATACCGTGTGATTAAAAAAAATGTTCAGTGTAGTCATGACAACGGAAACGTGTGAAAGAAATCCATGGATGAATTTCAAGGTCAATCCTCTTTCACATCTGCGTGCCTTGGAGGCCTTAGCAGGAGTGTGTTTCAGGGCTGTAAAATTAATCTATTTTTTATTTCCTAGACCGCTTGTCCTCATTAAGATCATGAGTGTGCTATCCCAGTTGACTTTGGGCAAGAAGCAAGTACACCTTGGACTGGTTGCCAATCAATTGCAGGTCTGTAAAATATCTTCCTACTGCGACACTGCAAGCCAACAATAAAAATGCAACATGTTCTTGTTTATTTTACAAACATATTCATCCATGCCAACCTGTGTTTCTCACTTAGACGAGTAAAAAAGTAATTTCAGCATTCTTTTAAAGTTGTTTTTTTGGGGTGGGGTTGCGGGGGAGGGAGGGGGGGCGTCCCGGTGTTTTTTATTTTAGTACGCCAGAGGCCTATTTCAAAACAATCCTTTCTCTTCCAGAAATTAGCCCCGCATGCTCATTCTTACGCAATGCTGAGAATGATCATCACTGGCAATTCACGATACATTTGGCCACAGAATTGACCTGTGCTTAATCCAGTCAGCATACCGGTATGTTGTCAAATGTCCACATTGAAATTTTGATTCAAAGCTGTCGACACTTTTCTGGTGGTTTTATTGACTTCATAAATTGTTGCAGCATAAAATAGACTACAATGATACATTGTGATGTGATTTATTTTACAACACTTTTTATTTTTTCACTCATGTAATCCATATCTAACATTATTCTCAGGTATCATTCCCGGCGGGGGACACATAACAATCTTATTGACGCGAATATACTGACATTCTTTACGTGGCCTTCTAATCCTGCCATTTTACACATTCTTTTTTTTTATGTCCACACAGGTTTAAACACACACACAGCACATAATACAACCACGGCTTCAATAATCAGTCAAAAGCCTTCAGAATTCACACCACAGGAGATGCAACAGGGACGTTATTGCTGCTATTCAGGCTGTGTACCACGTGTTAAAATGATGGTCTTGTACCATGGCAACGCTGTCAAAATGGGAACTAATTTGTGGTGCAAGGTTATCGTCAACACCCTGTGGACATGTGTGCGATGTTCCCCACTCTATGTAGCTCTAACATCCTTTTCTGTGAAAGAAGCTACTTCCAGTCCCTTAAGATTCTTCACAGGACTACATTTAATTTAATAATTTGTCTAGAAACATTTTAAATATTACAAAAGTATCAACATCTTTAACACCTATGGTTGGTGTTAATTCCAATATTGTGGAGCTCTTATCTATCACCACACTTCACCTCATCTGAGAGACCATTTACACGTGTCAGTAGATGCTAATGTCTTGGTTGGCAGCAGAATTCAAATAAAAGGACAGTTAATCATTGAGTGTCACTGGTGCATGACTGTCTGTGTCCTATGTGTTGTATTTTGTGTTTGTCATTTTATGTTAATTGTTTTTTTGATGGTGCCGCGGGCACCCGCAGCGGCTCCTCTCTCTCCTGTAGTTGAGAGGAATCAAATGTCATCTGTGCTGTATGTTGCACATGTAGCACATTTGACGATAAAGTTGACTTGAACTTGAACTTGGTGCATCATCTTCTGTGTGTACCTAACTGATGTAACGGTACAAGAAATAGTCACTGCAAAATCAACACGCCCACGCGAGTGAATGAGGTCTCTTGCTGTGAATGGATAAAACGACATCCAATTTTGTGCTGTCCTTCACTTTTGTTTGTACAATCTATTCCATCCACTTAATGTGCAGACACATTTTCTTCAATGGAAATGCATCCAGAGGCTCCCGTGATGTGAAATTTGTCTTTTGTGTTGTAATGTTGTTCAAGTTCCTCATTGAATGAGGCCCCCACAAGGCGACTTGAAGCTGCATTATTTAGCAAATATTTGTTTCTAACACACTTCTGTGAATGCCATTAGACATACAAATGGCACACAAGAGAACTGAGAACATTATAGGACACACTATCTCCACAATGGAATGCGTTATTTTGCAGTCAATTTACATCAAGAACAATAAGCAGAAAAGTGGGATGTGTGTCGAGCACATATAGACAAAGAAGTTTTCAGATGCACAATGATGTCTTTGCTTACCCTCAAACCTGCCTTTTGGAATATGGGAGAGTATATAAGTACACCCTTTGAATTAAAATAATTTGGGGAGTGGGTATTGAAATCATGCCAATTATAACAAGCCAGTCTGCACATATTTTTCATAATTTCCTTTTTTTTTTTTAATTAATCATCTCCATGTTCAATTTGAAGTACTTGATTTGCATAATTCTAAAGGAATGTACCAAAGCAGATTTGAAACGCACGTCACCACAATTCTCTCGCTAATCCGCTAATGACTGTGTTTGTTCATTCCTGAAATCCCTCAAATATATGACCGAGTACAACACAAATGAGGCTCAAAAAGTGTTAGGCAATGCAAACAAGATGGAACTTGTTATCACATGAGGAGCGGAATTTAGACAAAGACGCATACAGGAGACAAAAGTGGTGAAGTGAAAGTCTTTATATGCAAAAATTCTAGGTAAAAAACAGAGCGCACAGCTGGACACAGCAGGGCATAGAAGACTGAACGTTCTAACCACGTGTAACTGTGTAATACAAAGAAAAACAAGCCCAGCCCTGTGTGACCAAATAAAAGACCAAACCAACAAACATCAAGGACATCCATCCATCCATTTTCTACCGCTTATCCGGGGTCGGGTCGCGGGGGCAGCAGCTTTAGGAGGGAAGCCCAGACTTCCCTCTCCCCAGCCACTTCTTCGAGCTCTTCCTGGAGGATCCCGAGGCGTTCCCAGGCCAGCTGGGTAACATAGTCCCTCCAGCGTGTCCTGGGTCGTCCCCGGGGTCTCCTGCCAGTGGGACATGCCCAGTACACCTCACCAGGGAGGCGTCCGGGAGGCATCCTAATTAGATGCCCGAGCCACCTCATCTGGCTCCTCTCGATGTGAAGGAGAAGCGGCTCTACTCTGAGCCCCTCCCGGATGACCGAGCTTCTCACCTTATCTCTAAGGGAGAGCCCGGACACCCTGCGGAGAAAACTCATTTCGGTCGCTTGTATCCGGGATCTCGTTCTTTCGTTCACGACCCATAGCTCGTGACCATAGATGAGGGTTGGGACGTAGATCGACCGGTAAATTGAGAGCTTTGCCCTTTGGCTCAGCTCCTTCTTCACCACGACAGACCGATACAGCGTCCGCATCACAGCAGACGCTGCACCGATCCGCCTGTCGATCTCTCGTTCCCTTCTGCCCTCACTCGTGAACAAGACCCCAAGATACTTAAACTCCTCCACTTGGGGCAAGATCTCCTCCCGACCGGAGAGGGCACGCCACCCTTTTCCGACTGAGGACCATGGTTTCAGATTTGGAGGTGCTGATCCTCATCCCAACCGCTTCACACTCGGCTGCGAAACGCTCCAGTGAGAGTTGGAGAGCCCTGCTTGAAGGAGCCAACAGTACTACATCATCTGCAAAAGCAGAGATGTAACACTGAGGCCACCAAAACGGACCCCTCAACGCTTCGGCTGCGCCTAGAAATTCTGTCCATAAAGGTGATGAACAGAATCGGCGACAAAGGGCAGCCTTGGCGGAGTCCAACCCTCACTGGAAACGATTCCGACTTATTGCCGGCAATGCGAACCAAGCTCTGACATCGGCAGTATAGGGACCGGACAGCCCGTATCAGGGGGCTCGGTACCCCATACTCCCGAAGCACCCCACAGAACTCCCGAGGGACACGGTCAAACGCCTTCTCCAAGTCCACAAAACACATGTAGACTGGTTGGGCGAATTCCCACGTACCCTCGAGGACCCTGCTAAGGGTGTAGAGCTGGTCCAATGTTCCACGGCCGGGACGAAAACCACACTGCTCCTCCTCAATCTGAGGCTCGACTTCCCGACGGACCCTCCTCTCTAGCACCCTGAATAGACCTTACCAGGAGGCTGAGGAGTGTGATTCCTCTGTAGTTGGAACACACCCTCCGGTCCCCCTTTAAAAAGAGGGACCACCACCCGGTCTGCCAATCCATAGGCACTCTCCCGATGACCACGCTGATGCTGCAGAGGCGTGTCAACCAGGACAGCCCCACAACATCCAGAGCCTTGAGGAACTCCGGGCGGATCTCATCCACCCTGGGGCCTTGCCACCGAGGAGCTTTTTAACCACATCGGTGACTTCAACCACAGAGATAGGAGAGCCCGCCTCAGGGTCCCCAGACTCTGCTTCCTCCAAGGAAGGCGTGCTGGTGGAGTTGAGGAGGTCTTCGAAGTACTCTGCCCACCGGTTCACAACGTCCCGAGTCGAAGTCAACAGCGCCCCATCTCCACTGTACACAGTGTTAGTGGTGCACTGCTTCCCCCTCCTGAGACGTCGAATGGTGGACCAGAATTTCCTCGAAGCCGTCCGGAAGTCGGCTTCCATGGCCTCACCGAACTCCTCCCATGTCCGAGTTTTGCCTCGGCGACCACCGGCCGCATTCCGCAGGCCAGTCGATACCCGTCAGCTGCCTCTGGGGTCCCACAGGCCATAAAGGCCCGATAGGACTCCTTCTTCAGCTTGACGGCATCCCTTACCGCTGGGGTCCACCAGCGGTGCGGGGTTGCCGCCACGACAGGCACCAACCACCTTACGGCCACAACTCAGGTCGGCCGCCTCAACAATAGAGGCGCGGAACATGGTCCATTCGACTCAATGTCCCCGCCTCCCGGGACATGAGAAAAGCTCTGCCGGAGGTGGAGTTGAAACTCTTTCTGACAGGGGATTCCGCCAGACGCTCCCAGCAAACCCTCACAATACGTTTGGGTCTGCCAGGACGGACCGGCGTCCTCCCCCACCATCGGAGCCTACTCACCACCAGGTGGTGATCAGTTGACAGCTCCGCCCCTCTCTTCACCCGAGTGTCCAAAACATGTGGCGCAAATCCGATGATACAACCACAAAGTCAATCATCGAACTGCGGCCTAGGGTGTCCTGGTGCCAAGTGCACATATGGACACCCTTATGTTTGAACAAGGTGTTTGTTATGGACAATCCGTGACGAGCACAGAAGTCCAATAACAAAACACCACTCGAGTTCTGATCGGGGGGGCCGTTCCTCCCAATCACGCCCCTCCAGGTCTCACTGTCGTTGCCCACATGAGCATTGAAGTCCCCCAGCAGAACGAGGGAGTCCCCAGCAGGAGTACTCTCTAGCACACCCTCCAAGGACTCCAAAAAGGGTGGGTACGCTGAGCTGCTGTTTGGTGCATATGCACAAACAACGGTCAGGACCCGTCCCCCCACCCGAAGGCGGAGAGAAGCAACCCTCTCGTCTACCGGTGTGAACCCCAATGTACAGGCACTGAGCCGGGGGGCAATGAGTATGCCCACACCTGCTCTGCGCCTCTCACCATGAGCAACTCCAGAGTGGAAGAGAGTCCAACCCCTCTCGAGAGAACTGGTACCAGAACCCAGGCTGTGTGTCGAGGCAAGTCCGACTATATCTAGTCGGAACTTCTCTACCTCGCACACCAGCTCGGGTTCCTTCCCTGCAAGAGAGGTGACATTCCACGTCCCTAGAGCTAGCTTCTGCAGCCGAGGATCAGACCGCCAGGGTCCCCGCCTTTGGCTGCTGCCCAGCTCACATTGCACCCGACCCCTTTGGCCCCTCCCATGGGTGGTGAGCCCATGAGAAGGGGGACCCACGTTGCCTCTTCGGGCTGAGCCCGGCCGGGCCCCATGGGTGTAGGCCCGGCCACCAGGCGCTCGCCAACGAGCCCCACCTCCAGGAACATCAAGGACACAAAGAACCAAATTGTCACTGTCCCAACCGCACTCCCCCCACCCCACCTCAAGGGGGGGCACTGCCCGATGCTTTTTCCAGCTTGTGAGGGAACTCACGGTAGAAGTCCCTGCGGAGGGAAAGGCTGAGAATGAGTGACCTAGGGACTCAGGAAGGTTCCTCGGGGCCGTGACCTTCCCAGTCAACTAAATACTGAAGGTCCCCACCACGGCGACATACATCCAAAATCTTGCGGACAGTGGAGGCGGGGTGACCATCAATGACCAGTGGCGGAGGAGGGGCCTCAGAAGGAGGGCTGAGGGGGCTACAGAAGACCGACTTCAACAAAGAGACGTGGAAAGTGGGGTGAACTTGGATGGAGCCTCAGATGAATGGTGGAAGGATTAATGGCCCTCTCAATTTCAAAAGGACCCAATGGACCTGGGGGCTAGCTTATGGGAATCAGTCTGAAGGGGACAGTCATAGGAAGACAGCCAAACCATTTGTCTATCCGCCAATTGATGGTTGCACTGGGCTGTGCAGGACAGGGCAGCCCTGGCATGTCTCCAGCGGCACAACATCGACGAAGATGGGCAGAGACAGAGAGGGAACAGTGACTTCTTGCTTCTGGGAAGGGAAGAGTGGGGGCTGATTCCCATCGGCGACCATAAATGGGAACATGCCTGTGGATGAGGAGGTGAGGGAATTGTGGGAATACCCGGCCGGCCCATGGAAGTTGTAGGCTCCATGAGATTGGATGGTGGGCCGAAACATACCTAAGAGCTGACTCCAGATCCTGATCGGCTCTCTCTGACTGTCCATTGTTCTGGGGGTGATAACCAGGCTAGATGCCCCCAGAGCTTTACAGAAAACTTTCCATATCTGGGATGTGAACTGGAGACCAAGGCCAGAAACAGTGTCAATTGGGAAGCCATGAAGTTTGAAGACGTGGTTCAAAAGGATGTTGGCAGTCTCGGGCGGAGGGAAGTCTGTGTAATTTGGTTTGGTTTGGTTTGGTTTTATTTGAACATAACATAAAACATATACAGTAATAATAAGGTAAGAGAAATCAGTCATCATTCAGCACAGTCATCATTAAAACAGTTATGTTCAAGGGAATAGGAAGAAGTAAAGAACTTATCTAGTCCTACCCCGTGTTATGTGTTTATATCTAATAAATAGTTTTTATATGGAATGAAATGAAACATCTTGGAGAATTGGTCAACCGCAATGAATATGACCGTGTTTCCATTGGATGGAGACAGACCAGAAACTAAATCAATTGACAGGTGGGACCAGGGACAGCTGGGGATGGGCAGAGGTTGCAGTAGGCCCATGGGGCAACGGAGCGTGTATTTGCCTCGAGAGCAGCTGATGCAGGCAGTGACGAACTTTCTGTCATCTTGGACCATCCGGGGCCACCAGAAGTGTTGGCGCAAGATCTGGAGCGTTTGATGACAAGGTCACTTGGAGAAGTGTGCCCATTGCAGGACTTGAGAGCGGATCTGTTAGAACCAGAAAGGGATCTTAGCTCCCTCCAGCCAATGTCTCCACTCATGAAGGGCTGGCACCACAGCCAATAATTCACGGTTGCCAACATCATACTGTAGTTCTCTGGGGGGGGGACAATTTCCGTGAAAAGAATGCACAAGGATGTACCTTTTGATCTTTGGAACTTCTCTGGGAGAGCACGGCCCCAATTCGGGAATTAGAATCATTCACCTCGCCGATGAACTGGAGCTCAGGATCAGGATGGATGAGGACCTGGGCAGAGGTGAAAAGTCTTTTGAGGTGTTTGAAAGCAGCTTCAGCTTTGGGGGTCCATGCGGAAGGGAAGGCTGTAGAGCTGAGTTGGGTGAGGGGTGCAGAGACGTTGCTGTAATTACGGTGAACCTCTTGTAGAAGTTTGCAAACCCCAGGAACTGCTTTAGCTTTTTGCACGAACAAGGGACTTGCCAATTAGCCACTACCTCAATTTCACGGGATCTGGCCCAAGAAGACCCTGAGCGTAACGATATTAGCCATTTTCCTGAAGACTGATTGATGAAGGGCTGATCAAAGACTTTACGCATCTCCTCAGAAAAAGAAGCAAATGATTCAAATGTTCCTGACTTTGACTCCCACAAAGAATTGGCCCACCTCCATCCTCTTCCCCGAAGCAAGTTGATGACATAGGCCAACTTGGCGCGATCGTCCAAATACGTGCTAGGTTGTTGCTGAAAAACCAAGGAACAGTTCAACAGAAATTGTCCACAATCTCCTAACTCCCAGGAAATATGTTCAGGTCATGGAATGTTGAGTTCCCGGTGAAAAGACACAGCAAAAGAAGATCAATCCCTGATTAGAGGTGTAGGGGCTGGGCTGGAGTCGGCGATGAAGTCTGTGGTGGAACATTGGACGTCAACTGGATGGCCATTGACTTGATGTTGGTGGAAAGGTTTTGATATGAGTCCATAACCACCGGAAGGGGCTCCTTGTGTCTGCTGAGCAGTGCTCCCTGTGCCCTCATGGCTTGGTGGATTTCAAACAACATCAAGGACACAAAGAGCCAAACTCTGTCACAGTTACAACAATTGTCATGAGTTAATTAATGATCAAGATGTCAACATGCCAGCATAATCAGCAGTGAATGAAATTTTGTAATATTGACTACTTAAGAGTGTTTTATTCAGAAAACAGTTCAGCCTCAGATTTCAATTTATTTTGTGCTGCACACAACACATAGAACCCGATCACACATGTGCAGGTACTGTATGTCAGGATGTCAGAATGGAGCGGTGCAAAAACAGCTTTATGGCATGTGGAATGTGTGGAGCCATGGCTTTTTGTAATGGCATGGCCTAGTCCTTGTACCTCCAAAATCATCTCTTTATCGAAGACCTCAACGACGGCATGCATGCCCGTGTTCATGTTCATTTTTCATATTTTCAGATATCCACTTTCTATAGCGCTTATCCTTCTCAGAGTCACGGTGAGCTGGTGCTTACCCTGGAAGACTTTGGGCGAAAGTTCAGCTATACTCTGAATGGTTGCCAGACAACCGCATTTTATAGAGAGACAGATGACCATTCAGATGCACATTTACTCAGTCACTGAGTGGGAACTGTACTCGTGGTGCTTGCACTGAAGTGGCAAAGGTACCACTCCAATAGCCATTGGCAAACATGTGTGTGTGCGTGTGTGTGTGTGTGTGTGTGTGTGTGTGTGTGTGTGTGTGTGTGTGTGTGTGTGTGTGTGTGTGTGTGTGTGTGTCATTGGTATATACACAAGTACCCCTGCAACGAAATGTGTTTATTATCATATATGAAATGTGTCAGAAAGGTTCCAGGACTGGTGTTGTAACTAACATTGTATATTTCAAATCCAAGCTACAAGTTTTCCCCTTCAGAGTTATCCCCCTGGACTTTAGCATGCTTATTTCCCAGTCTTTTCTTCTATGCATCCAAACACTCCTAGAAATATTCTTCCCGATCCTCAGTAGCTCTGTTGTCATTTTGATGTCGTGTCCATGTCTTTAAAACGTGTGCCCTTGATGGCCCCCTTGAGCTTACTTCAGCATGACAATTTTCTTTTCCCAAATTTTTGGTTGCTCACGGCATTGTGAGCAGGCGTGTTGTTGTGCCGCATCTCTCCTCCTCTCGCGCACTGAATAAAGCAATGTTGCAGACATGTTGGTTGATTGGCTGGCCCATACTGAAGGGAAAATCTTAGTAGTTTGCGTTCAAAATATATCCTGTGACACCAGATATGGAGCTTTTCAAAATTACCTTGTTTGATTTGAATGACAAATTGAGTTTGATAAGTCATGCAAAACAGCAACAACCAAATGTAAAATACTATTGATTCAAGTGATATTAAAAAAGAAATTGTTAAATCTGTCAAAAGTGAAGAAAAATGACATTTTCTTAGAGGGTTTCTGTGATAATGAAGAGCAAACCCAAAAGTGATTCATGGACAGGTAGTCGCAAAAAAATAAGCAGCGGTTCCTCCAAAATATACATATCAGGGCTTATCAATTAGACTTTCAAATACAACAATCTCCTTGCACAAAGAGCCTTAGATTGGACCGAGCGAGGCGTATCAAATGAAATGACCCCAGCCCGTGGCCTCGAATCTTACCGAAGCAGGAGTTGATGAAGCCGTACCAGCTACAACCGCTGGAGCCGAGCAGCCAGCGTCCGTGGATGCTGGAGGCGAAACTGAGCGTGGTGCCGAACACGCACACCAGCATGTCGCTCACGCTGATGTTGAGCAGCATCATGTTGACAGGCGTGCGCAGCTTCTTAAACTTGCAGAAGAGCAGCAGCACGACCAGATTGTTTAGGAAGCCGAAAGTCATGATCAAGCCCAGCACCACGGAGAGCACCGCGAAGCCGGTGGACGACAGGCGCGCTTCGACCTCGCCAGGCGGCTCCGCCATCTGCGGGTCGTCGCTCAGGTTGAAGCCGCTCAAGTTGAGAGCCTCCTGGCCCGACAACATCCTGGCGTCCATGCATGAGAGCTTGGCTGCACTTTTGGCGAGTTTACATGATCTTTGCGCGCATTCCTTTTAAATTCCAATGCTCGTGATGATGAGGGTAATGACTCACAGCCCCACCCGTTACTTCCCATCCAACTTTACCTTTTCTATATAAATGGACCGCTATGATTAACCGCTTCACCTCACACACACACACGTTTTTCTTCCATTTTCCCGCGTTGCGATGCTATCCACGCGCGGGGGCTTGCGTGAAAGTGCGCCTGACCGCGAGGTCCGGTATCTTTTTAAACGGCGCCTTTGACGTCATCCACACATCGTGGGCTGCAGGGAAAGGGGTTGGGTATAATGGGAGCAGCCTTCTTTCAACTCTCCTCTCATTTACATCCTTGTACTGTAGGTTTTTTTGCCCTCCCTCATCCTTCCTTTAGGAGCTGTAAAAATCTATTTTCAGCAAAGCAGATTACTCATACTGTCAGCAATTTCTGTCCCTCAAGGTAAGGTGCACCAGACCAAGGGTTAAAGTGATAGGATATTGGATGCCAAGTGGGCAACATTTGACACAATATTATTCTATACAATGTTAGTTAGAATGATATAAAAGTCAATTTAACAAGATGAAAACACTATAGGGAGAGGTGGGTCCCCCTCTGAACCCCGGCCCAGTTGGTCGATGAAGGAATCTTCAAAGCAGTGCCACCGAGTGCTCGACTCAGCTGTTATCCAGCTCGGTCGCTGCAAATCATGCCCATATCGATCGGAGCAGAATGTGTACAGTGACAGCCAGTTGGGTCATCATCACCTATAGCCCCCTCTCCAGATCAGGGAGGAAGGGAAGGACACACAGAGAAAGTGGCAGTCAAACAGGCCAACATGCAGGTCAACAAAAAAGAGTATATAAATTAATCTTAAATTGGGGTTTAAACATTTCAAATGAGGCAGCTGCTCTAATTTTGGGGGGTGTAGGGCATTCCAGAGCACTGGAGCCCGAATAGAAAATCTGTGGTCTTTTTTGTTCTCGGAATCACTAAAAGACCAGCGTGTTGTGAATGTAAAGTTCGGGCAAAACATACAATGTCACTGAGTCAATGAGATAGGGAGGTGCTAAGCCATGTAATATGATATAAGAAAGTAGCAAAACTTTGAAATCATATCTCAAATGGACCGGAATCAAATGGAAGTTGGCTAGTATCGGGGTAGTGTCATCGGAGTTCCTCCTCCTCGTCAGCAGTCTCACTGCAGCATTTTGTACGAACTGCAAACTTTTAACACTGGCCATGGGAAGACCAGAGAGCAATACATTGCAATAATTGAAGCAAGATGTAACAAACGCACTAATTATGATTTCTGCGCCACTACGAGATACAATAGGATGCATCTTGCATTGTTTAGATCCCATATTGTACTTTGAGCGACCAAAGTCGCGACGAGAGGTTACGAATGAAGGAAAAAAGGAACATTAATTTACAATTTGTCAATGGAAATGAACAATATACCACTCAAACTCGCTAGCTGGCAAACTAGGCTTGGATTATGGGACAAGATTAGTCGTTTCACAATCTAACTGTGACTACTAAAAAAATTGAAATATAGGGAAAAACAGCATCATTGTCGGTTGCACTGAGGCACCACTCTCCTCTTAAATCCCTTTAATTCTCTTGGAGGACTTTAAGGCATTATGTTGCCTTTAGGGCCTCTGTAACATCATTCTGACAGAAGCTGGTTGGGCGTTGATGAACGGTGTCTGGTTGGTGTAGTGGACACCCTTGGCACGTTGGAGCCATTGCCGGGGCGTCGGATGCGTTTTTTGGCCGATTCAACATGATGACTGGAGAGCCACCACTGCTTTTTACATGTAACCAACTCACCAAGCAATAGTTATACGGCTGGTCCAGAGTATAAAGCATATTTACACGATACTGTATGAGTCTTATGAGCACAGCTTCTGAAATCCCCGTCATGTCTTCGCCTGAAAGCTTCAACTATTGTGCCTGCGTCGCAATCGCTAGTTAAACCCACAGGGATTTTCCCGTCCATCCATCCCAAATAACTCAGTTTCAAATATGTTTTGACAGCAGCCGTTGTTCTTTGTTTTGGTAAATAATGAAAAGCATCCATGATGGATTTCTCGCAATATTGCACGGCTCAGCGACGCTGATGCGACTGGTTGCAGGACAGAGCGTGTGCTTTACAAATACCTGCTGCAAACTGCAATTATGTTTATTTGAGTCTCCATTTTTTTTTCCTGTCGATGCTTTAATTTTTTTACTTATTCATTTGTTCACTTTGATCAACAGTATGTTCTCACAGGGAATTTTATTACAACGCACAACACACCGCAGCGGAGGTGGCTGTTCCAGTTAATTCCTTCCTTTTATACCCTGTATCAGTGTTTTCCGTGGTTCATTTTGATAATGTGTCAGAATCACAAATTATGAGAGATAAGATCCGTGTTAGCTTTTTTTTTTCTTCCCTTCATGTCACTCTTCACTATAAACAGCTGTCATATGGTTCCTTAACAGAACATCTTCCCAGACAGATGGCTTACTGCATAAATGATCTCAGAGGGATTTTTATCATCCAGTGATGTAACCCATCTTGGGACAGGCTGAAAATAGAAACGTCAAAAGATGACATGATCTTTGCTCATGAATGTCAAAACTGTGAATTCACAACTGAATGTTTTGGATTTATTTATTTGGGAGGGTGGCAGGGGAAGACAAAATATTGCACACTCAGAAAAAATGATTTTTGAAATGTTTTTAATTTTTTTAAAATCACGTTTTTCCAGTGTATTTGTCTAGATCTTTTAAAAATCAACAAACATTTTAGAGTTTAAAAACTAATGAAAGTGAATCAGTTAAAATGTATGAATATAGTTCAATTTGTGCAAACAGGAGATTAACCGCGATTTGTTTTGATAAAATTTCATGAAATCCCTTTCTATTAGTTTCAATGCGCTTATGGTCCACATTTCCAGCAGGTAGCGGTAATGCAACCCGGTTGTCATCAACATTTGAAATGGACAAATAGAAGTAGAAAGACTTTCACAGCATGCCTAGCGGTGTTTGTAAATAGATGTATTGCAAAAGTATTCAACTCTGCACCCCTGCGCCTTTTAAAAAATGTGTTTTGTTACATTGCAACCTTTAAATGATTTTTTAAAATCTGAGACCGAGACCTGAGAGTTGTGAATCTCATCAAAAATCATTTGGGAAATATAGCACACTTTAAATATGAAAATACCTTCTATGGCTTCACCAGTGAGATGTGCACACAAACGCTACACTTCGAAGGAGAGTATATTGTTTTCTGTTTTTTAAATTCTTTATTAAATGTATCCAATAAAAGTAATTTGATCAGAATAATGTACTGAGTTTATGACTAAATATGTTTGGAGGTTGATCAATAAAAAAGGTGTCGTGCCTGTCATTCTACAGCTCAGCGCTACACGGCAACTTTTCATGCACCACAGATCAGGTAATTAACTGTACAGTATTTGACCACCGACACGGAAGCAAATAAAAACAAACGATTCAATATTGTATTAATGTATTGAATTGTATTGTATTAAAAATAATCTGATATTAATTCAATAACACAAATTCGCCATTTAGATGACTGTAGTTGTTGTAATAGTGAGCGCAAAACAAAACGTGGAGTCGCCGCGTGGAGCCTGAAATACAGTACAGGGCTTTTTTTTTTTTTAATCAATCAAAAATATTGTTGCGATGATCCACCCTTACCAGGGGTGGCGGTATTACACCAAGTCATATTCAACCAACAGCTATTTGTCTCCATGAAGAAAAAAACACGACTTGTGTACAGGAAGTTGACAGGCAGAAATACATTCGAACAAGTTGTAACGTGTCACTTTTAAATATTTTTTTATGACGCGAAACGTTTAACGTATAGGTAGCGTCAACTGTTGTTTTCTCGTGTTAGTAGCTTCGACGCTGCTTTAATGGTCCAAATTGGCTAGCCGGATGCTAACTGTTCGTTGGCTGCGGTGTGTACATTTTGCTCCTCTCTGGCGTCAAAGGTTCCAAATATTGGCTAAGGATATGCCCGCTAATGTTTGAAATCTCTGGGTAAGCAGGGGGTAAACGCAGGTGGACGGCAAATGTCGTAATAATGACACCGAACAGCGTTAACACCTGGCTCTTGACCACGTAATGTTACTTGTGTGAGTTATTCGGTTAGCCACGTAAACTGTTTCTGATTGGCGTTAACGCAGCAGCAGCTAACTCGCCGATAAACAACGTGTGGGACTCCTTAAATGAAAAGCCTGACAACGAGGTGTGACGCTCTTTAACTTGAAAGCCCCAAAGGCGAATACTTTTCAAAACTCGCGGACCGACATATCAAACCAACATGCTCTAGTTGAACGCATGCGAGACTCGTTGCACGTCGCGGAGGATGAAGCGAGTCATCTGGATGATATCAGGATCAAACAGAAGAATGGTTAAGCTACTTTTTGCCCTGGCCTTGATTGCCTACATTGCCTGTGAGTAAAACATTTGCTTCTTATTTGCCTTTGTCATCCCTTCTAAACATGATGGTCGTATCGCTGTGTATTGTCTCACTGAGCCTCCAAAATCGCTACTTTTAAGATAATAGAGCACCTTGCTTTACTTAACCAGACACTGCTTCCTTTAAGTATGATACAGTACTTTATATTGCTATCCTATTTTTCTGCGCACCAGCATCAACACAACTCCAAACCCAAATCATGTAATTTGCATACATATTATGTACAAGTTGCTCATTTATTACACTGACTTTGATTAAAATAGTCACGGAAACGTCACTAACACCAGCCGTGCCCATCAAAGTCTGAATCCTGTACATTTTATTAGTTTACCACACACAAGGAGAAGTATTTCACACCTTTATTTCAATTTCAGTATCTTGCTCAAGGATCATTTGACATGGTCACATTGAGCCATTCTGCCCCGCCATATTTGAAATTCCTCCTTAAAATGGCAAAGTATGGTTTAGCAGGTTCTAGAAATATGTGCAGAAAACCATCATTGACAGCCTCTGTCAGGAGAAAAGGGCCAGATGCTCATGCAGCACTGTCTTAAAATATATGTATAAAATGTTAAATAGAAGCGGGGGGGGGGGGGGTAGAGCTGGAAAAGATGCACAAAAGGGTGACCACACCCTGGAGAGGATCGTAAAGCATTGGCGAATCTGGGGGAGCGTCATAAGCAGTGTACTGAGGCTGTTGTCAGCGCATCAAGCACCACCACATACAGACGTCTGCATGACATGTGCTGCAGCTGCGGAATTCTATGTGTTGAGCCACTGCGAAACAAAACCAACATCAAGACGGCGTGGCATGAAGCTGATCATCCTTTGGCACAGTTCAGGTGTTATTGCAGCCCACGTTGATATTGGCCTTGAAATCATCCATACTTTCTGTTTGATTTCTGTTCCTTCATCTTCCTCTCGACAGTACCCCTTAAATTTTCAGTGGGGGGTGGAGCTGTATTGGCATTTTGCATTTTCATATTTGCAAGAGAAGAAATATGTCCAAAAAAGTTAAAATGGTGGGATGTGTCATGTGCCACAAACGTTCATTTTACCTTGTCTTGGGCCCTACATTGCGTTTTCAATGTACCTTAGTGAGATGGAAAAATACAAGGTTATGTGATGTTGTGCTCAGAGGTTAACAAAGTTTTGAGAAATAGGTTGTATAATACTGCTTACGCGAAATCATGTGCTGATCGTTTCAAGGAGAGAGAAACCGTGATAACCACAACTTGTGCAAAACAAGTGGTGGGAACGTGAAAAGGGGAGACGGATATGCTGCGACAACAACAAGAAAGTGTGAGAAGGAGAAGCTGTGCAAGCCTTATTTGTTAAAATAACGGACGGAGTGGCGCCAGGGGGGGCTGAGATGGCCACTCACCCCTCCCTTCGCACACTCCGAGTTTTTGGACAAAAGGAGTGCGCTGGCTACCCTGGGTAGAGTCTGCTGCGGGTTGCGTACGGACGCCCAGCTTGTATCAAAGCTCACTCTACCCAGGGTGTTGGCTCTCCATCCTGAAGGCGCAAGGTAAGAGTTGAATTATATTCTAGGAGCTTGATACGCTGTTATTTGCTTGTAGACTTGACATTATTACTGTGGGCTAATAAAGCGCTATTGTTAGTAGCAGTATTATGTGTTGTTAATTGAGTGACTGTTTGGCATATTCTGTGGCACTAGTAAACGATCCAGTTATTGGTAGCAGAATTGTCTCTTGTGTCTTCATTTCTGAGTGCCTATCTCCAACGATCCTTTCCTAAATTTGATACCGAGCCAGGCGAGGTATCAGAAATGTTTTAAAACACTTAGTAACATAACGTTATCCCTGTGGAAGGCTTGCTCTCTGTTAAAAATGCCTACTATCGTGGCTTGGTTAATGACCACGTGACAAGTACAGCGATTAGCTAACTTGTGACATACGTATCGTTCCGGCCATAAAAAAAGGGATGAAATTGCTCAAAACTGTTGGAAAGGAGCAAAACGAGTTGGTAGAAAATTGTGTTTGAGAGGCGGCGTTTCCCCGCATTCGTGTTGTCCACTTGTGATCCCAGCAATGCTCTCGTCGACGGAAAAGTGCTCCGATCATTTTTGCCGAAATATGGGTTATGTGCCGTCATTTCAGGACTACAACACGCACCTGATTAAGCCCGCACCAGCTAAATCTAACCTGAAAACCACATTTGGACATACACCGGCCTTTTGATATGGTTGGATGATTGGGCTGGTTGGTTCTAATGTGTTGAATTGTATCTCTCTTCTCTTTCAGCTGTCTGGGGCAAATACACAACTATGAGGTAAAGATTTAGGTTCCTCTGTGTCAACGTTCTGCCACTTTATTCCCCTCAACTCTACTTGTGGTTATGACTGTCATTATCCTACCGCTCATAGCCACTGGTCTCCTTGTGCTTGATGTTTCCCTCGTCGTAGATCGATCAAAGAATACGGGGAGATGGAGATTGAGCAGAAGATTAATGAGGTGGGTTTCGGTGGCATTTATCCCTGCTTTCACCTGACCATTTGCTGTCACGTGTACGGTGATATAAAAAAAGTACAGCACCACCCTCCATGTATTTTACACCATATAATTACTTCCCTCTACTATTAGCCACGTCTCGCGTAGCGCTATTTGATGTCCGCATGTTTGTTGATGTGCCAGACTCTAACACAAATTTTAATCACTTTCCGGCTGGCTTATCACAGTGCTGCCGTTTTCCCTTATCGTGGTGACCTTATGCTTTAAAGCATCGTAGGTAAATTGAAATATATCTGGTCATCTCATATTCAAATATCCCGCTGCTTTGAAGTCACCCCCAAGCATTAGTGTTAGCTATAAATGACACTTCTGCATAATGATCGTGATAAGAGCGGTCACATGGTTTATTGTTGAACGGAACCATGCTGTGCTCCCGCAGTGGTGTCTCAGAACAAATATATGATAGAAACTGAACACACACAAAAAAAAAGCTAGTGTTTCTGCTATTAAAAAAACTAACTGTGGTGTTAAATTATTTAAAAACATACCCAAAATGTCGAGACTTTATATTTGGATGTGCCTGTCTACTGCCGTTTCGCGAGAAGTCCATGAAGTACAGTATTTATTTTAAAAATAAAGGCTAAGACAACGGCCCCGACCTTTTCTTGCTCAACGGACCAGTTTGATGTCAGGCAATATTTTCAGGAACCGGCCTTTTAAGGTGTGACTGATAAAATACAACAAAATAATATGATATGGCCTGCATGAAAACTGTGGTATTTTCTAAACGGAATAATAAACACGAATCATGACACGAGGAACATCCTATCTGGCCGCAACACTCTCTGGTAGCTATGATAACGTTTAAATGCGTCTTCAAAATAAGATACTGGCTGCCAGGTTTACATCTTTTCACATTTGGGATATTGCAAAGCCACCTGAATGGCACGTGTCAGCTATTTCCTGTCCGCAACAAAACCATAGAATTGTGTGAACTCCCGGATGACTGGCGGCACCGCTGTTTCTGCGGGGTTCAAGTTGATTCATGACTTTTTAATTGATGGCTTCTCCATTGCTTTCGTGAGAACTAAGGCATATTTATTTTGATGGAGAAAGACAAACTTAATATTATCATGTTTCAAAGTTTCATTTCATGTTTGATTGACCTCGAACGCTATGTTCTCACAACTTGTACACAATGGAGCACACAGAAAAAAGGGCTAACTTGAGCTGAATGAAGCAAAGGCCTCATTAACTGATAATCTAGACAGGAAGTTTCAACTTTGGGAGGGCAGCATGACAAGATATACTTCAGTTTGTTACAGTGTCTCAATTCATGGGAAATCTACCCATTGAAGGTATCCATTGTTTGCACCGGAAGATGTTTTAGCCTCCAGGTGTCCACTGAGGGGCATATCGGTGGGCTGGGCTGGGAAGCGCGACACGCAAATAAGGAGGAATGATTTTCTGATATGTTACTTGTATTTTGCATATCCCGTGAATAAAAAGCGGTCAGCGGGGGTACGAAGGTGGGGGGTTTCGATCTGAGAGGAAACGCGGCTTGTCTTGCCTTCGAGGAACTTCGCCCCCTTTGCTGATCAGCAAAAGACAAAATGTTCCTGAGTTGAGTCGAGTCTTTTCATTCAAATTTCAAGATGTTCGGGTGAATTCCCTGACATGGGGTCATGTTTTTTTCCCTACTGTTCTTGTTGGAGAGCTCCTAACGTGTCGGCTAGCGATGCCACCCTTTGCACGTTTCAACAACTTTCTTCTGGTGAAGCCGTACTTGTTTGATTTGGATGCGTGCTCGGGGGTCTTTGTCAATTAACTTCTTGAATGGTCCATTACGTTCAAGCCCTGTAATGAATAAATAAAGAGCACAAATGCACTCTATATCGAAATATATAGATAGCACTATACAATATGTTGAATTCCAGAACACATTGAGAAGGGTCTATCGACAGCTATGTTTTTTTTTTTTTTAATGTCTGAACCCTGACTGTTAGACATTTTTCTTCCTGACAAATATATTTGTTAAATGTGATCTGATGTCATGTACTTGTTTCGTTTAAGGCTGTGGCTCCACTACGTGACCAGATTCGTGATTTGGAGCAGAGGTTTGTGTTTGTTGTTGTTTCCTTGCCTATCATTTATACCTACAGCAAAATAGGAGCTCCAAAGCAGTTTAGCACAAAATTTTCAGATGAAAATGACTCAGACACTAAGCAAATATATTTTCATGTGTTACCGCTTCAGCAAACAATATTTGGGCTTGGTGATTTTGGATCAAGCGGTTCGGATAATGGATGGATGGATGGATTTTATAAAGGATATGTTACACAAGTGTTTTACTCCCAATGTATTTATTTTTTATTTTTTGAAAAGCGGGTTGACATCTGACAGAACAAGAAACCAAAATTATCACTGCAACAGAGCAAAGTGTTAATCGATTAATCTGATGAAAAAATGAGTTTTAATTTCCATCCCTTCATTCAAAAACATGACATTATGTCAAATGAATAGTGCAGAAAATATTAATTATGATTCAGTTACAGCTTTGCTCCATGTGTCGAAAAATATGTGATAGACTTAGGAGGATGCCGTTTTTTTCAGTGCCACCGCGGTGCATTATTTCAGTCGAGTGCTTCATGGTTATTGTGAGCACAAAATATTTATCACAGGGTTTTTATTTCAGCGTCCATCTTGAATACTGTTCCCCCCTTACAGATGTTCAGCGTAACAAGTGTTTTTTTATGTTGTTGTTTTAATCTTCTACAGTTTTTCTCAAAAATACCCACCTGTGAAATTTCTGTCAGAGAAGGATCGAAAGAGGATTCTGGTATGTAAGACAAACAAAATGTGCACTCACACTTTGAGTAGGGCTGGAGCATGGGGTTACTTTGATGGTTTTTATTTTTTTGGGGGCAGCATGTTGGTTTTGCTGTGGCTTATCTTTAGAAAAGTAACACAGCTAGATAGATACACTTTCCTGTTTGCACCTGTTTTTTCTTTTTAATGGATCTTGGAACTTTTACACATTTGTCACGTTGACAATTTTATGGCGTAGGCATGTAACTTTTCTGCTTGTGACTTTGCGTTGCAGCCCACTTCTTGATTTGTATTAAAAATGTGTTGGTTTTTTTTTCTTAGATTACTGGTGGTGCAGGTTTCGTGGGTTCCCACCTGACTGACAAGCTGATGATGGATGGCCACGAGGTGACTGTGGTGGACAACTTTTTCACCGGGAGAAAAAGGAATGTGGAGCACTGGCTCGGCCATGAAAACTTTGAGCTCATCAATCATGACGTAGTGGAGCCACTCTACATTGAGGGTGAGGGAACGACAAAAAGTAATTGGATTTTTTTTTTCCGGCCCCACACTTTGCACCTTGGGATCAGAATTGGACCATCTCGGCCAAAGCAACCAAAACCGTTTAGATTAACTGTGAGCCTGTGAGAAGGAACAATCTGCCGAGTCATTTCGGCCACTTAAACCACTCAGACCCTGTAAATTACATTTGTTTCTAAATTCTGGAGTTTTGACTCACACTCAAAATCTGTGTTTGCTGCTTGTGATCCAGTAAACACACCGTGTTGCGTCTAACCAGCTAGCTAACGGTAAGCTAACCTGTCATCTCCAGTACGGCTGACATCCAGACCTTCAAGCGAGATGGCATATTAAAAAGCCATGAATGGGCCGTAGTTTGCCCATCTCTTGCAACTCGACGAAGCCGCTTATATAGTCGTGGTATTTGATTGCCAGTTGACTGTTGAGCCAAGTCACACTTTGCTTTTTCTCTTGCGGCAGTGGATCAGATCTACCACCTGGCCTCTCCAGCCTCTCCCCCCAATTACATGTACAACCCCATCAAAACCATCAAGACCAACACCATCGGCACTCTCAACATGCTCGGTGAGTCTTAAATGGATTACCGTATTTTCCGCACCTAATAGGTGCACCTAAAAGCCTTCTGTGGTTTTATTGTTTTGCTCCTTATTGTCAAGTGTCCATGAGTCTTGTGCAAGGCGTTTATAAATAAAATGTATTATTATTATTATTATTATTCAATTTTCTGAAAAGCTGACAGCGTGCCTTAAAATCCGATGCGTCTTGTATACGGTCATTACGGTAATATTTCGTGGCTTGCTGTATATTTGACTGTATCAAGACCACAAAATGGCTCCTTGCAAGAGACATGCTTACAACGCAGAGTTCAAATTTAAGGCGAGGGGTTACGTAGTTGAACACGCCCAATATATTAAAAAAAATGTAAAAAATGAGGCATTCATTGAAGGTACGCTTTATAATCCAGTGTGCCTTTTAGTGTGGAAAATACGGTAATACTGTACCGTTCCAATTTGTTGAATGGGTTAAAAAAAAAATGAGCATTAGCCTGGACAAAGTGAACTACTCTTGGTAAAGCGGTTGTGCATTGGGAATGTATTTGCTGATTTTGCAGCCTTGCTAGATGATTGTGCCCTCTGGCCCACGTGTTATTCCTGCATCCATTCACGATTAATTGCAAAGTTGCTTCTTTGTGCCTCATAGACAAAGGCTGTTGTTTTATCGCTTAGGTTTGGCCAAACGAGTGGGCGCCAGGCTTCTCTTGGCTTCTACCTCGGAAGTTTACGGAGGTAAGAGTTACTTTTCATTATTGTGTCACATTATAAAGTACTCATCTATTTTTATTATTTTTTTTTGGTTGCCACCTGAGGGGATTGCTTTCCAAATTGCTAAACCATTAGTGACTGAAATGTTTTTCCTGCAGACCCTGAGGTGCACCCCCAAAATGAAGAGTATTGGGGCCACGTAAATCCCATCGGTCCTCGAGCATGCTACGATGAAGGGAAACGTGTTGCCGAGACCATGTGTTACGCCTACATGAAGCAGGTATCATCACACTCAACTATACATGCATCCATTTTCAATGCCGCATGTCCCTGAACGGGTTTACTTATACAGTCATCCCTCGTTTTTTGCGATTAATTGGTACTGAAAAGGGCCAGATCCCAGCTGGACACTTTGTAAATATATTGTGGACAGGCAGCCCTAAATATTGAATTTGAGGAGGAATCTATTTGGAACCCAATATGCCTGTAGTCATTGTTGATTTTCAGGTCTCCCAATTTTTTCATCAAATTGGTGTTGCTTTATTTCTGTGATGTTTTTTTATTTGAGTTACATTACAAAAATTAGTAGTCCTGATGACGTAAACAACAATAAAAAAAAAAAAAGAATTAGTAATATAATCATATCCTTTTAACTGGGCCACTGCAGTCCTGTGGCAACGCTAAAGCTATATTCACCCTGTAGGGCGTGATATCCGATTCAGAATTGTATTTATTTATTTTATGAAATCGATCTTTTCATGTGCTCGTTCACACTCGAAGTCGCATTTGTTTTTGTAACGTTGAATGGGAGGTTGAGTGACACGCACAAAAATGGGCACTGTTTGCGGCAGAAAATGTGATTGATGTCAGCCTTTAATAGGCTGATGTGATTGACTTCTTTTGCCTTTGCTTCGGGCAAGTGATATTTATTTATCGGCCTCAGCCTCTGGTCCTTACTCAGCTGCTCGTTATTTTTTATTTATTTATTTTTCAACATTCATTGGGATCATTCTTGGAAGCATCCTGCTTTTGATAATCAACTGTCAGTCACCGGCGCGCGGGGACAAAATTATCGTGTCGTCCATCTATTGCCCAGTCATGTCATCAAAATCCATTAACATTTACACGTGGTGATTACAGTTACACAATCGATCGCATAAAAACATGGAAGGTGTGGTCAAAAAGACATGTAAAGCTGAGAGGATTGTAAGGTGAATACTTTAAGAGGGAGACCACCCACGAGACTAGTGAGGATAAGCGGGTGGTCAGTACGATGGGACGGAGTCCAGGTTCCAGTCAAACAACGCAATTCTACATTAACGCCACATCGATATGGATATTCCCAAAAATTTTTCTCATTTTTTGAACACTATTAATATCGCTTCCCCCTCCCACATTCACACACTAAGACAGCCTTCCTCAACTGGCGGACCGCGATCCACGACCGGACCGCCGACCTCCTCTGTCCGGACCCTCGGCAAATTGTATAAAATTATAAATTATAAAGTGATTTTTACGTTATACATTTTATATTTGTGGACTATAATCTGCGCATTACCGCGATTGCTATTTAAAATTATCCGTTGTATTCTTTGCGTGCACTAACAGATGTATTGCAGAGGACCGCAGCAGCGCGACTGTGTGTTGTACAATGTTTGACTAACTGGAGACCCTGGCTGAGCAGGGCATGTGGCGATAACGATGCGCTGATTGGCACCTCTGAACTTAAGGTGTGCCCATACATAAGCGTCAGCACGCGTCTCTCCCAATTCACACGCATTCAAAATGGATGATTGTGTCAGGAAACAGACGCATGCGCGACGCCACAATGTGCTCTCAGCTTCAGTCCAGGTGAGCCGCACACAGACAATTAGACAAGACGAATCGCGGGAGGTTTTGATTGTGTGCAGTTTTGCTCCCGTCTACCCGGGGATCTTTGCAGCTGTTTAACAGCATAACACCGCAACATGGTAAATGAACATCACAATGGTGTCCTCAAATATTATTTGCATGCCTCAGACGTTGCATTCACGTTTAGTGGAAGAACAGCACTGCACATTCCTGCGCTCCCTTGTGTCAGTATTTAAAATGGTTCTTAACTCCTCTTCTGATATATTTTTCAGTGATTTCAGGGGGGATGTGAAAAGGGGAATTGTACAAATGTAAAGGATATTTTTGTTTTCATGTTTAGTATTTGTTTTGGTAAAATTTGTATTTTGTTTTGTTTTTGTTAAATAAAGGGGGGGTAGGAAGACAACTACTGTTTAACAAAGTTAAAGTAAAAATGTCTTATTTCCCTAAAAGGGCTATTTCTATTATTAAGCAGGCACAACTTAACAAAATAAAAGAGTTCCTGTGCCTCAACACAATACCTCTCATTATTTGCTGTGTAATGGCAAAGTGAATAATTGTTATTTTAATGCACCCCATTATTGGTTGGTTGTGAGGAGTGTTGATTTGTATAAGCTTGGCTTGACCATACTAAATGGGCATATAGCCCTGCTCCCCATGACCGCCGGACCTTGGTCTTCTTTAAAAAAAAATAGTGGACCTACAGCATTTCTAGTTGAGGACCTCTGCACTAAGATGTGGAAGCACGTGTCTGACTATGCAGTCGTGTATGAATGCATAACATATTACAAGCGCAACTCGGATGACCTTTTCAACACCTTGTCTCCATTGTGTCTGCTCTCCTTCACTGCGCCGAATACATTTGGTCTACAAATTCCCCATTTAGCCAAGCGTTCTGCATAATTTTCATGTTTTTATTCATGTTTCTCAGCCACTGAAATGTGAACATTGATACATGACGTCCACCTGCGAAGGCTAATGATTTTCAAAAAGCAAAGTTATGTGTGAAGCACGTGCATAATATTGTCCTCAAGAGCAAATGACACTTACGGAATTTATATTTAATATTTTATTGGTGTGAAGCTCTCCTTTCATTGAAAAGTGTGTGTTGGGGTGCGGGGAGCATTGATTTGAATTTCACTGAATACATGAGGACATAAAGAAAAGATGAAAAGCTTGGATAATTGGCAGCAATATGGCACTTCTTTTCAAGGGATTGGCTGTTATTTTCTGTGCTTTCAGGAAGGAGTGGAGGTTCGAGTGGCAAGAATCTTCAACACGTTCGGCTCCCGAATGCACATGAACGATGGGCGAGTTGTCAGTAACTTCATCCTGCAGGCTCTCCAGGGGGAACCACTCACAGTAAGAGCCACCAATCACCCCCTGCCAAGATTTTATGTATTTTTTCTTATTGTTTGCACCCTACTGGTGAAAAACACTGCAGCGAAAATGTATTGGCTCGTTTCTCTAATTGCTTTTATTTAGTACCCAGTCAGAAATGATTACTCTTATCATTATAAATTATGATTATCACATTTTGGGAAACCTTAACATGCACGAAAAGTCACCAAACTTTGCACATTCACTGGCCCTGGGGGGATTGATATTAGATAGTTGTCGCAATCAATGAAAACAAAGTGGTGGTCACTACGGTGTCACAAAGTCACTCTTTTCTTTTCCAGATGTGTATCACTGCATGCGATATCATGAGTGAGCGAGTCCTGTTTGTTCCTATGAAGTTCTGTACGGAGTGGAAAGAGCATTCCTGCGTGAAGCTGTGTTCATATTTAATTTCTTATTATTCAAAAGGCATACGATAACTCGAAACCAGTCTAGCCGCAGCATTAGTAAACAACGTTGTCTTCCAATTTAAGTGAATGTAAAATGCAATTACTCCTGATCAAGGCAAAACGTAATCAACTGATGCTCATGTAATTCAATGCATTTCGCGACACGGGTAGACAAACGTGTTGCGCCGTGCTAATTAATCTCCTGTTGTTGCGCTAGGTTTATGGCACCGGTTCCCAAACAAGAGCCTTCCAGTACGTAAGGTAAGAAGGGAACATTCTTCTCGAATTCAATCCCGTTTGGTATGCACACTGGGTTGACTCTTAACGTTTGTCAGTTCCACTTTAATTCTTGTGCTCGAGCCACCGAAAAGCACGTCGTAAATAAGGATTCTGTTGCATCCTTGCGAATAGATGTACCCCGTAAAGGCTATATTTGTGTTGACAAATTTCATTTGTGTTAAAGGTCAGATGCTCAGGCGTTTCATAGAGGAACATGATTTTCCGTTTGATTCATGAATGGGATCATTTATTATTTGTTTTATTATTTATTTTAAAAATTTTATTTTATATATTATTTATGTTGTTTGTTATTATTATTTTATTATTATCATGCTTTATTTTATATTGCACTTATATTGAACTGTGTACAGTTCTTTTCTGAAACATTTATTTTGTGCAATGAAACACTTTATTTTTCTCCCCCTGCCCCACCCCCCCTTTTTTTTTTTTGCTGCTGTAGACTGCAAATTTCCCCAGTGTGGGACAAATAAAGGTTATCTTATCTTAATCAGTCTGGCAAGAAGTGATGAGAGTTAATGATGTAACATGTGACTTTGTGGAAATGAACCAATTCGAGTAGACTTCCTTACTTCCTTGAGTGTTCAACCTTGGATCTGTCCAAAGAGTGCGGGATGCGCAGTTCCCGGCGGTCGGGACATATGACAGTTTTGAGGTTACAAACGGCACAAGAAGGCACGCTCATTAGATATCAGTCTTTCCTTGGATTTTTTTGGTTTTCATATTTATAACCCAAAGTGTTGTTCATATGACTGTTTACACAAATTATGGCATTTGAAGGCCGTGAACTAGTTCGTGGAGCAGCGCAAAAGTGCATCGGCACGTGGCGCAATAAAAGGTTGACTGCAAAGCCAAAGAAAAAGTCAAACGATTGGAGATTTGCGAATGCAACTTAGAAGAGTACGATTGCAGAGCTGTTTGCATTTTTCGGTTGCACTCTTTTCCTTCATTCTTCATCTGAAAGAATCCCGCATCATACTTGATTGAAAAATTCTACAACATGCCTGTTTTATTTTTTTTTTTGTCCTTCCACATACACCACCAAATGGATCGAAACCTGCTTTGATGCACAAGCCCCAAGGCCCAAAATAGCAGTTTGAGTACACAATTGATTGATCATGCTTTCTCTCACGCTTTGTTTGCTCTCCTGAGCACATGCTCGTAAATGCCAATCACGCTCCCCAACTTGCAGCATGCCTTAAGCCCATCGATGACAAGTTGACAAGCTGCGTTCACGTTTTGCCAGCAACAACAATAAACCGCCACGCCCAAGGACTTATCGACGCTCAGTTTCTTGAGGTTATTTTTGCATGACGCAGTTTCCTCGTTCCTCATCGGTGCTCAAACCCGTTTCTTAACTTTCGATCACAGTAAAACCTCCAGACCCCGGAGTCATTGCTGAAATTTTAAAGTAGTCTTACAAATGCACCCCAGTTTGCTCGGTCCCGTCTTGCCGAGCTTTTGAGCCTGTTGACCCTAAACTCACCTGTTCAAGACTCCCCTCTCCTTTCCTGAAGCTGCACTTCTCCTGTTGTGTAGATTGTCTCGTTATTTATTGGATGGCTGTTTGCTCCCTGTCTGATTTTTTTTTTTTAAACCACAATTTCCTTGTTTCATTAGAATTCTGAAGGTTCAACCTCAAGGATATTTGACTTGAGAGGTTACACTGTATAAAGCCGTTTGAATTATTAGATTCTGCCCAAGATCATCTTCAAAGTTCTTGCTCATGCCCTAATTGAGCAACGTGGATAGAAACCGGTGTTCATCATATCGGAGAGAGTGAATACATGCTGACTCTGCCGCGTGTCGCCTGACCTTTGCCCATTGTGAATTTTTAAAAAAGCTCGAATGAAACATTTCTGTCCCGACATATGGAAGCTTCTGTTATTAGGATGAACCGAAAGAATTGGGAGGGAACGTCACTCCCATGAAGCGAGGCCCCCCCGCTATAGAATTCACATGAATGGAGCCCATTGTAAATTCATTTCTGTGTGTGATTGGAATTCCAGTGACCTGGTTAACGGCATGGTGTTGTTGATGAACAGTAACATCAGCAGTCCCGTCAATCTGGTGAGTTCCTCTTCTTGAGCCACTACATTTTACATTAAACCTTTGGCACACCAAACCCAAACTCCCTCATCCTCCTGTAACCTTAAACCAACGCCCAAATGTGTTTTCAATCTGCAGGGGAACCCAGAGGAGCATACCATACTGAAGTTCGCTCAGCTCATCAAAAGTCTAGTCGGTAAGGGTGCCCGATCGATCGATATTTGTCATCGGATGTGCGCGCTGTCTTGAGCCCCACTATCTCGGTGCCGGTCATTCCCACCCTTGCACCCTTCTCCCTCCGCATTAAGATGCGCTTTGTGCAGAAAAGGATGAAGTTTGGTTTGGTTTGGTTTTATTAAACATAGCATAAAACATATACAGTAATAATAAGGTAAGAGAAATCAGTCATCATTCAGCACAGTCATCATTAAAACAGTTATGTTCAAGGGAATAGGAAGAAGTCCTTGAAGGTTTAAAGATGTTGACTGTTCAAATAATACTACACTCATTAATATGACATGGATTGCTGCACTGCAAAGGCACAGCGGTAAAATTCTCATTTGAGGACCGTATTTTCTGCACGATATGGCACTTGGGAGTATAAGGCGCATAGAATAAAAGTGACAATAGTGGCTGAGGTTGCGTTTTGCATCCACTAGATGGATCTACGTGAAAGGGAATACAATACAATACAGCTTTATTTATATAGCGCTGTAGCAAAGCACTTTCCCGAACATTTAAAATACGACATCCAGGAAATCTGAATATTGATCCACATATAAGGCACATCGGATTCTAAGGCGCACTGTCGGCTTTTGAGAAAATGGAATGCTTTTCGGTGCGCCTTCGAGTGCGGAGAATACGGTAGCTATACAAAACAACAGCCGGCCAAACGACAGCGCCAGATGCTATGGTGCCCGATTCCAAAGAATGCTGACTCAATTGCCATCTCCTCCACGGTTTCGCTCTGTGGAAGTGCGCTTATACTGAGCCACTAACAACAGCCGGTGATGATGTGAATGTGCATTCAAAGAGGAATTCAAATCCCAAAATGTTCTTCTCTGTCTCACTCGTGCCGTTGGAATCCACATATTTATTCAACTCTGGGTGGGTTGCCATCTGTTCGAGAGGGCATGCATTGAACTCACATTTGGCTCATCTTGAGTCATGTAAATCTGTGTTTTGGATGCAAATGCACAAAACCAGCGCAGCAACTATGTTCTGTCGTTATTTTGTTCATCCGACATTCCATCAAGGTTGGACTGTTTAAAAATAAAAAATAAAAAAATAATAATAATGAAGCTCAGTGCTCCCCTCTTCCACACCACTTGACAAGAACAAGAATAGGTTTTACGGAACTGTTTGTATACTTGTTTGCACACGAGTAATTATTATTGTTCCGGTCATTTCAAGCCCATTTTGTCCACTCCCACAGTGAGCAGAAGTCAGATCCAGTTCCTTCCCGAGGCCCAGGATGACCCACAAAGGCGGAAGCCTGACATCCGAAAAGCCAAGACGATGCTGGCCTGGGAACCAGTGGTATGAACCCCTGTAAACATGATATCACTTTGCTCAGTCATTTATCTTAACCCTTTCAGGGACAGCGGTTACAGCTTATGTTATCAGGTTATAGGGTGCATGCAAGGCTTAAGATTCCACAAACTAGATTGCTCGGTACAGTATCTGTTTCGCGGATACTTCCCTGACAGTCAATCAAAGCTTTGAACAAAGAAAAGTAGTCACGTTGATTGGCATGTTTTGAATATCACGATGGCAAAAATACGTTTCGATTCATTTTGCTCACAATGTTGCCACAGGTTACAACAATTGTACAGGCACAAAATGGCGGATACTGGATATGAAATACTGCAAGCTCCATCACTTAAAATAACTCTAGCTATCAGCAACTCGGTAACTTTGTGCTCTCCAACCACGCTCTTTCCCACTCGCTCTACCGTGATGTCATAAAAGCTACGGAGGATCCACAAAAACAGCACCCGCCGCACTACCCTGCAGAAACAAAACCCGTGAATGATTCTTTTGGGCTAAGTTCAAGAACACAGGCATATTTGATTCCAAACAAATTCCTCCTCAAATCTCAAAATGATGTATTTATTTGGGGCTGACTGTCCACACTGCTTTCAAGCAAGTGTCCAAATGGTATCTGGCCCTGTTCAGACTGGGCCACATCATGGAAGCATCTGGCAGGTTGCTATAGCAACAATGACAGAGGCGTCATCCAGCGCATCCAGAGGCATTGACCGCTCCTCACTTCAACATGCGGCGTACGCCCCCCATCCCCCACACGACCTACCCAACGACAATCACTATGGCCACCGTCTGCCCCACCCCCAACCCCTCCCTCCCCGCCACATTGATCTTCTATTGAAGGTTAAATATATGTTATAATCAAATTCTCTGGGTCCGCATTTTGAATAGTAATTTGAATAGGGTTTTTTTTGTTTGTTTTTTTACATTGCATGGGTGGCAGTCAGTCTTACACAAGCAGTCCAGCTGGAGTGCGTCACGGTGTTTATGTGTTGACAGGTGCCCCTGGAGGAGGGCCTGAAAAAAACCATCCAGTACTTCAGCAGAGAACTGGAGCACCAGGCCAACAACCAGTACATCCCCAAACCCAAAGCGGCCCGCATGAAGAAAGGTCGACCCCGACACATTTAAGCACGACCTCCTTACCATTTTTGACGCGTGTGCAAAGTTGCATTCTGGGATATTTATTGCGAGAAGACTTTTGATTGTTGCCTTGATAAGGAGTTTGCAAATTGCACTGTGAGGCCTCCCTCGCCTGAGCATTTTAGGTTGTACAAGCAAATGACTGTATTTAAAATGGCCTACAGCATCATTGGTTGTCATTTGTCTATCGTATTGTCGTTTTTTTTTTTGGGTCAATTTTTAAGATATTTAAAATGTGACACTTCTCAAGTGCTTTGTGCTTTTATCAAAGATAAGCCATTCTCTTGTCTCCTGGCGAAGAAAAACATGTTACTGTGACACCGTGCTTCACTTTGGGCAACATCGCACATCAGGATGGATATTATTCTTATGAGGTGAAGATAATTATTTTAATAAAAGATTTACAATAATGCCTCTTGGTACGAGAACATGTGGCACAACCTTGTTTTTTTAATGTCACTGACCTTTTTTTTTTTTTTACACACAGGCTTTAAGACCTTTTGCAGGCTGCATATTCATATTGAAGCATAATGATGTGCATAAATACAATTTAATGCAATATAATACATGTTAGCCTTCCTTCATCTTGTTTTCACATAATTTACAATAGATTGTTACAGTCAGGTAGTATTGCTTAGATATAACGTGGTGGTTATACAAGACTTATATAATTAGATAGTGGATCTTTTTTTTATGCATTCAATGCCTTTTGGTAAAATGAACCGCTCTTTTAATGTATAAAATCTAGCATGGTGAAGCAGAGTAAAAGTCGAAACTGTTCACTGACAAGAATGAAATTACATTTTTAATGCCCTTTAGGAATTGGTCCTCTTTAGCCACAGGTCAGTCGTGTGATTCTTTTTGGGGTGCTAAAGTGTTCAAGGGGAAATGGTGGGGGGTGAAATACAGGAAATATTTTGAAAGTACAAACCTAATTCCTGTACCCCCAAAAATTGAAGTGACAAGGCGATTTCTTATTTCAAAATCAATGAGCAAACAGCGCTGGCAATGCTAATGATAGGAAGCAGAACAAGTTGGAGACTTTACATGGAGAAATATGTTTATGGACTTCATCACGTGACATGGTGACATTTTATAAAATGCTGGCGCCGGGTGGAATCGTCATCCCTCCAAAAGCATCAAAGAGAGCAGGCCATTTTCTACACTTTATAGACTGGTCAATAGTTTGTGAAAATAACACGTAGCCTGACCATTTGTATATGTTGCAGAAAAACTATCACATCAACAGATTGTTTTTTTTTTTAGCCCAACGGCAGCGAAAAGCGGGATTTTCACAGAGAGCTCACTTGTACTTTGGCTTTATTTGTGAGCAGAACACAGGAAGGCAGGAGAAAGCTGCTTTGCATATTTAAAAAAAAAGTATGCAACCCAACCCCACACCCCACGGTGCGTGCAAGCTGCTAATAATAGTCATAGTTAACATTGGCGCCGTGTCGGTATGAGTTTGGGTCACGCGGCGCAATGGGCGCGTTCTCATCGTAGTGATGCTGACGTCCGTGGTCGTTGGAGCGTGCGAAGTCCATCCAGTAGGAGAGATCTGTCTCCAACCTCTGGCCAGAGAGGGGGGGGGTTACTTAGGTGAAAGCGGCCTTCAGAAAACTCAGCGAGCAGGAAAACATGGTGGGTGAAAAGGCCAACGGCTTGACAGCGCTCACCTTTCAGGAGCATGGCGACAAAGGTCATTCGTGAAGGTGGTCATTGCGGGAGACTCTTGTGTATGTCTCAAGTGTTAATATTCTTAAGTGTAATTTTAATACCAACCGACATTCCATTTGCATGATGATAGGCCTTTATTACAACCACAATGGGTAGATGGCAGTTTTAAAGCAGCTTAATGTACAGTACCGGCAAATGACAATCTCCGAAATATCTATGCACGCGCCAGCAATCAATGTGAAAGAAATTTAGATGAATAAATAATTTATATGCAGATGTGAATATGAACCGCAAGCTACACCCATGAATATATGATACACACAAAAAGTTGAGGCTTGTTCTTCTGAATGCAAATGTTCAACTGTTTAATATTTCAGTACTTTTTTTGTTCAATATTTCAGTACTTTCTTTTGCCCTACTTAATTGTCTCAAAACAAGGAGCCCAAGGGCAGAAACTCACAACTAGTCTTTGATGCATGTATCAAACGACGATGTCTACTTTTATACCTTTCAGTGACTCTGCCAGTCTCCTCCCAACATGCCGCTGACGCTCTTACAATCCGTGATCAAGCGTTAACTGCGACAATGTGAACAGCGAAACGATTCAGCTAGTTCACCTGTAATGGTTAAGTGCATTATACGGTGCCTTGCGAAAGTATTAGCCCCCTTGAACTTTTTGCCATATTTCAGCTTCAGACATAAAGAGATAAAATAGTTTTTTGTTGTTGTTGTGAAGAATCAACACTAAGTGGGGAACAGCAACGAAGTGCTACAAAATGCACATGAATTAAAACTTTTTCAAAACAAATAAAAGATGGACAATCCATGGCAGCCTTTTGCTTTTTTGCCTGCAAGCCAATCAATCAAACTAGCGTCCTTCATGCTGCTCTGCATTTAATAATCGAGCTTTTGATAGACTTAACGCTAATAAAACCAGTTGTCAGCCGTTATGAACTCGCCAGCGAGAGCACCGAGCAGCAAAACTGTGATTGCGACTGTAAGTGTCACCGCATTAGCATTTTAAGTGCCACCACCGAGAGAGTGAAAATGTCACCGACTGCACACGCGTGTGTGGTAAATCGCCTTTTGCATGTTAATCGGGTACTCCAGCTAAGCGAGTTATGTCTGTCATGCAGCCGTGCTTGGTGGTTTGATTTGATGCCGAATATTTTTTTTTGGTATGGTTTATGTAACTACACTAGCTGCAACGTTACATACTGCATATCAATGAATGCAATCATTTCCCTTTATGAAATGTCGTTACGCGTCCTTCATGGTGCCTTCATGGGCACTATAGCAATCAGACTTGATATTTAAACACCCTCTTAGATAATCATAAACGTGGATGAAAGTAAAGCAACCCACCTGCTCGTCGTAGCCCATGTACATAAACTGCATAATCCATTGCTGCACGTCCGGTCTGCTGCGGTCCCAAATGTTCCTCTTGGTTCGGCTCAGTTTAGCCAAAAACTCCTGCGCTTTTGAAGGAGACACGGCTACGGAAGCCTTGAAGGAGGCAGCAGGACGAGCGACTCCTGCCACTACAGTGGTACACAAAAAGCGATAATTATCGTGATTATAATGTTTTGTATATATTTGGGTGTTGGGAGGAAGCAGTGCTGTTAAGACAAATTGTTCAAGGAGTAAATTTGGCCTAAAACTCCCGCGCTTTTGAAGGAGACACGGCTACGGAGGCCTTGAGGCCTTGCAGCAGGACGAGCGACTCCTGCCACTATAGTGGCACACAAAAAAGCGATAATTTTCATTATTCTTTTTTTCCCATTTAGCTGTTGGGAAGAAGCAGTACTGTTCTGACAAGCTGTTCAAGTAATACCCATTATCATGTCATGTGCTTTTGTGTTGACACCTACCATCTCTCTTTCTCAGAATCTTGAGCAGCTTCTTGGCATCACCTGACCTCACTTCTGTTCGGACAAAAGACAACACATATCTCACCACATTTCTTTGTATGTATGTATGTATGGCAATCAGCGTCGTTGTACTCCTCTGACGCACACACCACCTCATCCGAGCGAACCCCCCACTTTGGCCACACTCCTCCCCACCCCCACTGAATAACTTTAAGGAATGGCTCACTTTCATGGCATAAACTGAGCCTTATTCCACTTGAAGCGCTACATTATTTAACTTGAGCAGAGGTGAAAAATGCATCTCTTTTTCTCTTCTGTATGGAATAATAACATGTATTGGATGTGCTATTTGAATGAGCTTGGCAAACAGTTTTTTTTTTCCCACAGCATGAGTAGCGAGTCACTTTTTCCACTCTTGTTTTTCCTTTGTCCCTTGAGGGCTTTCTTTGTGCCATCTGGAGAAACCATTTGAACCACATTGGTGCATTCAATGTAAAACTTTGAGAGTTTACATTTTTTAAGGCCTGCTTAAAAACGAAATGCAAGAAGTGCTGTAGTGTAATGTCCAATGGAATTTGATTCTGCTCCTGTTCTTAATTTGTGTGCTGACACGAGAGAAGAATGCTTTTATTTTGAGGTTGTTTAAGAATAAGATAAGAAGAGAAATTCACAGCGGAAGCACTTTGTGTCTCTTTCGCTGTGAATTAACAATCATTTTCAAATCAATTTTCATTTTATTTAGCCTTTGCGGACAAAAAAGTAAAAATCACTCCCTACTATAATATGCTATAAATTATCTTCGGGCTCTATGACACCATCACACATTATTGCAATGTTTTGCAGCAAACATTTAATTACTTTTCAACATGTTGAGACGCGCAACACAAACCACAACAGAATGAAAGGACTAGAACACCAGAAGATAATTTGATTGTGCTGTGGTTTCTAGATTTAGGCTTGGGGCCCAGAACAGGTTGTGAGTGGATTTTTATGAGGTCGCTGATACTGTACAATTCTTCCTATAAATTTACATACTGTGGCTGAATTTGTGATTTGTATTTATTTATTTATTTTTGTACCGGGGGATTGTCATGGGTATTGTCTCATTTTTCTTTATTTGGGTTTGTTTCATGATTGTGACTGTCTGAAATGTCCGACAGTTTAATTGAATTCCATGAAAAATAAGATGAATGTTTATGCCTGATCGGTCATGTCATAGACAAAGGTCCACCAATTCTGTCAGGGTACATAAACATGAGCACATTTCAGTCCAGGACATGATGCAAATGTCTTCTGTGGTTCTCGAGGTGAAAACCCTGCAGAAGTATAATGGAAAGTAAAGTTGTGACTTACCTGAAAGCGCCAAGAATATCAGCAGTGCAGCAAACCCCAAGACCCTCAACAGCTGGGATGCCATCTTTTCCCCCCGCTCACGCAAGAGAGAAAAAGTCCTGCACGAAGCTGAGCTGGCAGGCAACAACTGCGCTTTGACAACCAGAGGGGAGAGCAGGCTCGCCTCCACACTCACTCACTGACTTTTCCAAGTGAGAAAGCAGCCCGTGGCAGTGGAATGTCGCCTATGGAAATAAGACTGCAGCTGGAAGTCTCGATTGGTGCCTCGGGTATACTTTCCAGCAGGAGTGAAAAGGAGTGGAAGCTTTCTCCTACTTTGGTTTGTTTTGATTCTTGTTGGATACATTCAGTCAATAGAATTTATTGGAAATTCTAGACGGTACTTAAAGCAGTAAAAATGTGAAAACATCCTGTGATGAACTCCAGGAGCTGTACCATTTAATACTCGTCAAAGTATACGATACAGTGGAACCTCCAAAAGGGTCCCTGGGCAAACCTGAACCCTAATCATACCTGCAAACCCTAACCGCTCAGCCCAACCCCTAATTCTACTTGCAAACCCTTAACTCTAACCCTATTTTCAAACCCTAGCCCTACTTTTTAACCCTAACCCAAACCCATAACCCTAAAGCTAACCCCCAACCCAAGCCACACAATAACCCTAACCCGAGCCCAACGCTAACCCCAACCGCTAACTCTGACCCTAATAATACTGTAACTCTTTACTCTAACCCATAACCTGAACCCTAACACTAACCCCTAACCCTAACACCTAAACTGAAAAATAACCCTGAAACCTACCACCTAAACCAAACCCTAACCCTCACGCTAAGCCTAACCCCTAAACCTAACCTTAAATCATCATCTCACCAATCACAAATCTCACTGCACATCACTGAGTCAGTCTTTGTGGAATTTGAAGAGACAGTATTGTTCGAAAACAAGTGAACACGAGCTCTTAATGTTTAAAATTGTGGCATGCGAATGACCCCACAGTGCATTTTGTCCACGTTCTCTCCAGTGAGATCTGATAACAGGAATGTATGTGTGTGTTGAATAGAGGCTTTGTGTGTGTGTGTGTAGGTAGGAGTGGAATGCAGGAAGAAGCCAGATGTTGGCAGACGTTTGCTGCAAAGTCTCCCAATGGACGGGAGCTCGAGTGAGCAAATAGTTTGTACAAAAGAACGGAACATTTTCCGATAGTGGACACCCTGTGTGTGTGTGTGTGTGTGTGTGTGTGTGTGTGTGTGTGTGTGTGTGTGTGTGTGTTTATGTATGTATGTATGTATATATATATATATATATATATATATATATATATATATATATATATATATATATATATATATATATATATATATATATATATATATATATATATATATATCAGTGGCGATTGCTCTCGGACTGCAAGGGAAGCTCAGCTTCCCCTAAAATGTCAAAGAATAAGTGATCAAATATATGAATGTAAATTTCATTGTATGTACATGTCATTGACTGAATATGAGCTACCACGTGCTCAACTTTTGTTCCGAATCAGCTTCTTCTTACTGGTTATGACGCGACTCCCTTCTCATTCATCCCCGCAGCTTCGCTGTGGTTTAAACGGGGACGCTGAGCATCGGACGCTGAAAAAAACGACCATGTATAGGAAGGGGTTTTCAACCGAAAAAACGACCATGGCGTAAGGCGTTTTTAGCCGAGAAAAATGACCATGTATAGAAAGGCGTTTTTAACCGAAAAAACGACCATGTATAGTCATGCGTTTTTAACAGAAAAAAATAACCACGTATATAGTAAGGCGATTTTAGCCGAAAAAAACGCCATGTATAGGAAGGCGTTTTTAACTGAAAAAACGACCGTGGATAGTAAAGCGTTTTTTTGCTGAAAAAAACGACCATGTATAGTAAAATGTTTTTTACCGAAAAAGCGACCATGTATAGTCATGCGTTTTTTAACCGAAAAAACGACCATGTATAGGAAGGCGTTTTAGCTGAAAAAAACGACCATGTATAATAAGGCGTTTTTTGCCGAAAACCCCCCCATGTATAGTAAGGTGTTTTTTGCCAAAATAAACGACAGTAAGGCATTTTTAGCCGAAAACAACGAACATGTATAGTAAGGCATTTTTAGCCGAAAAAAAGACCATGTATAGTAAGGCGTTTTTAACCAAAAAAAACAATTTTTAGGCCGAAAAAAAACGACCATGTACAGTAAGGTGTTTTTTACCGAAAATGCGACCATGTATAGTAAGGCGTTTTTAGCCGAAAAAAACGACCATGTATAGTAAGGCGTTTTTAACAAAAAAAAAAACGACCATGTATAGAAAGGCATTTTTTGCCGAAACAAAGAACCATGTATAGTAAGGCGTTTTTTTGCCCAAAAAAACGACCATGTATAGTAAAACATTTTTTTGCCCGAAAAAACGACCATGTATAGTAAGGCGTTTTTAGCCGAAAAAACCGACCATGTATAGTAAGGCCTTTTTTGGCCGAAAAAAACGACCATGTATAGTCATGCGTTTTTAACCGAAAAGACGACCCTGTATATACCATGTATATAGTAAGGCGTTTTGGGCCCAAAAAAAAACGACCATGTATAGGAAAGCGTTTTTAGCCGAAAAAAACGACCATGTATAGTAAGGCGTTTTTAGCAGAAAACAACGACCATGTATAGTAAGGCGTTTTTTGACCAAAAAAACGACCATGTATAGTAAGGCGTTTTTTGCCCAAAAAAACGACCATGTATAGTAAGGCGTTTTTAGCCGAAAAAAACGACCATTTATAGTGAGCATGAGTTCAAACCCCGCTCAGTGATGTGTGAAAATACACCAGTTAGTTTTCCTGCAAAACCTCCAGAGTGAATGTCAAATACGCCTATCATGCAGTGCATGTCACAGTCACTGGTGGTGTAGAGGTATACACGCTGGCTTTCAGTTCAGGCAACTCTGGTTCAATCCCCCGCTTAGTGAAGTGAGAAAATACAACACCAAAGAGTTAGTTTTTCCTTCAAACCCTGCAGAGTGCATGTCAAATACGCCTATAGTGGAAATTAAGTCACAGTCACTGGTGGTCTAGAGGTATACACGCCGGCTTTCCATCTGGGCAACCCTGGTTCAAGCCCTGCTTAGTGAAGTGAGAAAATACAACACCAAACAGTTACTTTTTCCTGCAAACCCTCCAGAGTGCATGTCAAATACACCTATCATGCAGAGTAAGTCACATTCACTGGTGGTGTAGAGGTATACACGCCGTCTTTCCATCCAGGCAACCCCGGTTCAAACCTCGGTTAGTGAAGTGAGAAAATAAAACACCAAGCAGTTGCTTTTTCCTGCAAACCCTCCAGAGTGCATGTCAGATACAGCTATTATGCAGAGTAAGTCACAGTCACTGGTGGCGTAGAGGTATACACGCCGTCTTTCCATCCAGGCAACCCCGGTTCAAACCCCCAAAAACCCAACCATGTATAGTAAGGCATTTTTGGCGAAAAAAACGACCATGTATACTAAGGCGTTTTTAGCCGAAAAAAACGACCATGTATCGTCATGCGTTTTTAACCGAAAACCCCCCCATGTACACTAAGGTGTCTTTAGCCGAAAAAAACGACCTTATATAGGCGTTTTTTGATGAAAAAAAACGACCATGTATAGTAAGGCATTTTTAGCCGAAAAAAACGACCATGTACAGTAAGGTGTTTTTTACCGAAAAAACGACCATGTATAGTCATGCGTTTTTAACCGAAAAAACGACAATGTATAGTAAGGCGTTTTTAGCCGAAAAAAACGATCATGTATAGTAAGGGGGTTTTAGCCGAAAAAAACCAACCATGTAAACTAAGGCATTTTTAGCCAAAAAAAAGACCATGTATAGTAAGGCGTTTTTAGCCGAAAAAAAGACCATGCATAGTAAGGTGTTTTTTACCAAAAAAAACGACCATGTATAGTAAGGCGTTTTTAGCTGAAAAAAAGACCATGTATAGTAAGACGTTTTAAGCTGAATAAAACGACCATGTATAGTAAGGCGTTTTTAGCCGAAAAAAACCGACCATGTCTAGTAAGGCAATTTAAGCCAAAAAAAACGACCATGTATAGTAAGGCGTTTTTTGATGAAAAAAACGACCATGTATAGTAAGGCATTTTTAGCCGAAAAAAATGACCATGTATAGTAAGGTGTTTTTTACCAAAAAAACGACCATGTATAGTCATGCGTTTTTAACCGAAAAAACGACCATGTATAGTCAGCCGTTTTTAGCCGAAAAAAACGACCATGTATAGTAAGGGGTTTTTAGCCGAAAAAAACCAACCATGTAAACTAAGGCATTTTTAGCCGAAAAAAAGACCATGCATAGTAAGGCATTTTTAGCCGAAAAAAACGACCATGTATAGTAAGGTGTTTTTTACCAAAAAAACGACCATGTATAGTCATGCGTTTTTAACCGAAAAAACGACCATGTATAGTCAGCCGTTTTTAGCCGAAAAAAACGACCATGTATAGTAAGGGGTTTTTAGCCGAAAAAAACCAACCATGTAAACTAAGGCGTTTTTAGCCGAAAAAAACGACCATGTATAGTAAGCCGTTTTTAGCCGAAAAAAAGACCATGTATAGTAAGGCGTTTTTGGCGAAAAAAACGACCATGTATAGTAAGACGTTTTAAGCTGAATAAAACGACCATGTATAGTAAGGCGCTTTTAGCCGAAAAAAACGACCATGTATAGTCATGCGTTTTTAACCAAAAAAACGACCATGTATAGTAAGGCGTTTTTAGCCGAAAAAAACGACCATGTATAGTAAGCCGTTTTTAGCCGAAAAAAAGACTATGAATAGTAAGGCGTTTTTGGCGAAAAAAACGACCATGAATAGTAAGACGTTTTAAGCTGAATAAAACGACCATGTATAGTAAGGCGTTTTAAGCCGAAAAAAACGACCATGTATAGTCAGGCGTTTTTAACCGAAAAAACGACCATGTATAGTAAGGCGTTTTTAGCCAATAAAACGACCATGTATAGTAAGGAGTTTTTTGCCGAAAAAAACCAACCATATAAACTAAGGCATTTTTAGCCGAAAAAAAGACCATGTATAGTAAGGCGTTTTTAGCCGAAAAAAACGACCATGTATAGTAAGGCGTTTTTAGCCGAAAAAAACGACCATGTATAGTAAGGCGTTTTTGGCCGAGAAAAAAGACCATGTATAGTAAGGCGTTTTAGCGAAAAACGACCATGTATAGTAAGGCGTTTTTAGCGAAAAACGACCATGTATAGTAAGGCGTTTTTGCCCAAAAACAACCATGTATAGTAAGGCGTTTTAACGAAAAACGACCATGTATAGTAAGGCGTTTTTGCGAAAAACGACCATGTATAGTAAGGGTTTTAGCCGAAAAAACCAACCATGTAAAGTAAGGCATTTTTAGCGAAAAAAGACCATGTATAGTAAGGCGTTTTAGCGAAAAAAGACCATGCATAGTAAGGTGTTTTTACCAAAAAACGACCATGTATAGCAAGGCGTTTTTGCACAAAAACGACCATGTATAGTAAGGCGTTTTTAGCGAAAAAACGACCATGTATAGTAAGCCGTTTTAGCGAAAAACGACCATGTATAGTAAGCCGTTTTAGCGAAAAAAGACCATGTATAGTAAGGCGTTTTAGCGAAAAAACGACCATGTATAGTAAGGCGTTTTAAGCTGAAAAAACCACCATGTATAGTAAGGCGTTTTAGCCAAAAAAAGACCATGTATAGTAAGGCGTTTTAAGCGAAAAAAGACCATGTATAGTAAGGCGTTTTTACCAAAAAACGACCATGTATAGTAAGGCGTTTTAGCTGAAAAAAGACCATGTATAGTAAGGCGTTTTAAGCTGAAAAAACGACCATGTATAGTAAGGCGTTTTAAGCTAAAAAAACCGACCATGTATAGTAAGGCGTTTTAAGCCAAAAACGACCATGTATAGTAAGGCGTTTTTAATGAAAAACGACCATGTATAGTAAGGCATTTTTAGCCAAAAAACGACCATGTATAGTAAGGTGTTTTTACCAAAAACGACCATGTATAGTTGCGTTTTTAAAAAAAACGACCATGTATAGTAAGGCGTTTTTAGCGAAAAACGACCATGTATAGTAAGGCGTTTTTAGCGAAAAAACCAACCATGTATAGTAAGGCATTTTTAGCGAAAAAACGACCATGAATAGTAAGGCGTTTTAGCTGAAAAACGACCATGTATAGTAAGGCGTTTTTACCAAAAACGACCATGTATAGTCAGGCGTTTTTAACCGAAAAACGACCATGTATAGTAAGGCGTTTTTAGCGAAAAAACGACCATGTATAGTAAGGGGTTTTAGCGAAAAAACCAACCATATAAACTAAGGCGTTTTTAGCGAAAAAAGACCATGTATAGTAAGGCGTTTTTAGCGAAAAAAGACCATGTATAGTAAGGCGTTTTAGCGAAAAACGACCATGTATAGTAAGGCGTTTTAAGCCCAAAAAAGACCATGTATAGTAAGGCGTTTTAGCCCAAAAACGACCATGTATAGTCATGCGTTTTAACCGAAAAACGACCATGTATAGTAAGGCGTTTTAGCGAAAAAGCGACCATGTATAGTAAGCGTTTTAGCGAAAAACGACCATGTATAGTAAGGCGTTTTTGGCGAAAAAAAACGACCATCTATAGTAAGGCGTTTTTAGCTGAATAAAACGACCATGTATAGTAAGGCGTTTTAAGCGAAAAAAGACCATGTATAGTAAGGCGTTTTTAACCAAAAAACGACCATGTATAGTAAGGCGTTTTAGCAATAAAACGACCATGTATAGTAAAGTTTTTGCGAAAAAACCAACCATATTTAAGGCCGAAAAAAGACCATGTATAGTAAGGCGTTTTTAGCGAAAAAAACGACCATGTATAGTAAGGCGTTTTTAGCTGAAAAAACGACCATGTATAGTAAGGCGTTTTTAGCGAAAAACGACCATGTATAGTAAGGCGTTTTTAGCGAAAAAACGACCATGTATAGTAAGGCGTTTTAGCGAAAAAACGACCATGTATAGTAAGGCGTTTTTGCCGAAAAAGACCATGTATAGTAAGGCGTTTTTAACGAAAAACGACCATGTATAGTAAGGCGTTTTAGGCTGAAAAAAACGACCATGTATAGTAAGGCGTTTTTGGCCGAAAAAACGACCATGTATAGTAAGGCCTTTTTGGCCGAAAAAACGACCATGTATAGTAAGGCGTTTTTAGCGAAAAAACGACCATGTATAGTAAGGCGTTTTTGCCCAAAAACGACCATGTATAATAAGGCGTTTTTGCTAAAAACGACCATGTATAGTAAGGCGTTTTTAGCAAAAAAACGACCATGTATAGTAAGGCGTTTTAGCGAAAAAACGACCATGTATAGTAAGGCGTTTTTGCCCAAAAAACGACCATGTATAGTAAGGCGTTTTTAGCGAAAAAACGACCATGTATAGTAAGGCGTTTTAAGCTGAAAAAACGACCATGTATAGTAAGGCGTTTTAACAAAAAAACGACCATGTATAGTAAGGCGTTTTTGCCGAAAAAACGACCATGTATAGTAAGGCGTTTTAAGCTGAAAAAACGACCATGTATAGTAAGGCGTTTTTGGCGAAAAAATGACCATGTATAGTAAGGCGTTTTTAGCGAAAAAACGACCATGTATAGTAAGGCGTTTTAGCGAAAAGCGACCATGTATAGTCATGCGTTTTAACGGAAAAACGACCATGTATAGTAAGGCGTTTTAAGCTGAAAAAACGACCATGTATAGTAAGGCGTTTTAGCGAAAAAACGACCATGTATAGTCATGCGTTTTTAACCGAAAAACGACCATGTATAGTAAGGCGTTTTGCTGAAAAAACGACCATGTATAGTAATGCGTTTTAGCGAAAAACGACCATGTATAGTAAGGCGTTTTAAGCTGAATAAAACGACCATGTATAGTAAGGCATTTTTAGCGAAAAAAGCGACCATGTATAGTAAGGCGTTTTAGCCAAAAAAAGACCATGTATAGTAAGGCGTTTTTAGCGAAAAAACGACCATGTATAGTAAGGCGTTTTAAGCTAAAAAAACGACCATGTATAGTAAGGCGTTTTAAGCGAAAAAACGACCATGTATAGTAAGGCGTTTTAGCGAAAAAAACGACCATGTATAGTAAGGCGTTTTAGCCAAAAAACGACCATGTATAGTAAGGCGTTTTAGCTGAAAAAACCGACCATGTATAGTAAGGCATTTTAGCGAAAAAAAGACCATGTATAGTAAGGCGTTTTTAGCGAAAAAACGACCATGTATAGTAAGCCGTTTTTAGCCGAAAAAAAGACTATGAATAGTAAGGCATTTTTGGCGAAAAAAACGACCATGTATAGTAAGACGTTTTAAGCTGAATAAAACGACCATGTATAGTAAGGCGTTTTAAGCGAAAAACGACCATGTATAGTAAGGCGTTTTTGGCAGAAAAACGACCATGTATAGTAAGGCGTTTTTAGCCAAAAAACGACCATGTATAGTAAGGCGTTTTTGCCCAAAAAACCGACCATGTATAGTAAGGCATTTTAGCGAAAAAACGACCATGTATAGTAAGGCGTTTTTGGCCGAAAAAACGACCATGTATAGTAAGGCGTTTTTAGCGAAAAAACGACCATGTATAGTAAGGCGTTTTTTGCCCAAAAAACGACCATGTATAGTAAGGCGTTTTTAGCGAAAAACGACCATGTATAGTAAGGCATTTTTAGCCAAAAAACAACCATGTATAGTAAGGCGTTTTAACGAAAAACGACCATGTATAGTAAGGCAATTTTTGCGAAAAAACGACCATGTATAGTAAGGCGTTTTAGCGAAAAACCGACCATGTATAGTAAGGTGTTTTTAGCGAAAAAAGACCATGTATAGTAAGGCGTTTTTAGCGAAAAACGACCATGTATAGTAAGGTGTTTTTAGCAAAAAAAACGACCATGTATAGTAATGCGTTTTTGCACAAAAACGACCATGTATAGTAAGGCGTTTTTAGCGAAAAAAACGACCATGTATAGTAAGGCGTTTTAGCGAAAAAACGACCATGTATAGTAATGCGTTTTTAGCGAAAAAAGACCATGTATAGTAAGGCGTTTTTAGCGAAAAAACGACCATGTATAGTAAGGCGTTTTAAGCTGAAAAAACGACCATGTATAGTAAGGCGTTTTAGCGAAAAACCGACCATGTATAGTAAGGCGTTTTTAACCGAAAAAGCGACCATGTATAGTAAGGCGTTTTAAGCTGAAAAAACGACCATGTATAGTAAGGCGTTTTTAGCGAAAAAACGACCATGTATAGTAAGCCGTTTTAGCGAAAAAACGACCATGTATAGTAAGGCGTTTTTAGCAAAAAACGACCATGTATAGTAAGGCGTTTTTAGCTAAAAACGACCATGTATAGTAAGGCGTTTTAAGCTGAATAAAACGACCATGTATAGTAAGGCGTTTTAAGCTGAAAAAAACGACCATGTATAGTCATGCGTTTTTAACCGAAAAAACGACCATGTCTAGTAAGACGTTTTAAGCTGAATAAAACGACCATGTATAGTAAGGCGTTTTTAGCCGAAAAAAACGACCATGTATAGTAAGGCGTTTTAAGCCGATAAAAACGACCATGTATAGTAAGGCGTTTTTAGCCGAAAAAAACGACCATGTATAGTAAGCCGTTTTTAGCCGAAAAAAAGACTATGAATAGTAAGGCGTTTTTGGCGAAAAAAACGACCATGTATAGTAAGACGTTTTAAGCTAAATAAAACGACCATGTATAGTAAGGCGTTTTAAGCCGAAAAAAACGACCATGTATAATCATGCGTTTTTAACCGAAAAAACGACCATGTATAGTAAGGCGTTTTTAGCCAATAAAACGACCATGTATAGTAAGGGTTTTTTTGCCGAAAAAAACCAACCATGTAAACTAAGGCATTTTTAGCCGAAAAAAAGACCATGTATAGTAAGGCGTTTTTTGGCCGAAAAAAAAGACCATGTATAGTAAGGCGTTTTTGGCGAAAAAAACGACCATGAATAGTAAGACGTTTTAAGCTGAATAAAACGACCATGTATAGTAAGGCGTTTTAAGCCGAAAAAAACGACCATGTATAGTCAGGCGTTTTTAACCGAAAAAACGACCATGTATAGTAAGGCGTTTTTAGCCAATAAAACGACCATGTATAGTTAGGGGTTTTTTGCCGAAAAAAAACAACCATATAAACTAAGGCATTTTTAGCCGAAAAAAAGACCATGTATAGTAAGGCGTTTTTTGGCCGAAAAAAAAGACCATGTATAGTAAGGCGTTTTAGCGAAAAAACGACCATGTATAGTAAGGCGTTTTAGCGAAAAAAACGACCATGTATAGTAAGGCGTTTTTTGCCCAAAAAACAACCATGTATAGTCATGCGTTTTAACCGAAAAACGACCATGTATAGTAAGGCGTTTTTGCGAAAAAACGACCATGTATAGTAAGCCGTTTTTAGCGAAAAACGACCATGTATAGTAAGGGTTTTTAGCGAAAAAAACGACCATGTATAGTAAGGCATTTTTAGCGAAAAACGACCATGTATAGTAAGGCGTTTTAGCGAAAAAAAGACCATGCATAGTAAGGTGTTTTTACCAAAAAACGACCATGTATAGTAAGGCGTTTTTGCACAAAAACGACCATGTATAGTAAGGCGTTTTAGCGAAAAAACGACCATGTATAGTAAGGCGTTTTAGCGAAAAAACGACCATGTATAGTAAGCGTTTTAGCGAAAAAAGACCATGTATAGTAAGGCGTTTTGGCGAAAAAACGACCATGTCTAGTAAGGCGTTTTAAGCTGAATAAAACGACCATGTATAGTAAGGCGTTTTAGCGAAAAAACGACCATGTATAGTAATGCGTTTTAACCGAAAAACGACCATGTATAGTAAGGCGTTTTAGCGAAAAAACGACCATGTATAGTAAGCGTTTTAGCGAAAAAAGACCATGAATAGTAAGGCGTTTTGGCGAAAAAAACGACCATGTATAGTAAGGCGTTTTAAGCTGAAAAAACGACCATGTATAGTAAGGCGTTTTTAGCGAAAAAACGACCATGTATAATCATGCGTTTTAACGAAAAACGACCATGTATAGTAAGGCGTTTTAGCCAATAAACGACCATGTATAGTAAGGGTTTTTGCGAAAAAACCGACCATGTATAGTAAGGCATTTTTAGCGAAAAAAGACCATGTATAGTAAGGCGTTTTTGGCGAAAAAAGACCATGTATAGTAAGGCGTTTTTAGCGAAAAAACGACCATGTATAGTAAGGCGTTTTTAGCGAAAAACGACCATGTATAGTAAGGCGTTTTTAGCCGGAAAAAACGACCATGTATAGTAAGGCGATTTTTGCCCAAAAAAACAACCATGTATAGTCATGCGTTTTTAACCGAAAAAACGACCATGTATAGTAAGGCGTTTTTTGCCGAAAAAAACGACCATGTATAGTAAGGCCTTTTTTGGCAGAAAAACACGACCAAAATGTATAGAATGGTGTTTTTTACCGAAAAAAACGACCATGTATAGTAAGGCGTTTTTTGCCCAAAAAAACGACCATGTATAATAAGGCGTTTTTAGCCGAAAAAAACGACCATGTATAGTAAGGCGTTTTTTGCCCAAATAAACGACCATGTATAATAAGGCGTTTTTAGCTGAAAAAAACGACCATGTATAGTCAGGCGTTTTTTGCCCAAATAAACGACCATGTATAATAAGGTGTTTTTAGCCGAAAAAAAACAACCATGTATAGTAAGGCATTTTTAGCCGAAAAAAAGACCATGTATAGTAAGGCGTTTTTAACAAAAAAAACGACCATGTATAGTAAGGCAATTTTTGCCGAAACAAACAACCATGTATAGTAAGGCGTTTTTAGCCGAAAAAAAACGACCATGTATAGGAAGGTGTTTTTGGCCCAAAAATGACCATGTATAATAAGGCATTTTTAGCCGAAAAAAACGACCATGTATAGTAAGGTGTTTTTTACCGAAAAAGCGACCTTGTATAGTCATGCGTTTTTAACGGAAAAAACGACCATGTATAGTAAGGCGTTTTTAGCCGAAAAAAAGACCATGTATAGTAAAGCCTTTTTTGGCCGAAAAAAGCGTCCATGTATAGTAAGGCGTTTTTTGCACAAAAAAACAACCATGTATAGTAAGGCGTTTTTTGCCCAAAAAACACCATGTATAATAAGGCGTTTTTAGCAGAAAAAAACGACCATGTATAGTAAGGCGTTTTTTGACCAAAAAAACGACCATGTATAGTGAGGCGTTTTTTGCCCAAAAAAACGACCATGTATAGTAAGGCGTTTTTAGCCGAAAAAAACGACCATGTATAGTGAGCATGAGTTCAAACCCCGCTCAGTGATGTGTGAAAATACACCAGTTACTTTTCCTGCAAAACCTCCAGAGTGAATGTCAAATACGCCTATCATGCAGTGCATGTCACAGTCACTGGTGGTGTAGAGGTATACACGCTGGCTTTCAGTTCAGGCAACTCTGGTTCAATCCCCTGCTTAGTGAAGTGAGAAAATACAACACCAAAGAGTTAGTTTTTCCTTCAAACCCTGCAGAGTGCATGTCAAATACGCCTATAGTGGAGATTAAGTCACAGTCACTGGTGGTCTAGAGGTATACACGCCGGCTTTCCATCTGGGCAACCCTGGTTCAAGCCCCGCTTAGTGAAGTGAGAAAATACAACACCAAACAGTTACTTTTTCCTGCAAACCCTCCAGAGTGCATGTCAAATACACCTATCATGCAGAGTAAGTCACATTCACTGGTGGTGTAGAGGTATACACGCCGTCTTTCCATCCAGGCAACCCCGGTTCAAACCCTCCCATGTCAGAAAATTATGCAACCATGTATAGTAAGGCATTTTTCCAGGCGTTCAAAAAAAACCCGACCATGTATAGTAAGGCGTTTTTAGCGTATACTAAGGCGTTTTAGCCGAAAAAAAACGACCATGTATCGTCATGCGTTTTAACCGAAAACCCCCCCATGTACACTAAGGCGTCTTTAGCCGAAAAAAACGACCTTATATAGGCGTTTTTTTATGAAAAAAAACGACCATGTATAGTAAGGCATTTTTAGCCGAAAAAAACGACCATGTACAGTAAGGTGTTTTTTACCGAAAAAACGACCATGTATAGTCATGCGTTTTTAACCGAAAAAACGACAATGTATAGTAAGGCGTTTTTAGCCGAAAAAAACGACCATGTATAGTAAGGGGTTTTTAGCCGAAAAAAACCAACCATGTAAACTAAGGCATTTTTAGCCAAAAAAGACCATGTATAGTAAGGCGTTTTTAGCCGAAAAAAAGACCATGCATAGTAAGGTGTTTTTTACCAAAAAAAACGACCATGTATAGTAAGGCGTTTTTAGCCGAAAAAAAGACCATGTATAGTAAGGCGTTTTTGGCGAAAAAAACGACCATGTATAGTAAGACGTTTTAAGCTGAATAAAACGACCATGTATAGTAAGGCGTTTTTAGCCGGAAAAAAACGACCATGTCTAGTAAGGCAATTTAAGCCAAAAAAAACGACCATGTATAGTAAGGCGTTTTTTAGCCGAAAAAAACGACCATGTATAGTAAGGTGTTTTTTACCAAAAAAACGACCATGTATAGTCATGCGTTTTTAACCGAAAAAACGACCATGTATAGTCATGCGTTTTTAACCGAAAAAACGACCATGTATAGTCAGCCGTTTTTAGCCGAAAAAAACGACCATGTATAGTAAGGGGTTTTTAGCCGAAAAAAAACAACCATGTAAACTAAGGCATTTTTAGCCGAAAAAAAGACCATGTATAGTAAGGCGTTTTTAGCCGAAAAAAAGACCATGCATAGTAAGGTGTTTTTTACCGAAAAAAACGACCATGTATAGCAAGGCGTTTTTTGCACAATAAACGACCATGTATAGTAAGGCGTTTTTAGCCGAAAAAAACGACCATGTATAGTAAGCCGTTTTTAGCCGAAAAAAAGACCATGTATAGTAAGGCGTTTTTGGCGAAAAAAACGACCATGTATAGTAAGACGTTTTAAGCTGAATAAAACGACCATGTATAGTAAGGCGCTTTTAGCCGAAAAAAACAACCATGTATAGTCATGCGTTTTTAACCGAAAAAACGACCATGTATAGTAAGGCGTTTTTAGCCGAAAAAAACGACCATGTATAGTAAGCCGTTTTTAGCCGAAAAAAAGACTATGAATAGTAAGGCGTTTTTGGCGAAAACAACAACCATGAATAGTAAGACGTTTTAAGCTGAATAAAACGACCATGTATAGTAAGGCGTTTTAAGCCGAAAAAAACGACCATGTATAGTCAGGCGTTTTTAACCGAAAAAACGACCATGTATAGTAAGGCGTTTTTAGCCAATAAAACGACCATGTATAGTAAGGGGTTTTTTGCCGAAAAAAACCAACCATGTAAACTAAGGCATTTTTAGCCGAAAAAAAGACCATGTATAGTAAGGCGTTTTTTGGCCGAAAAAAAAGACCATGTATAGTAAGGCGTTTTTAGCCGAAAAAAACGACCATGTATAGTAAGGCGTTTTTAGCCGAAAAAAACGACCATGTATAGTAAGGCGTTTTTGCCCAAAAACAACCATGTATAGTCATGCGTTTTAACGAAAAACAACCATGTAAAGTAAGGCATTTTTAGCCGAAAAAAAGACCATGTATAGTAAGGCGTTTTTAGCCGAAAAAAAGACCATGCATAGTAAGGTGTTTTTTACCAAAAAAAACGACCATGTATAGCAAGGCGTTTTTTGCACAAAAAACGACCATGTATAGTAAGGCGTTTTTTGCCCAAAAAAACAACCATGTATAGTCATGCGTTTTTAGCCGAAAAAAACCAACCATGTAAAGTAAGGCATTTTTAGCCGAAAAAAAGACCATGTATAGTAAGGCGTTTTTAGCCGAAAAAAAGACCATGCATAGTAAGGTGTTTTTTACCAAAAAAAACGACCATGTATAGCAAGGCGTTTTTTGCACAAAAAACGACCATGTATAGTAAGGCGTTTTTAGCCGAAAAAAACGACCATGTATAGTAAGCCGTTTTTAGCCGAAAAAAAGACCATGTATAGTAAGGCGTTTTTGGCGAAAAAACGACCATGTATAGTAAGACGTTTTAAGCTGAATAAAACGACCATGTATATAGTAAGGCGTTTTTAGCCGAAAAAAACGACCATGTATAGTCATGCGTTTTTAACCGAAAAAACGACCATGTATAGTAAGGCGTTTTTAGCCGAAAAAAACGACCATGTATAGTAAGACGTTTTAAGCTGAATAAAACGACCATATATAGTAAGGCGTTTTAAGCCGAAAAAACGACCATGTATAGTAAGGCGTTTTTAGCCAATAAAACGACCATGTATAGTAAGGGTTTTTTTGCCGAAAAAAACCAACCATGTAAACTAAGGCATTTTTAGCCGAAAAAAAGACCATGTATAGTAAGGCGTTTTTTGGCCGAAAAAAAAGACCATGTATAGTAAGGCGTTTTAAAAAAACGACCATGTATAGTAAGGCGTTTTTAGCCGAAAAAAACGACCATGTATAGTAAGGCGTTTTTTGCCCAAAAAAACAACCATGTATAGTCATGCGTTTTTAACCGAAAAAACGACCATGTATAGTAAGGCGTTTTTTGCCGAAAAAAACGACCATGTATAGTAAGGCCTTTTTGGCAGAAAACACGACCAAATGTATAGAATGGTGTTTTTACGAAAAAACGACCATGTATAGTAAGCGCTTTTGCCCAAAAACGACCATGTATAATAAGGCGTTTTAATAAAAACGACCATGTATAGTAAGGCGTTTTTTGCCCAAATAAACGACCATGTATAATAAGGCGTTTTTAGCTGAAAAAAACGACCATGTATAGTCAGGCGTTTTTTGCCCAAATAAACGACCATGTATAGTAAGGTGTTTTTAGCCGAAAAAAAACAACCATGTATAGTAAGGCATTTTTAGCCGAAAACAAAGACCATGTATAGTAAGGCGTTTTTAGCCGAAAAAAAGACCATGTATAGTAAGGCGTTTTTAACAAAAAAAAACGACCATGTATAGTAAGGCAATTTTTGCCGAAACAAACAACCATGTATAGTAAGGCGTTTTTAGCCGAAAAAAAACGACCATGTATAGGAAGGTGTTTTTGGCCCAAAAATGACCATGTATAGTAAGGCGTTTTTAGCCGAAAAAAACGACCATGTATAGTAAGGTGTTTTTTACCGAAAAAGCGACCTTGTATAGTCATGCGTTTTTAACGGAAAAAACGACCATGTATAGTAAGGCGTTTTTAGCCGAAAAAAAAGACCATGTATAGTAAAGCCTTTTTTGGCCGAAAAAAGCGTCCATGTATAGTAAGGCGTTTTTTGCACAAAAAAACAACCATGTATAGTAAGGTGTTTTTTGCCCAAAAAACACCATGTATAATAAGGCGTTTTTAGCAGAAAAAAACGACCATGTATAGTAAGGCGTTTTTTGCCCAAAAAAACGACCATGTATAGTAAGGCATTTTTAGCCAAAAACAACGACCATGTATAGTAAGGCCTTTTAATAAAAAAAACGACCATGTATAGTAAGGCTTTTTTTGGCCAAAAAAAACGACCATGTATATTAAGGCATTTTTTGCCGAAACAAACAACCATGTATAGTCATGCTTTTTTAACAGAAAAAATGACCATGTATAGTAGGGTGTTTTTAGCCGAAAAAAACGACCATGTATAGTAAGGCGTTTTTTGCCCAAAAAAACGACCATGTATAGACATGCGTTTTAAATGAAAAACGACCATGTTTTTGCCGAAAAAACCGACGATGTATAGTAAGGTGTTTTTGGTCCAAAATGACCATGTATAATAAGGCATTTTAGCGAAAAAACGACCATATATAGTAAGGCGTTTTTTACCGAAAAAGCGACCCCGTATAGTCATGCGTTTTTAACGGAAAAAACGACCATGTATAGTAAGGCAATTTTGCGAAGCAAACAACCATGTATAGTAAGGCGTTTTAGCGAAAAACGACCATGTATAGTAAGGCGTTTTAGCGAAAAAACGACCATGTATAGGAAGGTGTTTTTGGCCCAAAAATGACCATGTATAATAAGGCATTTTTAGCCAAAAACAACGACCATGTATAGTAAGGCCTTTTTAACAAAAAAAAAGGACCATGTATAGTAAGGCTTTTTTTGGCCAAAAAAAATGACCATGTATATTAAGGCATTTTTTGCCGAAACAAACAACCATGTATAGTCATGCGTTTTTAACAGAAAAAATGACCATGTATAGTAAGGCATTTTTTGCCCAAAAAAACGACCATGTATAGGCATGCGTTTTTAAACGAAAAAAACGACCATGTTTTTTGCCGAAAAAACCGATGATGTATAGTTAGGTGTTTTTGGCCCAAAAATGACCATGTATAATAAGGCATTTTTAGCTGAAAAAAAACGACCATATATAGTAAGGCGTTTTTTACTGAAAAAGCGACCTTGTATAGTCATGCGTTTTTAACGGAAAAAACGACCATGTATAGTAAGGCAATTTTTGCCGAAACAAACCACCATGTATAGTAAGGCGTTTTTAGCCGAAAAAAAACGACCATGTATAGTAAGGCGTTTTTAGCCGAAAAAAAACGACCATGTATAGGAAGGTGTTTTTGGCCCAAAAATGACCATGTATAATAAGGCATTTTTAGCCGAAAAAAACGACCATGGATAGTAAGGTGTTTTTACCGGCGACCTTGTATAGTCATGCGTTTTTAACGGAAAAAACGACCATGTATAGTAAGGCGTTTTTAGCCGAAAAAAAAGACCATGTATAGTAAAGCCTTTTTTGGCCGAAAAAAAAGACCATGTATAGTAAAGCCTTTTTTGGCCGAAAAAAGCGTCCATGTATAGTAAGGCGTTTTTTGCACAAAAAAACGACCATGTATAGTAAGGCGTTTTTAGCCGAAAAAAACGACCATGTATAGTAAGGCGTTTTTTGCCGAAAAAAACGACCATGTATAGTAAGGCGTTTTTTGCCCAAAAAACACCATGTATAATAAGGCGTTTTTAGCAGAAAAAAACGACCATGTATAGTAAGGCGTTTTTTGCCCAAAAAAACGACCATGTATAGTAAGGCGTTTTTTGCCCAAAAAAACGACCATGTATAGTAAGGCGTTTTTAGCCAATAAAACGACCATGTATAGTAAGGGGTTTTTTGCCGAAAAAAACCAACCATGTAAACTAAGGCATTTTTAGCCGAAAAAAAGACCATGTATAGTAAGGCGTTTTTGGCCGAAAAAAAAGACCATGTATAGTAAGGCGTTTTTAGCCGAAAAAAACGACCATGTATAGTAAGGCGTTTTTAGCCGAAAAAAACGACCATGTATAGTAAGACGTTTTTTGCCCAAAAAAACAACCATGTATAGTCATGCGTTTTTAACCGAAAAAACGACCATGTAAAGTAAGGCATTTTTAGCCGAAAAAAAGACCATGTATAGTAAGGCGTTTTTAGCCGAAAAAAAGACCATGCATAGTAAGGTGTTTTTTACCAAAAAAAACGACCATGTATAGCAAGGCGTTTTTTGCACAAAAAACGACCATGTATAGTAAGGCGTTTTTTGCCCAAAAAAACAACCATGTATAGTCATGCGTTTTTAGCCGAAAAAAACCAACCATGTAAAGTAAGGCATTTTTAGCCGAAAAAAAGACCATGTATAGTAAGGCGTTTTTAGCCGAAAAAAAGACCATGCATAGTAAGGTGTTTTTACCAAAAAACGACCATGTATAGCAAGGCGTTTTTTGCACAAAAAACGACCATGTATAGTAAGGCGTTTTTAGCCGAAAAAAACGACCATGTATAGTAAGCCGTTTTTAGCCGAAAAAAAGACCATGTATAGTAAGGCGTTTTTGGCGAAAGAAACGACCATGTATAGTAAGACGTTTTAAGCTGAATAAAACGACCATGTATATAGTAAGGCGTTTTAGCGAAAAAACGACCATGTATAGTCATGCGTTTTAACCTAAAAACGACCATGTATAGTAAGCGTTTTAGCGAAAAAAACGACCATGTATAGTAAGACGTTTTAAGCTGAATAAAACGACCATATATAGTAAGGCGTTTTAAGCGAAAAACGACCATGTATAGTAAGGCGTTTTAGCCAATAAAACGACCATGTATAGTAAGGGTTTTTGCGAAAAAACCAACCATGTAAACTAAGGCATTTTTAGCCGAAAAAAAGACCATGTATAGTAAGGCGTTTTTTGGCCGAAAAAAAAGACCATGTATAGTAAGGCGTTTTTAGCCGAAAAAAACGACCATGTATAGTAAGGCGTTTTTAGCCGAAAAAAACGACCATGTATAGTAAGGCGTTTTTTGCCCAAAAAAACAACCATGTATAGTCATGCGTTTTTAACCGAAAAAACGACCATGTATAGTAAGGCGTTTTGCGAAAAACGACCATGTATAGTAAGGCCTTTTGGCAGAAAACACGACCAAAATGTATAGAATGGTGTTTTTTACCGAAAAAAACGACCATGTATAGTAAGGCGCTTTTTGCCCAAAAAAACGACCATGTATAATAAGGCGTTTTTAGCCGAAAAAAACGACCATGTATAGTAAGGCGTTTTTTGCCCAAATAAACGACCATGTATAATAAGGCGTTTTTAGCTGAAAAAAACGACCATGTATAGTCAGGCGTTTTTTGCCCAAATAAACGACCATGTATAGTAAGGTGTTTTTAGCCGAAAAAAAACAACCATGTATAGTAAGGCATTTTTAGCCGAAAACAAAGACCATGTATAGTAAGGCGTTTTTAGCCGAAAAAAAGACCATGTATAGTAAGGCGTTTTTAACAAAAAAAAACGACCATGTATAGTAAGGCAATTTTTGCCGAAACAAACAACCATGTATAGTAAGGCGTTTTTAGCGAAAAAAACGACCATGTATAGGAAGGTGTTTTTGGCCCAAAATGACCATGTATAGTAAGGCGTTTTTAGCGAAAAAACGACCATGTATAGTAAGGTGTTTTTACCTAAAAGCGACCTTGTATAGTCATGCGTTTTAACGGAAAAACGACCATGTATAGTAAGCGTTTTAGCCGAAAAAAAAGACCATGTATAGTAAAGCCTTTTTTGGCCGAAAAAAGCGTCCATGTATAGTAAGGCGTTTTTTGCACAAAAAAACAACCATGTATAGTAAGGTGTTTTTTGCCCAAAAAACACCATGTATAATAAGGCGTTTTTAGCAGAAAAAAACGACCATGTATAGTAAGGCGTTTTTTGCCCAAAAAAACGACCATGTATAGTAAGGCATTTTTAGCCAAAAACAACGACCATGTATAGTAAGGCCTTTTAATAAAAAAAACGACCATGTATAGTAAGGCTTTTTTTGGCCAAAAAAAACGACCATGTATATTAAGGCATTTTTTGCCGAAACAAACAACCATGTATAGTCATGCGTTTTTAACAGAAAAAATGACCATGTATAGTAGGGTGTTTTTAGCCGAAAAAAACGACCATGTATAGTAAGGCGTTTTTTGCCCAAAAAAACGACCATGTATAGACATGCGTTTTTAAATGAAAAAAACGACCATGTTTTTTGCCGAAAAAACCGACGATGTATAGTAAGGTGTTTTTGGTCCAAAAATGACCATGTATAATAAGGCATTTTTAGCCGAAAAAAAACGACCATATATAGTAAGGCGTTTTTTACCGAAAAAGCGACCCCGTATAGTCATGCGTTTTTAACGGAAAAAACGACCATGTATAGTAAGGCAATTTTTGCCGAAGCAAACAACCATGTATAGTAAGGCGTTTTTAGCCGAAAAAAAACGACCATGTATAGTAAGGCGTTTTTAGCCGAAAAAAAACGACCATGTATAGGAAGGTGTTTTTGGCCCAAAAATGACCATGTATAATAAGGCATTTTTAGCCAAAAACAACGACCATGTATAGTAAGGCCTTTTTAACAAAAAAAAAGGACCATGTATAGTAAGGCTTTTTTTGGCCAAAAAAAATGACCATGTATATTAAGGCATTTTTTGCCGAAACAAACAACCATGTATAGTCATGCGTTTTTAACAGAAAAAATGACCATGTATAGTAAGGCATTTTTTGCCCAAAAAAACGACCATGTATAGGCATGCGTTTTTAAACGAAAAAAACGACCATGTTTTTTGCCGAAAAAACCGATGATGTATAGTTAGGTGTTTTTGGCCCAAAATGACCATGTATAATAAGGCATTTTTAGCTGAAAAAACGACCATATATAGTAAGGCGTTTTTTACTGAAAAAGCGACCTTGTATAGTCATGCGTTTTTAACGGAAAAAACGACCATGTATAGTAAGGCAATTTTGCTGAAACAAACCACCATGTATAGTAAGGCGTTTTAGCGAAAAAACGACCATGTATAGTAAGGCGTTTTAGCGAAAAAACGACCATGTATAGGAAGGTGTTTTGGCCAAAAATGACCATGTATAATAAGGCATTTTAGTCGAAAAAACGACCATGGATAGTAAGGTGTTTTTATCAAAAGCGACCTTGTATAGTCATGCGTTTTAACGAAAAACGACCATGTATAGTAAGGCGTTTTAGCGAAAAAAGACCATGTATAGTAAAGCCTTTTTTGGCCGAGAAAAAAGACCATGTATAGTAAAGCCTTTTTTGGCCGGAAAAAGCGTCCATGTATAGTAAGGCGTTTTTGCACAAAACGACCATGTATAGTAAGGCGTTTTTAGCGAAAAACGACCATGTATAGTAAGGCGTTTTTGCGAAAAACGACCATGTATAGTAAGGCGTTTTTGCCCAAAAAACACCATGTATAGTAAGGCGTTTTTAGCAGAAAAAAACGACCATGTATAGTAAGGCGTTTTTTGCCCAAAAAAACGACCATGTATAGTAAGGCGTTTTTTGCCCAAAAAAACGACCATGTATAGTAAGGCGTTTTTTGCCCAAAAAAACGACCATGTATAGTAAGGCATTTTTAGCCGAAAAAAACGACCATGTATAGTAAGGCCTTTTTAACAAAAAAAACGACCATGTATAGTAAGGCGTTTTTTGCCCAAAAAAACGACCATGTATAGGCATGCGTTTTTAAACGAAAAAAACGACCATGTATAGTAAGGCGTTTTTTGCCCAAAAAAACGACCATGTATAGTAAAGGTTTTTTGGCCCAAAAATGACCATGTATAATAAGGCATTTTTAGCCGAAAAAAACGACCATATATAGTAAGGCGTTTTTTGCACAAAAAAACGACCATGTATAGTAAGGCGTTTTTAGCCGAAAAAAACGACCTTGTATAGTAAGGCGTTTTTAGCCGAAAACAACGACCATGTATAGTAAGGCCTTTTTAACAAAAAAAACGACCATGTATAGTAAGGCCTTTTTTGGCCCAAAAAAACGACCATGTATATTAAGGCATTTTTTGCCCAAAAAAACAACCATGTACAGACACTCCCCGAGTTACGAACATCCGAGTTACAAACAAACGGTACATACGAACATTTTCACGGGTCTGTCGAAAAAAAAAATAAAAGTTAAATTTGTATTGCGCGCTTTTTCCGAGTGCCGAACGGGCGGAGGAGGATGGCGCAGGCGACGTCGAAGGCGGCCGTGGGGAGAGGCGTGGGGCGGGCGTGTGACGGTGGAACGGGCGGGAGGCGTCCGCGCGCCGGTCGACGACCAGTCGTCTACTCCCCGCTGAAGCGCTGCTAGTTTAGCGGGCAGCTAACCTCGAGCCCTGAAGAACGTGATGAAAAGCTCTCTCCCCGTTATATGGATGTCAATATAAGCCTTAAACATACATTCCAGACAAAATATAGCACTGAAGCAACTTACGAACGAATTCACCTTATGAACAATCGTCCGGAACGTAACTCGTTCGTAACCTGGGGAGCGTCTGTATAGGCATGCGTTTTTAAATGAAAAAACGACCAAGGCCGAAAAAAACGCCTTACCATACATGGCCGTTTTTTTCGGCTAAAAACGTCTTACTATACATGGTCGTTGTTTTCAGCTAAAAACGCCTTACTATACATGGTCGTTTTTTTCGGGCAAAAAAACGCCTAACTATACATGGTCGTTTTTTTCGGTAAAAAACACCTTACTATACATGGTCGTTTTTTTTCAGCTAAAAACGCCTTACTATACATGGTCGTTTTTTTCGGCAAAAAATGCCTTACTATACGTGGTCGTTGTTTTCGGCTAAAAACGCCTTATTATACATGCTCGTTTTTTTCGGCTAAAAACGTCTTACTATACATGGTCGTTTTTCTCACCGAAAGACGCCTTACTGTACATGGTCATTTTTTTTCCGCTTAAAAACGTCTTACTATACATGGTCGTTATTTTCACCAAAAGATGCCTTACTATACATGGTCGTTGTTTTCGGCTAAAAACGCCTTACTATACATGGTCGTTTTTTTCGGCAAAAAATGCCTTACTATACGTGGTCGTTGTTTTCGGCTAAAAACGCCTTATTATACATGCTCGTTTTTTTCGGCTAAAAACGTCTTACTATACATGGTCGTTTTTCTCACCGAAAGACGCCTTACTGTACATGGTCATTTTTTTTCCGCTTAAAAACGTCTTACTATATATGGTTGTTTTTTTCGGCTTAAAACGCCTTACTATACATGGTCGTTTATTTTGGTTAAAAACGCCTGACTATACATGGTCGTTTTTTTTCCGATACAAACGCTTTACTATACACTGTTGCTTTTTTCGGCCAAAAACGCCTTACTATACATGGTAGTTTTTATGTTAAAAACGCCTTACTCTACATGGTCGTTGTTTTTGGCTTGAAATGCCTTACTATACATGGTCGTTTATTTCGGCCAAAAATGCCTTACTATACATGGTCGTTTTTTTCGGGTTAAAACGCTTTACTATACATTGTCGCTTTTTTTCGGCAAAAAACGCCTTGCTAATCATCGTAGTTTGTTTTGTTAAAAACGCCTTACTCTACATGGTCGTTGTTTTCGGCTAAAAATGCCTTACCATACATGGTCGTTGTTTTCGGCTAAAAACGCCTTACTATACATGCTCGTTTTTTGGCTAAAAACGCCTTACTATACATGGTCGGTTTTTTTTCAGCTAAAAACGTCTTACTATACATGGTCCTTTTTTTCCGATAAAAACGCTTTACTATACATTGTCGCTTTTTTTTGGCAAAAAACGCCCTACTATACATGGTCGTTGTTTTCGGCTAAAAACGCCTTACTATACATGCTCGTTTTTTTCGGCTAAAAACGTCTTCCTATACATGGTCGTTTTTTTCCGATAAAAACGCTTTACTATACACTGTCGCTTTTTTCGGCAAAAAACGCCTTACTATACATGGTAATTTTTATGTTTAAAACGCCTTACTCTACATGGTCGTTGTTTTTGGCTTAAAACGCCTTACTATACATGGTCGTTTTTTTTGTTAAAAACGCCTTACTATACATGGTCGTTTTTTTTCAGTTAAAACACATGATTATACATGGCCGCTTTTTCTGTGAAAAACACCTTACTATACATGGTCGTTTTTTTCGGCCAAAAAACGCCTTACTATACATGGTCTTTTTTTCGGCTAAAAACGCCTTACTCTACATGGTCGTTGTTTTCAGCTAAAAATGCCTTACCATACATGGTCGTTGTTTTCGGCTAAAAATGCCTTACCATACATGGTCGTTGTTTTCGGCTAAAAACGCCTTACTATACATGATCGGTTTTTTTTCGGCTAAAAACGTCTTACTATACATGGTTGTTTTTTTCCCAATAAAAACGCTCTACTATACATTGTCGCTTTTTTTCGGCAAAAAACGCCTTACTATACATGGTCGTTTTCGGCTAAAAACGCTTTACTATACATGGTCGTTTTTTTCGGCTAAAACGCCTTACTATACATGGTCGTTTTTTTCGACGAAAGACGCCTTACTATACATCGTTGTTTTTTTTAATCTGAAAACGCCTTACTATTCATGGTCGTTTTTTTCGGCTAAAAACGTCTTACTATACATGGTCGTTTTTTCCGGGTTAAAACGTCTGACTATACATGGTTGTTTTTTTCGGCTAAAAACGCCTGACTATACATGGTTGTTTTTTTTCTGATAAAAACGCCTTACTATACATGGTCGTTCTTTTCAGCTAAGAACGCCTTCTTCATGGTCCTTTTTTTCGGCTAAAAACGTCTTACTATACATGGTCGTTTTTTTCGGCGAAAGACGCCTGACTATACATGGTCGTTTTTTTTTTGTTAAAAACGCCTTACTCTACATGGTCGTTGTTTTCGGCTTCAAACGCCTTACTATACATGCTCGTTTTTTTCGGCTAAAAACGCCTTACTGTACATGGTCGTTTTTTTCGGCGAAAGACGCCTTACTATACATGGTCGTTTTTTTCGTCTAAAAACGTCTTACTATTCATGGACGTCTTTTTCGACTAAAAAGGCCTTACTATACATGGCCGTTTTTTTTCAGCTAAAAACGCCTTTATACATGGTCGTTTTTTTCGGCTAAAAAACGCCTTACTAGACATGGTCGTTTTTTTCGGCAAAAAACGCTTTACTATACATGGTCGTTTTATTTCGGCTAAAAACGCCTTACTAATCATGGTTGTTTTTTTCGGCTAAAAACGTCTTACTATACATGGTCGTTTTTTTTGGGCTCAAAACGTCTTGCTATTCATGGTCGTTCTTTTTTGGCTAAAAACGCCTTACTATACATGGTCCTTTTTTTCTGCAAAAAACACCTTTCGCGTATATAGCGACAATGTAAGGCGTTTTTAGCCGAAAAAAAACGACCATGTATAGCAAGACGTTTTGAGCCGAAAAAAAACGACCATGTATAGTAAGACGTTTTTTGCCGAATAAAAGGACCATGTATAGTACAGCGTTTTTATACGAAAAAAAACGACCATGGATAGTAAGGCGTTTTTAGCCGAAAAAAATGACCATGTACATCAAGTCGGTTTTAGCCGAAAAAAAAACATGTATAGCATGGGTGTCAAACTCATTTCACATTGTGGGCCACATTCGGCCTCGGTAAATGTTAAGTGGGCCAGACCCTTAAAAATTATACCATACTATATATACCATACTATAAATAACCAAAATAATATGTCTATCGTTTGTTTTGGTCTTAAGATGCACAAGAACACTAGGAAAATGTTTAAATCTAATGAACATATATTTTACGAAACATTTCATGAAGCACCTCAGTTTTCCTTTGACAGACAAATGTGCACTTTACTTTTATCATTCACATACAGTCAAACCTCGGTTTTCGGACGTCTCGGTTCTCGACCAATTTGGTTTTTAGACCGAAAATTTTGAATTTTTTATGCCTCGGATGACACAAATTTTGGTTGTCGAACAAACTGAGCGCACTTGATAGCACCATTTGACTCCTCTCGCCTTCCTTACACGAGGATCACTTCCTCATGTTGCTTTCCATTGTGAGCAGACGTGTTCAATCAACATTTTTATTTTAAAAAGAGCGTGGTTTCCGTTTTCGGACAATTCGGTTTGCGAACAGCCTTCTGGAATGGATTATGGATGAAAACCGAGATTTGGCTGTACAGGTATATGCATTGCAACTGATCCCACTGACTATACAAAGACACAAAACCTTAACAAGTAATTGGTCTTGAAAAATATAGTAATGCACTTTTAAGATTAAACGAGATTTTTAAAGAAAGGAATTTTTAAACCATTTACACAAGCATATAAAATCTAAATCCCTGTCTACACCTTACAAACTAAGGAGATTGCTATAATATGTGTAAAGTATAAAGTATTCACATGTCCTTGATAGCGTCTGCTGTGTTGTCTCAGTGACAGACTGAGGCTGCTGTTGTCTTCTTCTCTGATCAAAACAGTGTGTCCCCTTAGCGTATAGTCCATGAATTGCACTAAAAATATTCATTCCGTGTCTTTTATGCATTTTTTCACTTTTAAATTATTCTGCGGGCCTGATCAAACCTCCTTGCGGGCCGTATGTGTGACACCGCTGTTCTTGGCGATCGTGAATAAAGTGCAAATAAAACACCCATTACGCACAATACCAAAACGTGCAAGCCAACTTTATTCATTGTTTCAAGATGCTTTGTTGATCAGGGCAACTCCGCTGGAATAGTTGAGACGCAAGCCTCGTCTGGATGCTTGCGGGGTGCTCTCTGTTGGTCCCAACAGGGCCGGGGGCTGAAGAACCTGCAAAACCCAAAGGATCGCGGCGAAATCAAACTTTGTTTTAGATTGGGGAGGAAACATCGGATGACTTTCTGAGGGCACCGATAACTTTCCCCCCCTCAAAGTATTCACTGTATATCAACATGTCAGAAACATTTCGGTCTCAAACTCCAGCAGAGGGCCCGCCATTGGCAAGGGGAAACAATAAACCCGATTTCGCTTTCCAATGTCAGCGAACAGCAGTAAGAATCATTGTAAAATTCGACCGCAAACTCGCAAGAGGCTCGCGCCCGTCGTCGACGGTGTTGACAAGGTCTTTACGAAACGTAAGGGCGCCCTCTACTGGTGACCAATAGGAATGACAAACATTCGACTGAAGTGGCTCTAGTTAAACACTAGTTAAGTTCCTGGAAAAGACGCCTTGTTGACAGGGTTACAGATCATTTTCTTGAAAAGATACGGAGAGTAGAATTCGCGTTTATTTAAACGGACACATTTTATGATGTCGGCCAAAATTGAGCTTCCCCTCCTTGACAGACCAGCATTCGCCACTGATGTATATATATGTATATATATATTCATTCATTAATTTTCCGAACTGCTTTATCCTCACTAGGGTCGCGGGGGGTGCTGGAGCCTATCCCAGCTGTCTTCGGGCAGTGTATATATACACACACACACACATCCTGAAATCCCCCCCTGGATGCACCAATAAAAGTATCGGTTCTGTCCATCTGTACTCATACGCTTACCGGTGAAAATGATCCGATGCTATCACACCAATACCACTTCAACAGCCAGACATCTATCTTTAGGGCAGGTGAGAGTAAGAGCTGTCAGCCACATGGAGACACTTAAAAGTAAATGAGAACGTTTTGGCTCTTATGCTACATTATATTACATAGGACTTATGACCTCTGAAGGCATATATTTGTTATCATGAACTCTTATGAGTGCACTTTGATTTAAGCGGACCTGAAGCCCCAGTAGACTGAGTTGAAAATAAGCGTTCAAGGTCCCTCTGTCCCTTCAGCACAAGCTGCTCCTGCAAATAGAAAAACAACCCAAAACAAAGCTCACACACGCACTGAAGGGCTAACAGATGCTTATTGAGGAAACTCTCCCCACTTTGGCCTGCGCAAACAGGGTCATCAAAGTCTGAGTGTGCCACTTCCCTGAGGGTGGGCAGCAGCGCCCGGTGGTCCCAGGCACGAAGCTGGCCGCAGGCAAGGCGGAAAATGAAAAGGAGGTATGAAAGTCACGGATGGATTCTTTCTTCAGCCCACCTCTGGCTTGATGTTACCCATCCAGACTCGCGTGTGCACATGCTCACTTTGCTCTACTTGGCAGGACAAATAGCTCCCCCTCTATAGACTCTTAAAACCGAGCTCTTGCTGACACAACCTCTGCACTTTTATTCAGCCTTAGGGCCAGCCGTGGTTGAAAATCAGCATATTCGTCACACGGCCTTATGGATTTATCATGTCATTTGATGACCCAATAAAGGGGTTGGAGTCAAACCTTGATTAAACATTCTCAGCTTTTCACAAGATGAGAATTTTACAACTAAAGAGGCATTTGAACCGTTTAACACAAGACTTTATGGGAGCCATAAATTCTTTGGAAATCTAAAATGAATATCAATATATTGTTGAGAATTGACAGCTCATCCGCCATATTGGATGTGGCTTTAGTATTAGCCATAAATACTAAAGGGAGTGAGCATATTCATAACTTGCTTCAACGCAAATGTCGCAAAGGGCGCCATTCAAGATGGGATCAGCAGTGCTACGCGAACGAATGGCTCAAAGTGCTATCTCGTCTGTTAAGTATTAACCCCCCGCCCTCACCACACACACACACACACACACACACACACACACACACACACACAACTCTCTCCGACAACGTCATGCACGGAGTTTTTATTTTGGGGTGGCGCGGGGGGAGTGAGACTGAAGGACGAGGACAAATATTACTGATAATATTTGAAAAGGACACCCCCATTTCCCACATACACCCACCCCTACCAGAAACTACTCTCTACCCTCATTCTCTCCCCTACAGATCCACGAACAGGACATGAGACGGCTCTTCAAGCAGCAGAAGATCAAGAAAGCTGCGGGGCCCGACAAAGTGTCCCCCTCCTGCCTGAAAGTCTGCGCTGACCAGCTGGCTCGGGTCTTCACACAAATCTTCAACAGATCCCTGGAGCTGTGTGAGCTCCCATCCTGCTTCAAACAGTCTACCATCATCCCAGTTCCCAAGAAACCGGCAACATCGGAACTGAACGACTATAGGCCTGTCGCTCTGACCTCTGTGGTCATGAAGTCCTTTGAACCTAAAGAACGTCACTGGACCCCTGCTGGACCCTCTTCAGTTTGCCTATCGGGCAAACAGGTCTGTGAAGGACGCAGTCAACATAGGTCTGCACTACATCCTCGAGCACCTCGACAGCACAGGGACCTACGCAAGGATCCTGTTTGTGGATTTCAGCTCTGCGTTCAACACCATCATCCCGGAACTCCTCACCCCCAAACTTCTCCAGCTCGGTGTGTCCCCTACGATCTGCCAGTGGATCCTCAGCTTCCTGACGGGACGGACACAACAGGTGAGACTGAGAAGAACAACATCATCAACACGCACCACTAGCACTGGAGCCCCACAGGGATCCGTCCTCTCTCCACTGCTCTTCTCCCTCTACACGAACGATTGCACCTCAACAAGCCCAGCTGTCAAACTCATAAAGTTCGTAGACGACACCACGGTCATCGGTCTCATTAAAGACGGCGACGAGTCTGCGTACCGACAACAAGTGGAGCAGCTGGAGCTCTGGTGCAGCCGACACAACCTAGGGCTGAACACGCTCAAGACGGTAGAGATGATCGTGGACTTCAGGAAACATCCTTCGCCACAGCTGCCCCTCACACTATCCAACTGCCCTGTGTCAACCGTCGAGACCTTCAAGTTCCTGGGAATCACAGTCTCCCAGGACATGAAGTGGGAGGTCAACACCAACTCCATCCTGAAAGGGGCCCAGCAGAGGATGTACTTCCTGAGGCTGCTGAGGAAGCATGGCCTGCCACAGGAGGTGCTACATCAGTTCTACACGGCAGTCATCGAATCAATCCTGTGTTCTTCCATCACGGTTTGGTTTGGGGCCGCCACAAAAAAGGACAAAACCCGACTTCAATGGACAGTTAGGATGGCGGAAAAAAATCATTGGCACCGCCCTACCCACTCTTGAGGACTTGCACACTGCAAGAATCAAAAAAAGGGCATGGAAAATCCTACTGGATCTCCCGCACCCTGCCCACCACCTTTTCCAGCTACTCCCCTCAGGCAGGCGCTACCGATCCATGCGCACCAAATCCAGCAGACAATTGAACAGCTTCTTCCCTCTAGCCATTACCTCCCTAAACAGTCACTGATGTATACTCCACCGCACCAGACACTTCAAAGCGCTCAAGGACATCTGCACAATTGCACACTTCTTGTCCTACAAATACTGCTACTGGTCACTTTAAAATGGTTCAATGATTTTCTGCACCAACTGTACGACTGTTATACAGTAGTATTGTATTCTACCACTGATCACTTTAGCTCTGCTTGATACTTTGCACATTGTCTCACAGTTGTCACGGGGTGGTACCACCGCAGTACGGTTCACTTACATTACGATATGTCCTTCCATACTTAATTTTTCCATACTTATTTGTCATGTCCTTGTTTATGATGATACTAATGCAGTGTGTTATACCGGAGACAAATTCCTTATGTGTTTACATACTTGGCCAATAAAGATGATTCTGACTCTGATAAATTATAAATATTTCATACTGAGGCAACGACTAAAAAAAAACACTGCAGGATCCACTTGAGTGCTCAGCTTGATGAGTTCAGTCAGGGCAACGCAAATAGTCTTTTTGGGTGAAATTGTTTTTACACCGATTAGCTGAGGTAAACATTTGATTTTAGTTTGCTTTTACTTGAGTTAACTTTTCAATTAGTGTTGCCCTTTTTGGAAAATATCTCTAAAATGTTCATGTTCGCAAATGTTAGAATTAAAAGTGCACAAATGCCACTTGAAGATGGAGAAATCCTTTAAAACCGCCCACTACCGCCACCTCGTGGAAGTGTTTTGATATTGCACTCTGTTGCTCTTGTTTAAAAATAAATATAAAAAAACACGCCTTTTCCACATCAAAACATGTCCTCTTTGACAGAGTTGCTGTTGGAATATAGCATGGACAGCGAGAGTTCAATTGAAACAAATCTTAACATTAATAACACTGGTAAACATTTTTTTAAATAATGTTTTTTCATCAAACATTTCTCGATTATGTGCACTGATTCCAAATCTGACTGATTTTTCTTGAGCACATCTGACTTTCAGATTAATAAGAAAAATAATGACATGTCTCATATAGGTAAAAAAAAAACCTCCAAAGTCTTATGTGCGAAAAAAATAAGGAACAAATTTTGAAATCAATGTCGATATGTTCAGGGACACAAAGCCACCTTGGATTCAAAATTGACAGTGACCAGTGTGTAATTGTACTGACATGAATATGAATCTTAAATGTGAGTGTTGTGTGTACAGTTTGTCCCCCCCCACACACACACACACTTTTGTCACATGCTCCGAATGAAATGTTTATCTATTAATTAATTAATTACATTTCCACATACGGTGCATACATTGTAAGAAAAAACAATCTGACCTTCAGTTTGAATAGTCCTCAAAATCTTTTGTTTTATTGAACAATTGTCATCACGTTGTCGGTGATACAGTACCATAGTTGGTGTCTTATTTGGAAATATATACATACAGTGGAGACAAGAATTAAATAACAACGCTCATTAACATTCAGGTAGATCCTATATAATTAAAAAAAAAAAAAAAGAAAGAAAGAAAGAGAACCAACCTTCAACACTTCCATCGGTAAACAAACCAAACACAGACAAAGCCAAGTGTGTGTGTGGGTGTGTGTTATTGGTAGGACTTGACAGGTTGCCTTCATTAATGAAGAGAATGTTTTGGTCTGCGTGGAATCAAATGAGTAACATTTGTTTGTGTTGCTGGGACACACCGGAGACAAACATTTGGCACATGTAACGGTACTGGAAAGACCTTTTTTGACAGTCGGCTCCATTTCATGACTGCATTTCTTAGTACAAGTGGCTCCAAACGCTCTCACGAGCTGAGGTCGGCTTCCACAATAAGTTTAACATGACGCCGATGAGTGCAGTGACATCCTGCCAACTGGGCGCCACATTTGGCTACACTGATGAACTGAACAGGAAATCTTTGTTGGAATCCCACACATTGAACAAACTGACAAATTTGTATTTGTTAAATGGCAATTTTGATCAAAGGCTGTGTGAAGTTGTGTTAGAGCGATATGAATAGAGGAAAAAGGCAAACCTTTTGGAATTTGAAAACAGTAAAGGAGTTGTCATCCATTTACAAATATTTGTTTGGTGTGCGGCGTTAGAAAATTGAAAAAAAAAATAACCACTTGCTTACCTAAAGTATCTTCCTAATATCTCTTCACAAAACATGTTTTGACATTTTCAATATGTTCAGGTTATGAATAATATGGTCTTAATATTAACGCAAAAGTTGTTCAGGCTTGGAA